>JBBDHG010000184.1:715000-720000 GCA_037951165.1 Lophius americanus
TGGTCTAGGAGTATGATTCTCGCTTAGGGTGCGAGAGGTCCCGGTTTCAAATCCCGGACGAGCCCTTGTCATCCTCAACTAAAACTAAGTTTTGGATTTTTTGGGGGTATTTTAACGCAAAATCAACTTGGGCTTTGTGACGTAAGCAACGCTGAAAAATCTCTGAATAGTTTCCGCAAAGCACTAAAGCAGTGTTGACTGGGATCCAATCGATCTCACTAATCGAAAACTGAATAAAATGTTCTTCGGCTTGGGTCCTTACATTTGCAGATGAATGTCTCGCTGTAATACGATGAAATCTAAATTTTTTTTGATACCTGGACTTGGTATTTTGTGGCTTGTTGGTCTAGGAGTATGATTCTCGCTTTGGGTGCGAGAGGTCCCTGTTTCAAATCCCGGACGAGCCCTAGTCAACCTCAACTAAAACTAGGTTTTCCATTTTTGGGGGGTATTTTAACGCAAAATCAACTTGGTCTTGGTGACGTAAGCCATGGCTGAACCATCTCGGAATAGTTTCCGCAAAGCACTAACGTAGTGTTGACTGGGAGCCAATCGATCTCACTTATCGAAAACTGAAAAAAAATGTTGCTTGGGTTCTTACATTTGCCGATGAATGTCTCGCTGTAATACGATGAAATCTTAATTTTTTTTGATACCTGGACTTGGTATTTTGTGGCTCGTTGGTCTAGGAGTATGATTCTCGCTATGGGTGCGAGAGGTCCCGGGTTCAAATCCCGGACGAGCCCTTGTCATTATCAACTAAAACTAGGGTTTCCATTTTTGGGGGGTATTTTAAGGCAAAATCAACTTGGGCTTTGTGACGAAAGCAACGCTGAAAAATCTCTGAATAGTTTCCACAAAGCACTAAAGCAGTGTTGACTGGGAGCCAATCGATCTCACTAATCGAAAACTGAAAAAAAAGTTCTTTGGCTTGGGTTCTTACATTTGCAGATGAATGTCTCGGTATAATACGATGAAATCTTAATTTTTTTTGATACCTGGACTTGGTATTTTGTGGCTCGTTGGTCTAGGAGTATGATTCTCGCTTTGGGTGCGAGAGGTCCCGGGTTCAAATCCCGGACGAGCCCTTTTCATTCTCAACTAAAACTAGGTTTTCCATTTTTGGGGGTATTTTAACGCAAAATCAACTTGGGCTTGGTGACGTAAGCCATGGCTGAAAAATTTCGGAATAGTTTCTGCAAAGCACTAAAGCAGTGATGACTGGGAGCCAATCGATCTCACTAATCGAAAACTGAATAAAATGTTCTTCGGCTTGGGTCCTTACATTTGCAGATGAATGTCTCGCTGTAATACGATGAAATGTTAATATTTTTTTTGATACCTGGACTTGGTATTTTGTGGCTTGTTGGTCTAGGAGTATGATTCTCGCTTTGGGTGCGAGAGGTCCCGGGTTCAAATCCCGGACGAGCCCTTTTCATCCTCAACTAAAACTAAGTTTTGGATTTTTTGGGGGTATTTTAACGCAAAATCAACTTGGGCTTTGTGACGTAAGCAACGCTGAAAAATCTCTGAATAGTTTCCGCAAACCACTAAAGCAGTGTTGACTGGGAGCCAATCGATCTCACTAATCGAAAACTGAATAAAATGTTCTTCGGCTTGGGTTCTTACATTTGCCGATGAATGTCTCGCTGTAATACGATGAAATGTTAATATTTTTTGATACCTGCACTTGGTATTTTGTGGCTCGTTGGTCTAGGAGTATGATTCTCGCTTAGGGTGCGAGAGGTCCCGGGTTCAAATCCCGGACGAGCCCTTGTCATCCTCAACTGAAACTAAGTTTTGGATTTTTTGGGGGTATTTTAACGCAAAATCAACTTGGGCTTTGTGACGTAATCAACGCTGAAAAATCTCTGAATAGTTTCTGCAAAGCACTAAAGCAGTGTTGACTGGGAGCCAATCGATCTCACTAATCGAAAACTGAATAAAATGTTCTTCGGCTTGGGTCCTTACATTTGCAGATGAATGTCTCGCTGTAATACGATGAAATGTTAATATTTTTTGATACCTGCACTTGGTATTTTGTGGCTCGTTGGTCTAGGAGTATGATTCTCGCTTTGGGTGCGAGAGGTCCCGGGTTCAAATCCCGGACGAGCCCTAGTCAACCTCAACTAAAACTAGGTTTTCCATTTTTGGGGGGTATTTTAACGCAAAATCAACTTGGTCTTGGTGACGTAAGCCATGGCTGAACCATCTCGGAATAGTTTCCGCAAAGCACTAACGTAGTGTTGACTGGGAGCCAATCGATCTCACTTATCGAAAACTGAAAAAAAATGTTGCTTGGGTTCTTACATTTGCCGATGAATGTCTCGCTGTAATACGATGAAATCTTAATTTTTTTTGATACCTGGACTTGGTATTTTGTGGCTCGTTGGTCTAGGAGTATGATTCTCGCTATGGGTGCGAGAGGTCCCGGGTTCAAATCCCGGACGAGCCCTTGTCATTATCAACTAAAACTAGGGTTTCCATTTTTGGGGGGTATTTTAAGGCAAAATCAACTTGGGCTTTGTGACGAAAGCAACGCTGAAAAATCTCTGAATAGTTTCCACAAAGCACTAAAGCAGTGTTGACTGGGAGCCAATCGATCTCACTAATCGAAAACTGAAAAAAAAGTTCTTTGGCTTGGGTTCTTACATTTGCAGATGAATGTCTCGGTATAATACGATGAAATCTTAATTTTTTTTGATACCTGGACTTGGTATTTTGTGGCTCGTTGGTCTAGGAGTATGATTCTCGCTTTGGGTGCGAGAGGTCCCGGGTTCAAATCCCGGACGAGCCCTTTTCATTCTCAACTAAAACTAGGTTTTCCATTTTTGGGGGTATTTTAACGCAAAATCAACTTGGGCTTGGTGACGTAAGCCATGGCTGAAAAATTTCGGAATAGTTTCTGCAAAGCACTAAAGCAGTGATGACTGGGAGCCAATCGATCTCACTAATCGAAAACTGAATAAAATGTTCTTCGGCTTGGGTCCTTACATTTGCAGATGAATGTCTCGCTGTAATACGATGAAATGTTAATATTTTTTTTGATACCTGGACTTGGTATTTTGTGGCTTGTTGGTCTAGGAGTATGATTCTCGCTTTGGGTGCGAGAGGTCCCGGGTTCAAATCCCGGACGAGCCCTTTTCATCCTCAACTAAAACTAAGTTTTGGATTTTTTGGGGGTATTTTAACGCAAAATCAACTTGGGCTTTGTGACGTAAGCAACGCTGAAAAATCTCTGAATAGTTTCCGCAAACCACTAAAGCAGTGTTGACTGGGAGCCAATCGATCTCACTAATCGAAAACTGAATAAAATGTTCTTCGGCTTGGGTTCTTACATTTGCCGATGAATGTCTCGCTGTAATACGATGAAATGTTAATATTTTTTGATACCTGCACTTGGTATTTTGTGGCTCGTTGGTCTAGGAGTATGATTCTCGCTTAGGGTGCGAGAGGTCCCGGGTTCAAATCCCGGACGAGCCCTTGTCATCCTCAACTGAAACTAAGTTTTGGATTTTTTGGGGGTATTTTAACGCAAAATCAACTTGGGCTTTGTGACGTAATCAACGCTGAAAAATCTCTGAATAGTTTCCGCAAAGCACTAAAGCAGTGTTGACTGGGAGCCAATCGATCTCACTAATCGAAAACTGAATAAAATGTTCTTCGGCTTGGGTCCTTACATTTGCAGATGAATGTCTCGCTGTAATACGATGAAATGTTAATATTTTTTGATACCTGCACTTGGTATTTTGTGGCTCGTTGGTCTAGGAGTATGATTCTCGCTTTGGGTGCGAGAGGTCCCGGGTTCAAATCCCGGACGAGCCCTTTTCATTCTCAACTAAAACTAGGTTTTCCATTTTTGGGGGGTATTTTAACGCAAAATCAACTTGGGCTTGGTGACGTAAGCCATGGCTGAAAAATTTCGGAATAGTTTCTGCAAAGCACTAAAGCAGTGTTGACTGGGAGCCAATCGATCTCACTAATCGAAAACTGAATAAAATGTTCTTCGGCTTGGGTCCTTACATTTGCAGATGAATGTCTCGCTGTAATACGATGAAATCTAAATTTTTTTTGATACCTGGACTTGGTATTTTGTGGCTCGTTGGTCTAGGAGTATGATTCTCGCTTAGGGTGTGAGAGGTCCCGGTTTCAAATCCCGGACGAGCCCTTGTCATCCTCAACTAAAACTAAGTTTTGGATTTTTTGGGGGTATTTTAACGAAAAATCAACTTGGGCTTTGTGACGTAAGCAACGCTGAAAAATCTCTGAATAGTTTCCGCAAAGCAATAAAGCAGTGTTGACTGGGATTCAATCGATCTCACTAATCGAAAAGTGAATAAAATGTTCTTCGGCTTTGGTTCTTACATTTGCCGATGAATGTCTCGCTGTAATACGATGAAATGTTAATATTTTTTGATACCTGCACTTGGTATTTTGTGGTTCGTTGGTCTAGGAGTAGGATTCTCGCTTAGGGTGCGAGAGGTCCCGGGTTCAAATCCCGGACGAGCCCTTGTCATCCTCAACTAAAACTAAGTTTTGGATTTTTTGGGGGTATTTTAACGCAAAATCAACTTGGGCTTTGTGACGTAAGCAACGCTGAAAAATCTCTGAATAGTTTCCGCAAAGCACTAAAGCAGTGTTGACTGGGAGCCAATCGATCTCACTAATCGAAAACTGAATAAAATGTTCTTCGGCTTGGGTCCTTACATTTGCAGATGAATGTCTCGCTGTAATACGATGAAATGTTAATATTTTTTGATACCTGCACTTGGTATTTTGTGGCTCGTTGGTCTAGCAGTATGATTCTCGCTTTGGGTGCGAGAGGTCCCGGGTTCAAATCCCGGACGAGCCCTTTTCATTCTCAACTAAAACTAGGTTTTCCATTTTTGGGGGGTATTTTAACGCAAAATCAACTTGGGCTTGGTGACGTAAGCCATGGCTGAAAAATTTCGGAATAGTTTCTGCAAAGCACTAAAGCAGTGATGACTGGGAGCCAATCG
>JBBDHG010000184.1:732500-737500 GCA_037951165.1 Lophius americanus
ATCCTCATCTGAAACTGACTTTTGGACATATTTGGGGGTATTTTAACGCAAAATCAGCTTGGGCTTGGTGACGTAAGCAACGCCAAAAATCTCTGAATAGTTTCCACAAAATCACTTAAGCATTGTTGACTCACAGCCAATAAATCTCACTTATCGAACATTGAAAAAACTGTTCTTCGGCTTGGGTCTGTGGATGTTCCGATGAATGTCTCCCTGTAATACGATGAAATCTTGATATTTTTTTGATATCACTTGTCATCCTCATCTGAAACTAGTTTTTGGACATTTTTGGGTAAGGCTTGGGTCCTTACATTTGCCGATGAATGGCTCGCTATAATACGATGAAATCTTGATATTTTTGATACCTCAACATGGCATTTTGTGGCTTGTTGGTCTAGGAGTATGATTCTCGCTTAGGGTGTGAGAGGTCCCGGGTTCAAATCCCTGACGAGCCCTTGTTATCCTCATCTGAAACTGACTTTTGGGGGTATGTTAACGCAAAATCATCTTGGGCTTGGTGACGTAAGCAACGCTAAAAATCTCTGAATAGTTTCCGCAAAATCACTTAAGCATTGTTGACTCACAGCCAATACATGTCACTTATCGAACATTGAAAAAAATGTTGTTCGGCTTGGGTCTCTGGATGTTCCGATGAATGTCTCCCTGTAATACGATGAAATCTTGATATTTTTTCATACCTGGACTTGGTATTTTGTGGGTCGTTGGTCTAGGAGTATGATTCTCGCTTATGGTGGGAGAGGTCCCGGGTTCGAATCCCAAACAATCACTTGTCATCCTCATCTGAAACTAGTTTTTGGGCATTTTTGGGGTTATTTTAACGCAAAATCAACTTGGGCTTGGTGCCATTACCCACTGCTGAAAAATCTCTGATTAGTTCTAGCGAAGCCCTATAGCTTCTTTGACTGACTCACAATGGGACTCACTTGTTGAGCAGTGAAAAAACTGTTCTTTGCATTGGGACCAAGGATTTTCACGTGAATGTTTAGTTGTAATACGATGAAATCTTCAAATTTCTTGAGACCTAAACGTATTGTTTTGTGGCTCGTTGGTCTAGGAGTATGATTCTCGCTTAGGGTGCGACAGCTCCCTTGTTCAAATCCCGGACGAGCCCTTGTCATCCTCCACTAAAACTATTTTTGGGGGTATTTTAACGCAAAAACAACTTTGGCTTGGTGACGTAAGCCACGGCTGAAAAATCTCTGAATAGTTTCTGCAAAGCACTAAAGCATTGTTTACTCACAGCCAATCAATTTCACTTATCGAACATTGAAAAAAAACGTTATTTGGCTTGGGTACTTACATTTGCAGATGAATGTCTAGCTGTAATACGATGAAATCTTAATATTTTTTGATAACTGGGCTTGGTATTTTGTGGCTCGTTGGTCTAGGAGTATGATTCTCGCTTCGGGTGTGAGAAGTCCCGGGTTCAAATCCCGGACGAGCCCTTGTCATCTTCATCAGGAAGTACTTTTTCGACATTTTTGGGGGTATTTTAACGGAAAATCATCTTGGGCTTGTTGTCATAAACCATGGCTGAAAAATCGCTGAATAGTTTCTGCAATGCACTAAAGCATTGTTTACTCACAGCCAATCAATTTCACTTGTTCAATATTAAAAAAACTGTTCGTTGGCTTGGGTCCTTACATTTGCCGATGAATGGCTCGCTATAATACGATGAAATGTTGATATTTTTGATACCTGGACATGGCATTTTGTGGCTTGTTGGTCTAGGAGTATGATTCTTGCTTAGGTTGCGAGAGGTCCCGGGTTCAAATCCCGGACGAGCTCTTTTCATCATCATCTGAAACTGACTTTTGGACATATTTGGGGGTATGTTAACACAAAATCAGCTTGGGCTTGGTGACGTAAGCAACGCTAAAAATCTCTGAATAGTTTCTGCAAAGCACTAAAGCATTGTTTACTCACAGCCAATCAATTTCACTTATCGAACATTGAAAAAAACGTTATTTGGCTTGGGTACTTACATTTGCAGATGAATGTCTAGCTGTAATACGATGAAATCTTAATATTTTTTGATAACTGGGCATGGTATTTTGTGGCTCGTTGGTCTAGGAGTATGATTCTCGCTTCGGGTGCGAGAGGTCCCGGGTTCAAATCCCGGACGAGCCCTTGTCATCCTCATCTGAAAGTACTTTTTCGACATTTTTGGGGGTATTTTAACGCAAAATCATCTTGGGCTTGGTGACGTAAGCCACGGCTGAAAAATCTCTGAATAGTTTCTGCAAAGCACTAAAGCATTGTTTACTCACAGCCAATCAATTTCACTTATCGAATATTGAAAAAACTGTTCGTTGGCTTGGGTCCTTACATTTGCCGGTGAATGGCTCGCTATAATACGATGAAATCTTGATATCTTTAATACCTGGACATGGCAATTTGTGGCTTGTTGGTCTAGGAGTATGATTCTCGCTTAGGGTGCGAGAGGTCCCGGGTTCAAATCCCGGACAAGCCCTTGTTATCCTCATCTGAAACTGACTTTTGGACATATTTGGGGGTATGTTAACGCAAAATCATCTTGGGCTTGGTGACGTAAGCAACGCTAAAAATCTCTGAATAGTTTCCGCAAAATCACTTAAGCATTGTTGACTCACATCCAATAAATCTCACTTATCGAACATTGAAAAAACCATTCTTCGGCTTGGGTCTGTGGATGTTCCGATGAATGTCTCCCTGTAATACGATGAAATCTTGATATTTTTTTGATATCACTTGTCATCCTCATCTGAAACTAGTTTTTGGACATTTTTGGGTAAGGCTTGGGTCCTTACATTTGCCGATGAATGGCTCACTATAATACGATGAAATCTTGATATTTTTGATACCTGAACATGGCATTTTGTGGCTTGTTGGTCTAGGAGTATGATTCTCGCTTAGGGTGTGAGAGGTCCCGGGTTCAAATCCCGGACAAGCCCTTGTTATCCTCATCTGAAACTGACTTTTGGACATATTTGGGGGTATGTTAACGCAAAATCATCTTGGGCTTGGTGACGTAAGCAACGCTAAAAATCTCTGAATAGTTTCCGCAAAATCACTTAAGCATTGTTGACTCACATCCAATAAATCTCACTTATCGAACATTGAAAAAACCATTCTTCGGCTTGGGTCTGTGGATGTTCCGATGAATGTCTCCCTGTAATACGATGAAATCTTGATATTTTTTTGATATCACTTCTCATCCTCATCTGAAACTAGTTTTTGGACATTTTTGGGTAAGGCTTGGGTCCTTACATTTGCCGATGAATGGCTCACTATAATACGATGAAATCTTGATATTTTTGATACCTGAACATGGCATTTTGTGGCTTGTTGGTCTAGGAGTATGATTCTCGCTTAGGGTGTGAGAGGTCCCGGGTTCAAATCCCTGACAAGCCCTTGTCATCATCATCTGAAACTGACTTTTGGACATATTTGGGGGTATGTTAACGCAAAATCAGCTTGGGCTTGGTGACTTAAGCAACGCTAAAAATCTCTGAATAGTTTCCGCAAAATCACTTAAGCATTGTTGACTCACAGCCAATACATCTCACTTATCGAACATTGAAAAAACTGTTCTTCGGCTTGGGTCTGTGGATGTTCTGATGAATGTCTCCCCGTAATACGATGAAATCTTGATATTTTTTCATACCTGGACTTGGTATTTTGTGGGTCGTTGGTCTAGGAGTATGATTCTCGCTTAGGGTGGGAGAGGTCCCGGGTTCGAATCCCAAACAATCACTTGTCATCCTCATCTGAAACTAGTTTTTGGGCATTTTTGGGGTTATTTTAACGCAAAATCAACTTGGGCTTGGTGCCATTACCCACTGCTGAAAAATCTCTGATTAGTTCTAGCGAAGCCCTATAGCTTCTTTGACTGACTGACAATGGGACTCACTTGTTGAGCAGTGAAAAAACTGTTCTTTGCATTGGGACCAAGGATTTTCACGTGAATGTTTAGTTGTAATACGATGAAATCTTCAAATTTCTTGAGACCTAAACGTATTATTTTGTGGCTCGTTGGTCTTGGAGTATGATTCTCGCTTAGTGTGCGAGAGGTCCCGGGTTCAAATCCCGGACTAGCCCTTGTCATCCTCCACTAAAACTAACTTTTGGACATTTTTGGGGGTATTTTAACGCAAAAACAAATTTAGCTTGGTGACGTAAGCCATGGCTGAAAAATCTCTGAATAGTTTCTGCAAAGCACTAAAGCATTGTTTACTCACAGCCAATCTATTTCACTTATCGAACATTGAAAAAACTGTTCTTCGGCTTGGGTCTGTGGATGTTCCGATGAATGTCTACCTGTAATACGATGAAATCTTGATATTTTTTGATACCTGTACTTGGGGTTTTGTGGCTCGTTGGTCTAGGAGTATGAGTATTGCTTTGGGTGGGAGAGGTCCCGGGTTCAAATCCCGGACGAGCCCTTGTTATCCTCCTCTGAAACTGACTTTTGGACATATTTGGGGGTATGTTAACGCAAAATCAGCTTGGGCTTGGTGACGTAAGCAACGCTAAAAATCTCTGAATAGTTTCCGCAAAATCACTTAAGCATTGTTGACTCACAGCCAATAAATCTCACTTATCGAACATTGAAAAAACTGTTCTTCGGCTTGGGTCTGTGGATGTTCCGATGAATGTCTCCCTGTAATACGATGAAATCTTGATATTTTTTCATACCTGGACTTGGGATTTTGTGGGTCGTTGGTCTAGGAGTATGATTCTCGCTTAGGGTGGGAGAGGTCCCGGGTTCGAATCCCAAACAATCACTTCTCATCCTCATCTGAAACTAGTTTTTGGCCATTTTGGGGGTTATTTTAACGCAAAATCAGCTTGGGCTTGGTGCCATTACCCACTGCTGAAAAATCTCTGATTAGTTCTAGCGAAGCCCTATAGCTTCTTTGACTGACTGACAATGGGACTCACTTGTTGAGCAGTGAAAAAACTGTTCTTTGCATTGGGACCAAGGATTTTCATGTTAA
>JBBDHG010000184.1:740000-742500 GCA_037951165.1 Lophius americanus
GCGAGAGGTCCCGGGTTCAAATCCCGGACGAGCCCTTGTCATCCTCCACTAAAACTAACTTTTGGACATTTTTGGGGGTATTTTAATACAAAAACAACTTTGGCTTGGTGACGTAAGCCATGGCTGAAAAATCTCTGAATAGTTTCTGCAAAGCACTAAAGCATTGTTTACTCACAGCCAATCTATTTCACTTATCGAACATTGAAAAAACTGTTCTTCGGCTTGGGTCTGTGGATGTTCCGATGAATGTCTACCTGTAATACGATGAAATCTTGATATTTTTTGATACCTGTACTTGGGGTTTTGTGGCTCGTTGGTCTAGGAGTATGAGTATTGCTTTGGGTGGGAGAGGTCCCGGGTTCAAATCCCGGACGTGCCCTTGTCATCCTCCACTGAAACTGACTTTTGGACATATTTGGGGGTATGTTAACGCAAAATCAGCTTGGGCTTGGTGACGTAAGCAACGCTAAAAATCTCTGAATAGTTTCCGCAAAATCACTTAAGCATTGTTGACTCACAGCCAATACATCTCACTTATCGAACATTGAAAAAACTGTTCTTCGGCTTGGGTCTGTGGATGTTCCGATGAATGTCTCCCTGTAATACGATGAAGTCTTGATATTTTTTCATACCTGGACTTGGGATTTTGTGGGTCGTTGGTCTAGGAGTATGATTCTCGCTTAGGGTGGGAGAGGTCCGGGGTTCGAATCCCAAACAATCACTTGTCATCCTCATCTGAAACTAGTTTTTGGGCATTTTGGGGGTTATTTTAACGCAAAATCAGCTTGGGCTTGGTGACGTAAGCCACGGCTGAAAAATCTCTGAATAGTTTCTGCAAAGCACTAAAGCATTGTTTACTCACAGCCAATCAATTTCACTTATCGAACATTGAAAAAAACGTTATTTGGCTTGGGTACTTACATTTGCAGATGAATTTCTAGCTGTAATACGATGAAATCTTAATATTTTTTGATAACTGGGCTTGGTATTTTGTGGCTCGTTGGTCTAGGAGTATGATTCTCGCTTCGGGTGCGAGCGGTCCCGGGTTCAAATCCCGGACGAGCCCTTGTCATCCTCATCTGAAAGTCCTTTACGACATTTTTGGGGGTATTTTAACGCAAAATCGTCTTGGGCTTGGTGACGTAAGCCATGGCTGAAAAATCGCTGAATAGTTTCTGCAAAGCACTAAAGCATTGTTTACTCACAGCCAATCAATTTCACTTATCGAATATTGAAAAAACTGTTTGTTGGCTTGGGTCCTTACATTTGCCGATGAATGGCTCGCTATAATACGATGAAATCTTGATATCTTTAATACCTGGACATGGCATTTTGTGGCTTGTTGGTCTAGGAGTATGATTCTCGTTTAGGGTGCGAGAGGTCCCGGGTTCAAATCCCGGACAAGCCCTTGTCATCATCATCTGAAACTGACTTTTGGACATATTTGGGGGTATTTTAACGCAAAATCAGCTTGGGCTTGGTGACGTAAGCAACGCTAAAAATCTCTGAATAGTTTCCACAAAATCACTTAAGCATTGTTGACTCACAGCCAATAAATCTCACTTATCGAACATTGAAAAAACTGTTCTTCGGCTTGGGTCTGTGGATGTTCTGATGAATGTCTCCCTGTAATACGATGAAATCTTGATATTTTTTCATACCTGGACTTGGTATTTTGAGGGTCTTTGGTCTAGGAGTATGATTCTCGCTTAGGGTGGGAGAGGTCCGGGGTTGGAATCCCAAACGATCACTTGTCATCCTCATCTGAAACTAGTTTTTGGACATTTTTGGGGGTATGTTAACGCAAAATAAACTTGTGCTTGGTGCCATTACCCACTGTTGAAAAATCTCTGATTAGTTCTAGCGAAGCCCTATAGCTTCTTTGACTGACTGACAATGGGACTCACTTGTTGAGCAGTGAAAAAACTGTTCTTTGCATTGGGACCAAGGATTTTCACGTGAATGTTTAGTTGTAATACGATGAAATCTTCAAATTTCTTGAGACCTAAACGTATTATTTTGTGGCTCGTTGGTCTAGGAGTATGATTCTCGCTTAGGGTGCGAGAGGTCCCGGGTTCAAATCCCGGACGAGCCCTTGTCATCCTCCACTAAAACTAACTTTTGGACATTTTTGGGGGTATTTTAATACAAAAACAAATTTAGCTTGGTGACGTAAGCCATGGCTGAAAAATATCTGAATAGTTTCTGCAAAGCACTAAAGCATTGTTTACTCACAGCCAATCTATTTCACTTATCGAACATTGAAAAAACTGTTCTTCGGCTTGGGTCTGTGGATGTTCCGATGAATGTCTACCTGTAATACGATGAAATCTTGATATTTTTTGATACCTGTACTTGGGGTTTTGTGGCTCGTTGGTCTAGGAGTATGAGTATTGCTTTGGGTGGGAGAGGTCCCGGGTTCAAATCCTGGACGAGCCCTTGTCATCCTCCACTGAAACTGACTTTTGGACATATTTGGGGGTATGTTAACGCAAAATCA
>JBBDHG010000184.1:755000-757500 GCA_037951165.1 Lophius americanus
CGATGAAATCTTAATATTTTTTGGATAACTGGGCATGGTATTTTCTGGCTCGTTGGTCTAGGAGTATGATTCTCGCTTCGGGTGCGAGAGGTCCCGGGTTCAAATCCTGGACGAGCCCTTGTCATCCTCATCTGGAAGTACTTTTTCGACATTTTTGGGGGTATTTTAACGGAAAATCATCTTGGGCTTGTTGTCATAAACCATGGCTGAAAAATCGCTGAATGGTTTCTGCAATGCACTAAAGCATTGTTTACTCACAGCCAATCAATTTCACTTGTTCAATATTGAAAAAACTGTTCGTTGGCTTGGGTCCTTACATTTGCAGATGAATGGCTCGCTATAATACGATGAAATCTTGATATTTTTGATACCTGGATATGGCATTTTGTGGCTTGTTGGTCTAGGAGTATGAGTATTGCTTTGGGTGCGAGAGGTCCCGGGTTCAAATCCCGGACGAGCCCTTGTCATCCTCCACTGAAACTGACTTTTGGACATATTTGGGGGTATTTTAACGCAAAATCAGCTTGGGCTTGGTGACGTAAGCAACGCTAAAAATCTCTGAATAGTTTCCGCAAAATCACTTAAGCATTGTTGACTCACAGCCAATACATCTCACTTATCGAAGATTGAAAAAACTGTTCTTCGGCTTGGGTCTGTTGATGTTCCGATGAATGTCTCCCTGTAATACGATGAAATCTTGATAATTTTTCATACCTGGA
Organism: Lophius americanus; assembly: GCA_037951165.1. NCBI lineage: Eukaryota > Metazoa > Chordata > Actinopteri > Lophiiformes > Lophiidae > Lophius > Lophius americanus. The sequence goes on from JBBDHG010000184.1 coordinate 755,720, forward strand.
CTTGGTATTTTGTGGCTCGTTGGTCTAGGAGTATGATTCTCGCTTAGGGTGCGAGAGGTCCCGGGTTCAAATCCCGGATGAGCCCTTGTCATCCTCCACTAAAACTAACTTTTGGACATTTTTGGGGGTATTTTAACGCAAAAACAAATTTAGCTTGGTGACGTAAGCCATGGCTGAAAAATCTCTGAATAGTTTCTGCAAAGCACTAAAGCATTGTTTACTCACAGCCAATCAATTTCACTTATCGAACATTGAAAAAACTGTTCTTCGGCTTGGGTCTGTGGATGTTCCGATGAATGTCTACCTGTAATACGATGAAATCTTGATATTTTTTGATACCTGTACTTGGGGTTTTGTGGCTCGTTGGTCTAGGAGTATGAGTATTGCTTTGGGTGGGAGAGGTCCCGGGTTCAAATCCCGGACGAGCCCTTGTCATCCTCCACTGAAACTGACTTTTGGACATATTTGGGGGTATGTTAACGCAAAATCAGCTTGGGCTTGGTGACGTAAGCAACGCTAAAAATCTCTGAATAGTTTCCGCAAAATCACTTAAGCATTGTTGACTCACAGCCAATACATCTCACTTATCGAACATTGAAAAAAATGTTCTTCGGCTTGGGTCTGTGGATGTTCCGATGAATGTCTCCCTGTAATACGATGAAATCTTGATATTTTTTCATACCTGGACTTGGGATTTTGTGGGTCGTTGGTCTAGGAGTATGATTCTCGCTTAGGGTGGGGGAGGTCCCGGGTTCGAATCCCAAACAATCACTTGTCATCCTCATCTGAAACTAGTTTTTGGGCATTTTGGGGGTTATTTTAACGCACAATCAGCTTGGGCTTGGTGCCATTACCCACTGCTGAAAAATCTCTGATTAGTTCTAGCGAAGCCCTATAGCTTCTTTGACTGACTGACAATGGGACTCACTTGTTGAGCAGTGAAAAAACTGTTCTTTGCATTGGGACCAAGGATTTTCATGTGAATGTTTCGTTGTGATACGATGAAATCTTCAAATTTCTTGAGACCTAAACGTATTGTTTTGTGGCTCGTTGGTCTAGGAGTATGATTCTCGCTTAGGGTGCGATAGCTCCCTTGTTCAAATCCCGGACGAGCCCTTGTCATCCTCCACTAAAACTATTTTTGGGGGTATTTTAACGCAAAAACAACTTTGGCTTGGTGACGTAAGCCACGGCTGAAAAATCTCTGAATAGTTTCTGCAAAGCACTAAAGCATTGTTTACTCACAGCCAATCAATTTCACTTATCGTACATTGAAAAAAACGTTATTTGGCTTGGATACTTACATTTGCAGATGAATTTCTAGCTGTAATACGATGAAATCTTAATATTTTTTGATAACTGGGCTTGGTATTTTGTGGCTCGTTGGTCTAGGAGTATGATTCTCGCTTCGGGTGCGAGAGGTCCCGGGTTCAAATCCCGGACGAGCCCTTGTCATCTTCCACTAAAACTATCTTTTGGACATTTTGGGGGGTATTTTAACGCAAAAACAACTTTGGCTTGGTGACGTAAGCCACGGCTGAAAAATCTCTGAATAGTTTCTGCAAAGCACTAAAGCATTGTTTACTCACAGCCAATCAATTTCACTTATCGAACATTGAAAAAAACGTTATTTGTCTTGGGTACTTACATTTGCAGATGAATGTCTAGCTGTAATACGATAAAATCTTAATATTTTTTGATAACTGGGCTTGGTACTTTGTGGCTCGTTGGTCTAGGAGTATGATTCTCGCTTCGGGTGCGAGAGGTCCCGGTTTCAAACC
>JBBDHG010000184.1:762500-890000 GCA_037951165.1 Lophius americanus
TAACTACAAGGACATCTGCGTTAATAAGGCATATCCATTAGATTTGTAACAGACAGCATCAGTACATGTGAGACAATCCATCTTATAGAACTGGATGAGGTAAGACACACATGTTCAAATATTTGACAGTAGAAAAAAGTAAAACAATTCTCGAAGTGATGTTTCTATTAATGACCGATAGATGGCAATGTGTTACTGCCGAACCGTCCATGAGGAACAATCTAAAAACTCAGGTAGCTTATTTGAACAGATTACGATAACATGTTTTATATCATTGCAACGAGTATTTTTCTGATTTTCTAACTGTATACATTTTGAAATTAAATTAAAAAAACTAACATAGAAACAGTTTTTTTGTTGATGAGGTTCCAATCAACACAGTTCTTCTTGAATTCTAAAACTCTAACATTTCAATGAGCTCTGGCAGGTCATACAACAGCAGGAGCTGGGTTGAGGCATTGGTCATCGATGTTTTATTACACCTCAGATTCTAACACCAAAGACCTCTTGTCACCAAGCAGGTCTCCCCTGGTCGATTGATTTTTATATGAAAACAAAAAATCAACTCTGGCCTGATCCGGGAGAGCAAATGGTGAGATAAGACCATCCTGCTCTGGCTGTGAGAAAAACCAGAGGTGGAGATGTCTCGCTAAAATAATAAACGGGAATCCACTGTGTACTCGTATGAAAATTTTTTAAACCCAACCAGAGAACTTTTGGACTCATTGGTCTATGAGTATGATTCGAGAAAATGTGATGTTATGAAAGTGAATGCTCTATCTATAATGAATTAATCCATTAATTATTTTCACAGGTCGCAATTAATTATATGTAAGCAGTTAAAGTGTTTGACGAACATTACATCATTGGTCAGAGACTGGAAGAGCATAATCACCGAGACGCAGAGGCTAATTTCCTTTGGTAATCCAAAAGTAATGGGAACACTATCTCAGAAGTCAGGTGTCTTCTCGGAAAGAAAACGTACACAGGAGAATGCAGGTAATGCACTGCGTCATCGATTGTGGTTAAACTAATTGTCAAAAGCCGTTTGCTTGACAGAGACTCACAGTCACAGGCAGCCTCTATTCCTCATGTGCGGTCACAAGGTCACAAGGTCACAAGGCCTGAAAAGTCATTGATTTTGGATAAAGCTGGTCTTCTTTGAATGTTGGCTCCGGATTTTGTTGCAACAATAACTCGTTAAGTACAGCATAGTCACTAGACGTCTACATAATATTTCGTCCAGCGCTGTAAGACATTCCCGAGGACGCGACAGAAAGGTGTGGTCTACTGGGATTAGCTGGAATGTGGTTGTTCGGAACTTAGAACTTGTTTTGCATGGATAAATGTTCCAAAATGGAACAGACAAGACTTCCTTGCTGGTAAGAGAAACCAATGATCCTCAACAACATTATTGTTGTGACATTTAAATCTGTCCAAAATGTTTTGAGGTGTTTATAAACTGGATTTGGCAAAGAGTTTAGCAAACAAAGCTACAGAAAATCAGGTATATTATACTCGCTCTTTTCCTTTAGCTTTGAGTACGGTTGTGTATGCGTTGTCATTGTGACAGTTGAAGTCGGTGTGGTGGTTAAGAGTTTTCAGCAAGTATAAGTCTAATTGAGCGAAGCTAATCAAAATAACATGAAACGTGTGTGCATTATATCTGTTCTATCTATCTATCTATCTATCTATCTATCTATCTATCTATCTATCTATCTATCTATCTATCTATCTATCTATCTATCTATCTGTTCTATCTATCTATTTATTATATCTTTTTGCAGATCGTTGCTATCAATAACACCTACAATACATTTAAGCATACTTATCCCCCAAAACTTTCCCTCCAGTTAATGAATGACTACATGTGTGACTGGAAAAGGCATTTACAGGTTGAAAGGAGGGTAATTAAGTCTCAGAAAAATGTTAATGAGGTTTGAAGTGCCACAGAATGGTAGCTCACAGACGCGGAAAACACCCGCGTCCTGTTCAGCTACTAATTGTGCCAAAGAACCTTTACTGTGTGTCAGTGTGGGCTCCTCCCCTGAGAAATGTGAAGAATGTATTTCTTGTTTACCAAAACAATCACAATCATTTGAATGCATATTCCCCTTCTTGCCGGGACTAAACTGTGTATTTTAAAGTAAAGACCTTCTTTGACTCCTTCAGCGACCAGCGACCCTCAATAGGCGGCCTGTGGGCCGGATGCCTATCTGCAGACCCTGAGCTGAATGTGTGACAGTTGGGTTTACATGGACTGTCTAATTCCCATTAGATTCGGAAAAGACGTCTAATCGTAAAGAAAATGCAGCATGTAAACACGACTTTCTGAATGGAAAGAACCTTTCCGAATTCGACTTCATTCCTTTGCAAGGAGGTAGTCTAAATCCGTTTGGAATACCTTTACGATATCCACTCGCTGCATGTAAACGCCATTTCGAGAAAGGTTTGTGTTTGAGTTGTATCTAAGAATACCCAGCGACGTAATAGTCCGCTAAGTTCTTTTCAGCGCCGTGACACATTTAAACTACGGCGACTTCAAAACGATACCGGTCTGAATCGGAGATGGATTTATTCATCGCAACATTGACATTGACATTGGCGAAAAGTCACTGGATCGTACGCGCGTGTGTGAAAGTGTTTCCGATTAGATGAGTAGATTGCAATTCGGAAAGGTTTAATTCAGAAAGGAGAAAAGTGTCTCATTTAAACCCACCATGTGACCCAGTAACAGCCTATCAGCGCATTGTTGGCATGGTGATAACAGCCCATTGGTGTTGGGTAAGCACAAAATGCCTTTTCTCTCATTAAGTGGTTGACACAAAAAATTGTTTTTCATCGCACTTTGATTCCTGAGATCTTGATATATTTGTTTACCGATGCATTCTACGGAGGGTTTTGTTTTATTTGAGGATTTATTTGATACAATTAAATCTCCAAATTTCTTGAGACCTAAATGTATTATGTTGTGGCTTGTTGGTTTAGGAGTATGATTCTTGCTTTGGGTGCGAGAGGTCCTGGGTTCAAATCCTGGACGAGCCCTTTTCATCCTCATCTGAAAGTAATTTTTGGACATTTTGGGGGGTATTTTAACGCAAAATCATCTTGGGCTTGGTGTCCTAAACCATGGCTGAAAAATCTCTGAATAGTTTCCGCAAAGCACTAAAGCATTGTTGACTAAGAGCCAATCAATCTCACTCATCGAAAAATGAAAAAACTGATCTTCGGCTTGGGTCCTTACATTTGCCGATGAATGTCTGGCTGTAATACGATGAAATCTCAATATTTTTTGATACCTGCAGTCCATCTTTTGGTGCTCGTTGGTCTAGCAGTATGATTCTCGCTTTGGGTGCGGGAGGTCCCGGGTTCAAATCCCCAACGAGCCCTTTTCATCCTCGACTAAAACTAAGTTTGGGATTTTTGGGGTGGATTTTAACTCGAAATCAAATTTGGCTTGGTGCCATTAGCCATGGCTGAAAAATCTCTTATTAGTTCTAGCAAAGCCTTAGAGCTTCATTGACTGACTGAAAATGGGACTCACTTGTCTAGCAGTGAAAAAACTGGTCTTTGCATTGGGTCCAAGGATTTTCACGTGAATGTTTAGGTGTAATACGATGAAATCTTCAAATATCTTGAGACCTAAATGTTTTATTTTGTGGCTCGTTGGTCTAGGAGTATGATTCTCGCTTCGGGTGCGAGAGGACCAGGGTTCAAATCCCGGATGAGCCCTTGTCATTCTCAACTAAAACCAGGTTTGGGATTTTTTGGGGGTATTTTAACGCAAAATCAACTTGGGTTCCCAACCTTTTTTGCGCCACGGACCAGTTTAATGTCAGACATTATTTCCACCGACCGGCCCATAAGGTGTGTATGTAAAACCATAATCAAGATATAAACAAGTCTAGCTTAACTACAAGGACATCTGCGTTAATAAGGCATATCCATTAGATTTGTAACAGACAGCATCAGTACATGTGAGACAATCCATCTTATAGAACTGGATGAGGTAAGACACACATGTTCAAATATTTGACAGTAGAAAAAAGTAAAACAATTCTCGAAGTGATGTTTCTATTAATGACCGATAGATGGCAATGTGTTACTGCCGAACCGTCCATGAGGGACAATCTAAAAACTCAGTTAACTTATTTGAACAGATTACGATAACATGTTTTATATCATTGCAACGAGTATTTTTCTGAGTTTCTAACTGTATACATTTTGAAATTAAATTAAAAAAACTAACATAGAAACAGTTTTTTTGTTGATGAGGTTCCAATCAACACAGTTCTTCTTGAATTCTAAAACTCTAACATTTCAATGAGCTCTGGCAGGTCATACAACAGCAGGAGCTGGGTTGAGGCATTGGTCATCGATGTTTTATTACACCTCAGATTCTAACACCAAAGACCTCTTGTCACAAAGCAGGTCTCCCCTGGTCGATTGATTTTTATATGAAAACAAAAAATCAACTCTGGCCTGATCCGGGAGAGCAAATGGTGAGATAAGACCATCCTGCTCTGGCTGTGAGAAAAACCAGAGGTGGAGATGTCTCGCTAAAATAATAGCGGGAATCCACTGTGTACTCGTATGAAAATTTTTTAAACCCAACCAGAGAACTTTTGGACTCATTGGTCTATGAGTATGATTCGAGAAAATGTGATGTTATGAAAGTGAATGCTCTATCTATAATGAATTAATCCATTAATTATTTTCACAGGTCGCAATTAATTATATGTAAGCAGTTAAAGTGTTTGACGAACATTACATCATTGGTCAGAGACTGGAAGAGCATAATCACCGAGACGCAGAGGCTAATTTCCTTTGGTAATCCAAAAGTAATGGGAAAACTATCTCAGAAGTCAGGTGTCTTCTCGGAAAGAAAACGTACACAGGAGAATGCAGGTAATGCACTGCGTCATCGATTGTGGTTAAACTAATTGTCAAAAGCCGTTTGCTTGACAGAGACTCACAGTCACAGGCAGCCTCTATTCCTCATGTGCGGTCACAAGGTCACAAGGTCACAAGGCCTGAAAAGTCATTGATTTTGGATAAAGCTGGTCTTCTTTGAATGTTGGCTCCGGATTTTGTTGCAACAATAACTCGTTAAGTACAGCACAGTCACTAGACGTCTACATAATATTTCGTCCAGCGCTGTAAGACATTCCCGAGGACGCGACAGAAAGGTGTGGTCTACTGGGATTAGCTGGAATGTGGTTGTTCGGAACTTAGAACTTGTTTTGCATGGATAAATGTTCCAAAATGGAACAGACAAGACTTCCTTGCTGGTAAGAGAAACCAATGATCCTCAACAACATTATTGTTGTGACATTTAAATCTGTCCAAAATGTTTTGAGGTGTTTATAAACTGGATTTGGCAAAGAGTTTAGCAAACAAAGCTACAGAAAATCAGGTATATTATACTCGCTCTTTTCCTTTAGCTTTGAGTACGGTTGTGTATGCGTTGTCATTGTGACAGTTGAAGTCGGTGTGGTGGTTAAGAGTTTTCAGCAAGTATAAGTCTAATTGAGCGAAGCTAATCAAAATAACATGAAACGTGTGTGCATTATATCTATCTATCTATCTATCTATCTATCTATCTATCTATCTATCTATCTATCTATCTATCTATCTATCTATCTGTTCTATCTATCTATTTATTATATCTTTTTGCAGATCGTTGCTATCAATAACACCTACAATACATTTAAGCATACTTATCCCCCAAAACTTTCCCTCCAGTTAATGAATGACTACATGTGTGACTGGAAAAGGCATTTACAGGTTGAAAGGAGGGTAATTAAGTCTCAGAAAAATGTTAATGAGGTTTGAAGTGCCACAGAATGGTAGCTCACAGACGCGGAAAACACCCGCGTCCTGTTCAGCTACTAATTGTGCCAAAGAACCTTTACTGTGTGTCAGTGTGGGCTCCTCCCCTGAGAAATGTGAAGAATGTATTTCTTGTTTACCAAAACAATCACAATCATTTGAATGCATATTCCCCTTCTTGCCGGGACTAAACTGTGTATTTTAAAGTAAAGACCTTCTTTGACTCCTTCAGCGACCAGCGACCCTCAATAGGCGGCCTGTGGGCCGGATGCCTATCTGCAGACCCTGAGCTGAATGTGTGACAGTTGGGTTTACATGGACTGTCTAATTCCCATTAGATTCGGAAAAGACGTCTAATCGTAAAGAAAATGCAGCATGTAAACACGACTTTCTGAATGGAAAGAACCTTTCCGAATTCGACTTCATTCCTTTGCAAGGAGGTAGTCTAAATCCGTTTGGAAAGCCTTTACGATATCCAGTCGCTGCATGTAAACGCCATTTCGAGAAAGGTTTGTGTTTGAGTTGTATCTAAGAATACCCAGCGACGTAATAGTCCGCTAAGTTCTTTTCAGCGCCGTGACACATTTAAACTACGGCGACTTCAAAACGATACCGGTCTGAATCGGAGATGGATTTATTCATCGCAACAGTGACATTGACATTGGCGAAAAGTCACTGGATCGTACGCGCGTGTGTGAAAGTGTTTCCGATTAGATGAGTAGATTGCAATTCGGAAAGGTTTAATTTAGAAAGGAGAAAAGTGTCTCATTTAAACCCACCATGTGACCCAGTAACAGCGTATCAGCGCATTGTTGGCATGGTGATAACAACCCATTGGGGTTGGGTAAGCACAAAATGCCTTTTCTCTCATTAAGTGTTTGACACAAAAAATTGTTTTTCATCGCACTTTGATTCCTGAGATCTTGATATATTTGTTTACGGATGCATTCTACGGAGGGTTTTGTTTTATTTGAAGATTTATTTGAATTTATGTCAAATAGAAATGGCATTTTATTTTATTTTAGTACGTATTTTTGTTGTTGATTTGAATGAAAAGGACATTTTGCTTTGAATATAACAGTGTTATGGCTTGTGGCTTGACCGACTATAATAAATGGACCTTTGACTTGTTGAAAATAAATGATTTGTGGACCTTTACCCCTGCTGTAGACGTTTGAGTGCTCCACAACCGATCTGTTAGGCTTCTAAAAGAAGTATGAGGATTTGTCAGTCCCTTTATTCTTTTTCTTAATTTAAATCTCTTCAATGAAACTCTCCAAATTCCTCTTTGGACCCTAACTCCCTGGGTCATTCCCGACCAATTTCAAAACGTCCCTTTTCTTCCTCGAGCTTTAGAAAAAGTCGTGGCTGAACCCGTTATGAGTCACTATTTCTTATTGAAATATATGTGACGTTAACTTCACTTATATGTTACTTGATACAACCAAAAAAATCTAACACGGTTCAAATAGTTATGTGAAAACAGGCTTTGCAAAAATGTTGAGTTTATCTAACTAATATTGACCATATATTTTTTTTAGGGTTTAAAAGCATGCTTGACCATATCATTTGGTCATTTCATGGAAAATCTAGAATGTCAAAGTAATATTAAAGTAATAAATGCCCTTAAGAAGTAAATAATGCGAGGAAATTGTTTTTCCGTAGTTTCTTTGCAAATGATTGTATTACATTTGTTCCTAGGCTATTTTTTGACTCACATGCAAAGGCTGAAAATGTTTATAGATAAAACCCAAAGGGGTTTTATCAGGAGCAGCAAATAATAAGCATGAAGATTAACAGGAGGTCAGTTCATGTACTTCATGACTTTTCTCCACCCCTAGATGTCTTGTAAGGGTTATATATTGTTTCACATCCTCATGATCCGGTTTTGTCACATGCTGATGTTTTGCCGTGCCGAGGAGGTGCTGTGATTGACAGGTAGACATGGGGTCAGGGGGGGTCAGATCTCCGAAACAGCAGCTGGAACCCTTGAGCACCACGTCTTCAGGCTATACTGTTTCTATACTCACGTGCTCTTTGAGGAAGTACAGCATTACATAATCGTAAACTGCCGCATAATATTATGTATCGATACTTTTTTACTCTTTAACTACCTGAATGCTTTTAACGGACGTCACGCCTGGTCATAACTATCAGATATTAATTTGTTTAGGATTTAAAAATTTCATAATCTGGTTATTGTTTGTCGATGTGACACAAACAAGATACTGAGAGGGAAGAATTAGGATTTCTGCACATTGAATTTAGATGTGTGTGCTCTGATGGCCATACACACACACACACACGTAGAGACACACAGACACACAAACAGACACACAAACAGACACACACACAAACATAAACAGACACACCTACACATACAAACACACACAGACAGACACATATACACACTCAGACACTCACACACACACATACATACAGAAACACACACACAAGCATAGACTCAGACACATATACACACACAGACACATACACACACACACACACAAAGACACACACATAAAGATACACACACACACACAGACAAGCGCACACGCCCACTTGCAAAAACACTCACACACACAGTTGGATCTTTGTTGTTTGCTACATTCCATTCTCTATCATCCGTATTCCAGTAACAACCAGTGTATTTCTTCAATCCACTAACAATAAAAAAGCACGTTACAGGAAATTACTCAATTAACGTGTATTTTCCCATGGTGCCATGGGATAGAATTTCCCAAGTAAATACAACAATTTTGAAAGATGGAACGCATCGGTATATTTTATTTTATTTATTTATTTGTTGGGGGTGGACGATACACGAGATGATGCATAAGTGTTACCATCTGATGGATGTCTCTGATGTTGTACCAGAGTTAGCCTGAGGCTAAGTTTCATCTGCAGGTTCGAAACATCCATTCAAGAGCATTAAATAACAAAACAACGAAGGACAAAAACACAAACACCAAGCAGTAAAACGTGATAAAACAACACACATCTCATCAGCGCCTGACAGAATGAACTGCTTAAAAACCAGGATGTCTAATTATGTGGTGAAATAACAATAGCGAAGAAGCTAACAGAAGTCGGTGATTACGGAGTTGGGAAGCTTAAAGCAGATTTTTGATTTGGCTTCAAAGCTTCATTGAGAGAAAGATGAATGACTTTAAGCACTATGGCAAAGGGGCACTTTGCAATCTCACGGTGAAGCTATTCTGGAGGATGTCACAGAGGCAAGGAGAAGGGAGCCAAAACATTTTCTAGAACGAGGCCCAAATTTGAAAACAGTCTGAAGTCCTCAAAGCTGAAAATACTGTGTTTTTTCCCCCAGCAATATCCTACTATGATGATAGTGAAATAGCTTTTTATCAAAAATGTTTACGGCCTGCTTATACAGAGTTTCCGGCGGTCCGGTACCAGTCCGGTCTGTCTTCAGTTTTAATGAGCGCATATTAAAATGCTATGAGGCTAAATTTGATTGTGCAGTAAATTATTGACATATATTAGGATCGGAGGTTGAAATTGAAAAATTCCCCCTCAAAACACACAACCCTTACGAAACCTGAGACCATGGTGTTATCGCAGCCAAAATGACGAGCCCTTTTGAAGCACGAGGCTTGAATATCAGCCAACGGATTGGCATTATGTTGTAACACGAGCCGGGGTATAAAAAACTTCACAGTGAATCACAGGGTTTATACTGCGCCTTAAACATTTGCTTTGACGAAGTTTATGTTACGTAAGTGTAAAGGCTAGCCTTGCTACATTGATTTGTGCCATCCTGCCCCACTTACCAGCCACAAACGTATTTTCCCACACTGCAGTGGTAATGGCACAAGAATTGAAAAGAGTATTTACCGTAAAGGCGCTGTCAGACATTTCTGGGGAGATGCCAGAAGGTGCGTTTGTCACACGGCTGGAATCTGGTTCGGTGGTTGTAAAACTTGTTTGACATGGCAGAAGGAGCAGAAGAGGTTAGGATTTACAGGAAACCGACCTGCTTGATGGTAAAAAAAAGCTACGATCATGTGTTTGTTATGGTTCACTGCCAAAACCCGATTTGGCCAATTTGCCTAAGTACTAAATTCGGTCCAAGATTATCACAAGAGCCATGGTGGTTGAGGTTGAGTGATGGGACAAGACCTTCGCTCAGGAGGCCGAAGTTCACCTCTGCAACCAAACAATTCTAATGTCTTGCTAAACATAACCATGTATCGTCAGCGTCTGAACTTCACCAAACCCCCGCTTCATGTTGGCGGGAGGGGCCTAAGTGTTTCAGAGAGATACTAAAGCTTAGTTTTCGCTTCGCGGACTGACAATCCATTTCTTCATGAGTGCTAAGAAGGCCAGAACATATTGCTGAGGTCTTAGAGGTTTTGTTGAGTCAATCCGAACTGTTTGAGATCATTATCCACGAAAAGTCATCATCATCCCACCCGGCGCAAAAACTTTCTCATAGATAATTTTCAAATATTACAGCCACAGAGAGCCCAGTGCGAGGAATAACTGGATTGCTTTCGGGAAAGTTCGGTTGTATAAATTCAACACTAAAGGGAGGTTTATCTCTGACAATTTTCCGGTCATCATTTCTCAACCGTGTTCTTGATTTAGTCCAAATTGGCTGAATAGGAGTAAGCTCGAGGACATCTATCTTGTATTTATCATAGGAAGAACTGGATTGGTCTTGGGAAAAGTCAGTTCTATACATCTGTATCTGCATCTGACATGTCCTGTCGCATGCAGAAATAAATCCCAGATTGAAAACGGGAAAACCAAACGAAAAAGCTTTGTCTGGTGGAGTAATGGAAGGCACAGGTGAATGACAGTTGCGAGGAACGTGCCAGGAAATGCCAGCCTTACCAAAAGAAAGAGGTGCCACACCTGCCACAGAAGAACCAGTGTAACCTGCCACACATTCAAGAAATAGAAGATAGAAAGAAAGACGATCCGACACTGTGATTCATGCATGTGAAAACACACACACACAAACAAACCATCTTGTTCATGTTTAATGTTGTTGTTCAAAATAAATATATATATAAATATAAATATATATATATGTATGCCTTCTTTTTAAATGATCATCTATATGGGTCAGTTATGACCTGTAGCACCGCAGGTGTCACAATGGTTTAATAAAATAAAGTTCTTAAACACCCATGGCTCTAGTATTTTATGTAGGAAATTTCTCCTGATATCATTCTTTTATGCTCCGATCACATAATAAACCATTTTCTTCAATGCAGGACATATAATAAGGGAATATTGAGCCTTTTCTAAATAAAAAAGATAAATGGTCCTGGGATTAAATGCAATGGAATTTTAAAAAAAGGTTTGGTTTTTTGGGGCATTTTGGGCTCAGTAAAGTCATTGGTCAGAATCGACAACATCGCTAACAAAAAGGTGTCTAAAACTATTTAACACATAAGGCGTGCTAACAAGTTCTCATGTTCAAATTCCACAGGCCCATCATGCAGCACAGAAAACATTGACATTTAAAAAGGGGAGGTAAGTTATGATCATTTCATGAAGCGCTTGATTGGTCCCACTGGGAACGCCCTCGATCTTTGAGCACCTTAAATCTGTCAGGTATTTGACAGTTGTGCATTAAAGTACAGGTGAGGTGAAATATCAAGATCTCCGGTATTTACCTGACCATCATGATGAAGCTGATCCTGACTCTGGCTCTGACCTTCACTCTCTACAGCTCAGGTAATTTCAGCTCTTTCCTGTCCACTTTTACACATTGAAGATGTTTTATATTTGACCAGAATCTATTAACAAAAAAAGGAGCATCATCAAAGGGCCTACTAATCAAATCAAATCTCTGGTTTCTAATGTTGCCATTAGTTTGTGACTGAATTGTCCCCTGCTGATGGGCGATGAAGTTTCCTGTGTCGAGGAGTTACTCCATCATTGAATAGTCTGTTATCTGTATCGATGGATTGACTCACGTTGTTGTTTTCTTGTAGCTGGAGCTCGGACTTGTCAAAGCTGTTTATCTCCAAACTGTGGGAGCCCAACATCACTGACATGTGATTCAGAGGAATCGTGTTTAACTGGCTCCCTTAAAGGTAGCTATGTTTCATTTTTTCCCGATATCTCTTCACTTGATTCTGCAGATTTCTCCTCTTTCAAATAGCAATGACTGACTCCACTTTGATTGTAGTTAACTTTGGTACCAACCAACAACTGGGGGGAAAAACATGTGCAACATCCGTCGTTTGCCCCACCACCGGAAAAACAACCTATTCATTCAACACGAGTACTTATCACGTACTGGCTGATGTTGAGTGCTGCAACACCGATGACTGCAACACAGGAACGATACCCGGTAAGCACAAGTAGAAGAGTAGATATATTTAAACACACTGTGATCCTGAGCAGGTCCTGAAAAGTTCTAATGTCTTTAATGTCTCCCCTAATTGATGATGTTCCGTTTCAGTCCCTACAACTCAGGCAACAAACAACTTAACTTGTTGTAATGACTCTGAATGCAACGGTACAGTCACTTGTAGGGGGAATGAGAACCGCTGCTTTCAGGCTGACGGTGAGTCTTCATCACTGCAGTTTAACAGAGTCAACACGTTCTAATCCAGACACACCCAGACTTTACTGTCAGTCTAAAAGCTAAAGCTACCTTTTAGTGTCTCTGTGAGATTCTCAGACACTTTCTAAAACGCACCCAGTATGAAACCAGCCTTTAGTAAGGTGGGGACCATAAAGCTACCTAAGTTAAGTTAGGTATTGTATGAGGTTGGTTTAAGACTTGAACTTCAGACCCCTGAGTGAAAGCATAAGCCATAGAACGCGATCGTAGCTTTTATCAAAGATGTTCTGTTATTTTCGATCCCTTCCTCTTTGATCCGTGAAAAAATTTGAGCAAAAATGTTGGCCATCTAGATTTATGGCTGAAAGCAACAAATTACTGTAACTTTGCTCAACAAAGAAGTTTTAATCTATTCATTTTGGTTTTCATTGATCCATGAAATACAAGTTTAATTCCCGCTAAGCCACATTCCAGGTCCATCAACCTCTAAGTGATGAACACGTCTCCTCAACATTGTCAACCACAGTGTTGTTTTTTATTTATCCTTCATTCTCTGCTGCTAAATGACAAAAGTTAAGTGCAGGACTTCTAGTTTTTAGGAATTTTCTTGCAGATCACAGGTTGGATGATTATACCAACAAGTTACTCTCCTGTGTTTTCATCTTTTTTATAGGCACAGTTGTTGAGAGTTAGTCTTAGTGAGCAGCAATAAGACGAAAATCATAATGGTTTCAGAAACTCCTAATTAGCAAAGCAACAGCCCAAATCTGATATTTTGGGCCATTTCAGAAGATCCAATTTTATGGGTATCGAGTAAAGTCACGTAACAAGCTCTAATTACTGCCAATTTGTATTTTGGATCTCACAGTATTTACACTGAACCTTAGCCCGCAGTTTCAGATATGATTCCATATTCCATAATATTGATTGACATCAACTGTAGTTCATTCACTAACTGATTTTTTTATTTATCTGCAGTGCCAGTTATTACCGATACCGTCTATGGATGTGCATCTAACAACTTGTGCACACTTCTGGGGACCAGCAACAGTCTTCCTTTCTTAGAGAGTTTGGGAACCATCAATGCAACATGTTGTGAAGGTAATTGTTGCAACACTGCTGTGTCAATGATGGCTAACGCCTGGTTACTCAGACTGACTTTGATCCATCTGCTGCTGGCGGTCTATCACTTCTGGTAGAAACCAAATCCATACGCCGCCATAACCCCCAAATATGAATCAATCAATTAATCATTAATTATTCATCTGTGATGGTCAATTTCTGCAGTCTCTACTCTTGACACGTTGTTGTTGTGTTTAAAATAGATAAATTCACTTTCAAGATTAACATTACCTGTATCATTCATGAACCCATGAATGCATGAACACATAAATGCATGAACACATGAATGCATGAGAGAGGTTAATCCAGGAACACAAAGTAAACTTTCAAAGTAGTCAGAAACATTTGTTGTGATCCAGAAAGGGTGGAGAGGTCCTCTGAAGTTAGGGAAAGCTGAAACTTCCTGTCCTGAAATGAAAGAATGAATTTAAAAACCAGTGTTTGTGTGACAAAATGTTTTTTCTGTAAACTATCAATATTAATCAAGACCAACTGAAATGAATAAACTATCTCTGATTCAAACGAAAATAAATTGGCTCTCCTCTCTTATTTTGAAAGTTCATTTGAGTAATGGTTCTGAGTTTTTACTATTTCCTGATTTATTTTGAAAGTCTATTCCTTCTGTTGCTCTTGCTTTAGACTTCCTGTCATGGTTTCTTTAATCTGTTTTGCCCTTTCATTCTCTGTTTAGTGAGACCCTTGGTCCGGACGTACTTTCCCAGTATTATGGCTTGTTGTGCTAAACATAATTGTTAATTCTTTATGTAGGTGGGCAGCACTGAGCAAGTGCTACAAAGGAAGTAGGTGTTTGGGTGCGAGATCCAATAAGTCAAAATATATCTAAACAAAGAATAGCCCATTTTATACACCCATATTTATTGAAGCCTAATTTAGAAATAAACTCACAATTACATCCTTTTTTCCACCTATATCTGATTGGTAACACCAGGCGACGTGACGCTGGAAGACCTTGAAGACTACTTCCACGAGTGTCTTCACCAGCTCTTTATGGGACATCCAGCTATCTTTAGCGGACATGTCGAATTCCAAATGGATCTAAAAGCTCACATTAGCTCCTATGTGTCTGTCTTTATGTGTCAGCCCTTTTGAAGTGGAGACTCATACTTGGTGTACCCCGCCTCTCGCTCATTGTCAGCTGTGATAGGCTCCAGCCCCCGCAACCCTCACAGGATAGGCGGTTAAAGATAACAAACTAATGAATGAATCTGCAGGCGTGCAGAAAGCGAGGCAGCCTAGTCTGCTCTGGGATTCTTCAGTCGGAAGAAACTTTCAAAAGCATCCGTTTGCAGTGCTTGAGAAGAGATCGGACGGAAAGCATCCAAGACAAATTGTTACGAAATTCCAGCTCCCAAAGAAGATCATTCTACCATGCAGAAGCCAATGTTGGTTTAATATGTCCCAAAGTTTCTATTGGCAGTGGTTGGACTCAGTTGTGAATGTTGTTCTTCCTGACTAATCAGATTTTAGTCTTGGACTTGAGTAGATGAAATTGTTTAAATTATAAATAATGATCATAGGCACTGTTTATCATAGGCTGGTGGTAATTTCTTTTGTGGGATCATGATTTAATTTCCTCTGCTCCGCGTTGGCGTTCGTCCAATCCTAAGACGTTGTAACTTTCAGCAGGCCCAATTTCCGGGCTCCTATCGGAGCCCCTTCCTTTCCATTCCCTCGGACGTATAGGATCGGTGCATCTGACTGACATCTACCAACAGAGATTAGTTGCGGTGATTGCCCGAATGTAACCGAGCTGAAAAATGGAACATCGATCCATTGAGTGTCTCATCGAGGATCTCATTCAGCGGCAAGAGACTCTTTGCGGCAAATACTCTGGCTAAGGTCACTGACCGGTCTACACATCACTCCCCCTCCTGAGCTTATGTTGCTAGAGATATAAAAACGGTTCTCTCTTGCTCTCTAGAAACCCTTTTGGCACCAATGACCAATGAAATTTCCCGCACAAACTTCTTCCAAATAAAGATAAAGATAAAGATAGCCTTTATTAGTCCCACAATGGGGAAATTGCAATGTTACAGCAGCAGAGCATGTTACAGAGTAAGAATAACAGAATAAGAATAACAGGGCATTATGTGCAATTAAATTAAATTAAATTAAATGTACAAAACAAAGTGCAAGTGAGGTAGGTGTGTGTGTAAGTGTGTGTGTAGTTGTGTAGGTGTGTGTGTGTTGCTAACAGTGCTGGTTGTGGAGTCTGACTGCTGCAGGAAGGAAAGATCGGCGATATCGCTCCTTCACACACTTGGGGTGAAGGAGCCTATCGCTGAAGGAGCTCTCCAGTGCAGAGATGGTTTCCTGCATGGGGTGGGAGACGTTGTCCCGGAGAGATGACAGCTTGGCCATCATTCTCCTGTCTCCCACCTCCTGCACCGAGTCCAGAGGACATCCCAGGACCGAACTGGCCTTCCTGATTAGTTTGGCCAGTTTCCTCCTGTCAGCAGCTGAGATGCTGCTGCCCCAGCAGACCACTCCATAAAAAATGGCTGAGGCGACTGCAGAGTCAAAGAAGGTCTTCAGGAGCGCCCCCTGCACTCCAAAAGACCTCAGTCTCCTCAGCAGATACAGTCGGCTCTGACCCTTTTTATAGAGTGCCGTTGAGTTGTGAGTCCAGTCCAGTTTGTTGTTCAGGTGAACACCAAGGTACTTGTAGGACGTGACAATCTCAATGTCCATTCCCTGGATGTTCACCGGTGTGTGGGGGGGTGTGTGCCTTCGGAAGTCCACCACCAGTTCCTTGGTCTTACCCGCGTTGATCTGGAGGTGGTTCCACTGGCACCAGTGCATGAAGTCCTGCGTCAGTCCTCTGTACTCCTTGTCGTCCCCGTCTGTGATGAGACCGACAATTGCAGGTCTCATCACAGACGATGAGGTGACATGTGGAAGAAGTTCTTCCACATGTCACCTGTTGAAGAACTTCTGCAGGTGACATGTGGGTGAGTTGTATGAGACGTCTGGAGTGTAGAGGGTGAAGAGGAACGGTGCCAGGACCGTTCCCTATGGGGCCCCCGTACTGCAGACAACCACGTCCGACACACAGTCCCGAGTCCTCACATACTGTGGACGGTTGGTCAGGTAGTCCAGGATCCAGGATGCGAGGTGCTCATCCACTCGGGTCAGTTGCAGTTTGTCCCTCAGAAGCGTGGGCTGGATGGTGTTGAAAGCACTGGAGAAATCAAAGAACGTGATCCTCACGGTGCTTCCAGGCTTCTCCAGGTGAGAAAGAGCTCGGTGGAGAAGGAAGATGATGACGTCGTCCACCCCGATGTTCGACTGGTAGGCGAACTGAAGGGGGTCCATCGACAGGCTGACCACCGGGCGGAGATGACCAAGGACCAGTCGCTCCAGAGTCTTCATCAGGTGGGATGTTAATGCCACCGGCCTGTAGCTGTTGAAGTCCTTGGGATGCGGCGTCTTGGGGACAGGTACCACACAGGAGGTTTTCCACAGGAGTGGTACCTTCCCCAGCTTCAGGCTCAAATTGAAGACGTGCTCCAAAATCCCACACAGCTGGTCTGCGCAGGTCTTAAGGAGCCTGGAGCTGATGCCGTCCGGGCCCGTGGCCTTCCTCACCTTGATCTTCCTTAGCTGATTCCTCACCTGGAGTGTTGTGAGGGAAAGACTGGTGCAGGGCGGCTGTGTGTTGGGGGGGTGGATGGTGGGGGGTGATAGCTACGAGGGGGGGCAGGGTGTTAGGTAGAGCAGGGGGATGTGGCTGGGAGTTCATTGTAGCGGGAGAGGACGTGGGGGAGGGGCAGTGCACTGAGGGGGGTGAGAGGAGTTAGGAAGACCTTTATGTCCGGACTAATCCAGGGTTTGTTGTTTGAGAAACACCGTACAGTCCTGGTGGGTACGGTGTTCTCCTCACAGAAGTTAATGTAGTCCGTGATGCAGTCGGTGAGGTTGTCGATGTCCTCCCCGTGAGAGTCACAGAACTCCTCCCACACGGTTGTGTCAAAACAGACCTTCAGAGCCTCTTCAGTCTCTTGGGACCATTTCCGCACTGTGCGGGTCACGGCTGGTTGCCTGTGTACGATGGGTTTGTACACTGGCTGGAGACGAACCAGATTGTGGTCTGATCTTCCCATGGGAGGGAGGGGTGATGAGGTGTATGCCTCCTTGGTGTTGGCATAAAACAAGTCCAGTGTCCTATTTTCCCTGGTACAGCATGTGACATACTGTGTGAAAGTGGGCAGTGTGGAGGATGGGGGGGCATGGTTAAAGTCACCAGAGATCAGGAGGAGAGCCTGTGGGTGCTGTGTCTGCAGCCTGCTAGTCACCGAGTTGATGACGTCACACGCAGCGTCGCCGTTGGCAGAGGGGGGAATGTACACTGCTATCGCGATAACATGCGAGAACTCCCGCGGTAGGTAGTTTGGCCTCATGCTAACGGCTGACAGCTCGATGTCTTTACAGCAGTGTTGCTCTTTAATAGTGATGTGCCCAGGTTTACACCATCTATCATTCACAAATACTGCCAGCCCTCCTCCTTTCCTCTTGGCGCTTCCCGCTGTCCTGTCCGCTCTCAGCAGCTTGAATCCGTCCAGCGTAGCGTTCGTGTCCGGAGTCAGTGTGGTCAGCCATGTTTCCGTAAACACCATGAAGCTGCACTCCCGATATGCATGCTGGTGCCGCGTGAGCGCCGCTAACTCGTCCATCTTATTGGGGAGAGATCTCACGTTACCCATTATTACGGATGGAACGACGGGTCTATAGCGTTTCCTCCTCGCGCGACGCTGTAATCCAGCGCGTATCCCCCGTCTACTCCTCTTCAGTTCGGGGGAAACCTAGGGCCTCTGCTCGGGAAGCACCGCAGTGCTACGTAGCGCCAACAGCTGATCCCTACTGTAAACAATTGGCCCGTGGCTGAGAACGGAGTCTCCGGAGACGGACACAAACAAACCTGAGACTAGCAGGCAGAACAGCAAAAAAACAGCGGCTCTTCTCTCCATGTTTCAAGGGTTATGTTTAAAGAAGCACACTTAGAAAAAAGAAATATAAATACAATAACAAAAAAACAAGTTACTAAAGAAAAATGCTCAAGGGGGGGAGCTGCTGTAACAGGCGGCCGCACACGAGGGGCTCCAACGTCAAAGACGTATAGTGTTCTCGTACTCCAGATCGTTCCCCTCTGATAGGTATCCAACTCATCGGAGATGAGTTGGAGATGGCACACAGATCTTCTGCCTGACGTACCGTGGTCTGTCAGTGAGGTACTTGGTGGTCCATGCAGCCAGGTGAATCAGCTCCTGCTTCTTCCAGCTCCCCCTCAGCGGTGGAGGCTGGATCGTGTTGAAGGTCAATTGTGGCCCAATACTGGCAGTCTCATGGGGCGATTGCGGCCCCAATGCAGCAAAGCCGTTTGAGCTCTGGCAGCTGTAAACAGGGTACTCGGGCCGATTCCGGGGCGTCCTTCATACCGGATGAGGCACGAATCCGGCAGCCGAACTCAGGTAATTTGAGTCTTTTCTTCTGGCTTGCTGCAATTGGACCACTACTGATTTTGGCTACCAGGATAACACTTAATATCACAACATTAAATAAATGTCAAGTTCGACTGGTAGCAAAGGAAAATACATGCCTCAGCAGCTAATGGCATTTTTAAAGCAAAATCGCTGTTAAGTGGAAAGAATTATAAAAATTGGCACATATACCCATGTTTGTCTGATAAAACCCACTAGCCATTCAAATATTAAGATGGCTTCCACTTTTCCAAGATGGCCACCATTTCTGGGCTGGAAAATACTGCTATGGAAGATACAAAGAAGGCAGAGCAACTCAGAGACACTGGAAAGGACAGGAAGCCCCTATTCCTATTTACATTGGGATGTCTGTCCATGCCAAGACCAAAAAGAGATTGCTGGCGAATTACTTCATGAGCATGGCATCAGCGTATCCTATAACAGAGTAATGGAAATATCTGCACAGTTGGGAGAGGTAACAATCAAGAAACACATTGCTGATGGTATTGTTAGTCCAACAGTTTTGGAGAGAGGATAGCTCACCACAGCCGCCATGGAAAACATAGATAATAATATAGATAATAGATCGTCATCGAACTGCAACAGCAGCCTCTTTCCATGCAACAAGCATTTCAGTTTTCCAAGATCCAACCAAAGATGACAGAGGGGAGGAACAACCCAGATTTGGGGAAGATATAGTAAAAAAAATAAAAATAAAATTCCTAGAACTCCCTGATTCCTTTGGCAACATTCACCATTCTTTCTTTGCAAAGATGAGGCCATTTCCTCCACGTGGTGCTGTGGTTGAGCCAGGTGCCACTAGGCTTAATATAGAACCAGGACATGAATACAAATGGCTGAAGAAGGACACACAGATTGAGGGCATATAGTTGGAGGTGAACGTCACTTGGTCAACCCACCATGCTTCCATGAAGTGTAGCCTGCCATTTGAGGTGAAAATTACATCTCTGTTACCTGTCCTTCGAGATCAGGCTTACTGGGTTTCCACAGCAGGGTATTTGATGGACAAGATCAAGGACATAGTGACTTTCCTGAATCTGGAGGCCTACATATTGATATGGCTGCACTGAAGTCAATTGGCAGTCTTCTACGGGATAGCAGCAGGACTGTGGGCCTTGAGGCAGCAGGGATATCATCTCCTGGGACAGCAGAATCATTTCTAGTAGCTACACGCATCACCAGGACACATCAGGCGCATCAGATCATAGCTTTCAGTCGGAATAAGCTCCTTCAGACAGCTTACACTGATTTCTGCAAAGAAGCAGCTGGTGGCTCCCAGGAAATACCCAGCTTCAAAACCTGGTGCGAAGTTGAAAACAGCAGATTCCCCCTTTCAGTTTTGGCCTCTGGTATTGTCCATGGAGCTTGACATCCTGCAACTTGATGCAGTCTTTCAGGATTCATATAACGTCATTCATTAGCAGAGCTGATGCCATACTTCTTTGCTAACATCAATGTGAACTATGTACGATGGCTTTCGGGAGATATGCTGGCTCTGGAGGGAGAAATATCCTCACGTGGCCCAGCAGTTCTGTCACGGGAAATCTTTTGTTCACAAATTGTTTCATGAGACAAGACTCATACCAGCCATTTACAGTCATCATGTCTGATCAGGAAGCAATTGGCATAACTGAGGATCCATCAGCACTGAGAAGATGGGTGGTAGCTGGCCCTGAAGTCAGCCACTTCGTCACACAGTATGAGGGCGGCATCAGAGGTTAAGAGATAAGTGAACATGCCAGCCACCATGAACAGACTCAGTGAGTTCAAAAAGCGCTCCATGAGAGGGTCGAGAAACTCTCCCATGTCCAGACATGGACAATCCCTTCCTGGAAGACAATCAGGATCTGTTGTCACTGGGCACAAAGGACATTGCTCATGCCAGTGCGGCAGAACTGATCACCGATCAAGAAAAAAAGACTTGATTTTCAGACAGGAACCAGTCTCTGCTGACTCTTTGAAAGAGAAGGTCTTGAAGAAAGACTGCTAACTGTTCTGTAAGCTCTTAATCGCATGTCAGAATGGAGAATGTGAGCTCAGTTAATTTTTTGTCCATGAAAACCATCGTTTGCTGCTGCTTTGACTGATGGTGGAAATACCATACCTGTCATACATCTCAGCTTGCTGCTATTACGGATATATATTACGGATATATATCCGTATTTGTATCTGTTTTTCTGTATTTGTATTTGTAAGTATTCTACCGAGTCTGGTGACGGTCCGCCTACCTGTTGCTGCAAGTGTAGCATCACCCGGAGACTTCTGTATCTGTTTGTTTCATCGTTTATGTCCGTTTCTGTTTGCTCATCGTTGATATCAGTAGTTTATCCGTCTTGTTCATCACTGCCCCCGTGAAACTTTCACCAATAGCCGCTGTTGATCACTTTCTGTGTTTGATAGCTTTTTTCTCGGCATCATTTCCATTAAAATAACGGCTACTAACGTCCTCTGTGCGTCTCGTCCAAAGCTAACGGCTAATAACGGGCTAGTCTCCACAACTGGCATGATGATGAATTATTCCAACACCCAACTGATGAAATTCAACAACTGCAACACTCCGTTGTCCCTATCGGTTATTAAACAACTTGGACTCCTTCGCCGGCCCCGTTACATTCACAGAAGTTGCCGTTCTAAGTTTGTTTACTCCCGCTCCCGCTCAGATAACTCCATTCCGTCCTTTTGCTCTGACGTGCGCACTATCGCGTCTCAGACGCGTCATCAGAACGCTGCAGCTTTTCCCATTACTGTCAATGGACTTTCCTTGTTAAAATCATCCACTGTGCAGGTTAGAAAACGTGGAGTGGATTTCAGTCTTCTTCGGCCAATACAGAGACTCCCTGCTCCATCTAGTATTAAAATCGAACTCTTTAATTCACAATCTCTCACAAACAAATCATGCCTCATACATGACCACATTCTAAATCATGCCTCATACATGACCACATCCTGGAGAAATGTCTGGATGTTATGTGCCTTACAGAAACCTGGCAACAACCACATGATTTTTCTGTCCTGAATGAGACCTGTCACGCCGGTTACAGTTACCTCCAGAAAGCCCGCACCAGTTATCGTGGTGGTGGTCTGTCTGTCATCTATCGCAGGGATTTGGACTTGTCTCCAATGCCGTTGCCAGAGATCTCTTCTTTTGAATGCCTGGCATTTAATTGTAAACCCCCTTTCTCCATGACCATACTTCTAATCTACCGGCCACCCAAACCAAACCCAGCCTTCATCTCTGAAATGTACAACCTTTCGTCGACATTTTACACAACCTCTGCCAATATTTTAGTTCTTGGAGATATGAACATTCATGTCGACTCCCCTGCATGTCGTTTTGCTTCCGAATTTCTCCAACTACAGGATTGTTTTAATCTCAGGCAACTTGTCGATGTCCCCACCC
This sequence comes from Lophius americanus, assembly GCA_037951165.1. NCBI lineage: Eukaryota > Metazoa > Chordata > Actinopteri > Lophiiformes > Lophiidae > Lophius > Lophius americanus. The sequence continues at coordinate 784,927 of JBBDHG010000184.1, forward strand.
ACCCCAAGGGGCACACTCTGGATCTAGTCATCACTGACTCTGCTCCTCTCAGCAATCTTCTTGTGTACGATCTGGGTGTGTCCGACCACAAGGCCGTCTCCATGGAATTGTCGCTTGTGTCATCCCTCACTAAGCCCAAACGTCAAATCTACTTCAGGAATTTGAAAAACATCAACCCAGAAACCATGAGAGTCGACCTCCAGCATCTTCTTTCTGCCAACTTTGGATCAGCAAATGACTCAGTAGGTTTCTACAATAAATCCCTGAGTAGCATCCTGGATCGTCACGCCCCTGTAAAAACTAGAACAGTCACTTTCTCCCGCTCAGCCCCCTGGTTCACCAGCGAGCTACGGGAAATGAAGGCAGCTGGGCGTGTCCTTGAGCGGCGTTACTAGGCTTCAGGTCTCACTGTCCACAAGCTAGCCTTTCGGGAACACCAAAAGGTCTACTCAAAGTCCCTTAGAGAGGCTCGGTCACTGTTCTACTCCAACATCATCAAAACCAGTCCTGGAAATTCTAAGCAGCTGTTTCCACTATCAATCATCTTCTTAAACCACAAACTCTCCCACTTACAGAAATTACAGAAGAGCACTGTAATAATTTCATGGCTTTCTTCAAATCAAAAATTGACTCAATCCGTTCTGTTCTTTCCTACTCTCTACCTATCGGGTCTGCTTACTCACAGTTTGAGATCTCCCAGCCTCTAAGGTGTTTTCCAGAAATCTCACAGCAGGAGGTTGAGGTTATCATCAGGATAATGAAGCCCTCCACCTGTGCCCTCGACCCCTTTCCTACAGCCCTAGTGAAAACTAACATCTCTCTCATCAGTCCCCTGATCACCGCTGTTATAAATCAATCCCTCCAGGCCGGTTTTATTCCATCTGCCCTAAAAGCCGCCATAATCAGACCACTCCTCAAAAAACCTACTCTCGATCCAGAACTTTTTACTAATTACAGGTCCATTTCCAAACTCCCATTCCTCTCCAAAGTTCTGGAAAAAGTAGTTGCTGCCCACCTCCAGGACCACCTCAAATACAACAACCTCTTTGAAACCTTTCAGTCTGGTTTTGGCTCCGCCCACAGCACAGAAACAGCTCTGCTTTGAGTCACAAATGACCTACAGATGGCAGCAGATGCTGGTTTAGCTTCCCTCCAGATTCTCCTTGATTTGTCTGCTGCCTTCGACACAGTTGACCATGGAATACTCCTACACCGCCTACATCACACCACTGGACTCACTGCCACCGCCCTAAATTGGTTTCAGTCCTACTTCACAGACAGAACAGAATACGTTTCCCTTGGAAGTTCAAAGTCCCGGACACACACCGTCACCTGTGGGGTCCCCCAGGGATCAGTCCTTGGCCCCACTCTCTTCATACTATACATGCTCCCCCTTGGCCGTGTCATCAGTCGATATGGACTCTCATTCCATTGTTACGCTGATGACACGCAAATCTACATAAAAACTGACACATGTTCCTCCTCAGCCTCTCCATCCTCATTGTCATCATCATCTCCCCTGTCAACTCTCCGCACTTGTCTGGAGGAGATGAAGGTGTGGATGAAAAACAACTTTCTCCAGTTGAACAGCTCCAAAACTGAAGCTATTTTAATTGGCACCCCTCATCAGACCCAGTCTTCCTCCATAACCAGTATTACCTTCTCTGGTCACGACATTCCCCTCTATTCATCAGTCACCAACCTCGGTGTAAGATTTGACCCTCAACTCACTTTTGAATCCCACATCAAACACATCTGCAAGATGTCCTTTCACCATCTTAGAAATATTTCGAAACTCCGTTCTTCACTCACCTTGAGTGATGCTGAAAAGCTGGTCCAGGCGTTCGTCTCCTCCCGACTGGATTACTGTAACTCACTCCTCATCGGGATCCCTGATAAAAGTCTTCAAAGACTGCAGTATGTTCAAAACAGTCTGAAGGATCCTGATGAGAGTTCGTAAACACGAACACATCACCCCTGTTCTTCATTCCCTTCATTGGCTTCCCATCTCCACCAGGATTGATTATAAGATCTCTCTCCTCACTCACCAGTGCATCCATGGTAACGCACCTGCCTAACTGAAAGAACTACTCACCCCACTGACCTCGACACGATCCCTTCGTCCTTCCCAGATATACCGCCTCCTCCTTCCCCGGACTAAGCTCAGCAGCATGGGTGATCGAGCCTTCTGTTCTGCTGCCCCTCGTCTGTGGAATGCCCTCCCTGACCATCTCAGGGCTCCAGAGATGACTGACACATTTAAAAAAGGACTTAAAACGTTCCTTTTTAGCACGACTTATAACTTTAATTAACATTGCTGCTTTTTGGTCAGGCTTTTATATAGTTTTTATTTTATTTTTTATTGGTGCTTTTATCTGCTTTTGCTTTGTAGCACTTAGAGATTTGATCCAAATGTAAAGTGCATTATAAATTAAATGTATTATTATTATTATTATTATTATTCTTGAGCAACATGTTAAGATCCCAGATGTTACGGTCATAGTGAGTCGTTTATGTTTGGGTTGTATTTTTATCCAGTGGGTCATGTGACAGCATTGCTGTGTGGTGAGGCTTTGTCGTGACTATTTTGAGTAATTTATTGAATTGTTTACTTGGTATACGGTCTCATGTCTCATTCATTTTTAAAGGTCCCAGTAAAAACAAACAAATGTTATTCTGCCATGTCCTTGACACCCTTGGGACGTAAGATATGTGGGGGCTCATCCAGGGTTCTTTAAAAAAGGTATTTGGTACTGGTTAATGGATAGTTTGATTGTTTAATCATGTCCAGTACATTAATTGTGAGCCGCACTTTGAGATGTAGATAAATTACTTTAATAAATCCTGTTTTGTCAGTGTGTATTATGTGCTGGTTTGTTATTTTAGACTTAGAATTATGCAAATAAATCTAAGATCTGCATAAATAAGTGAAATTTGGCGGTAACTAGCAGGGAGTGCAGGATCTTTCTGTAGCATGGTCGCAGTGGTGGGGTGGATTCAGAGATGTCACTCATGACCGTGATGATGTTTAAGAACTGGTCTGTACGGTGAATATGAGTGGTCGAACTGGAAGAAGTAGCTGTGTACCTTCAGAGTGGGGTGACAGAAGCGTCAGCCATCGCAAGGACCAAAATCACTCACGTTTTGTTTTGGTGTGTCTATGGATTGCCGGTTCCGATCGGTGCTGAACCGATCAAGTTCTGGGTCACAAACAAAGTTGAAGTCCCCTCCTACTTTAAGTGCTGTGTCTGAGTCAGCAGACAGTGAGGTGAAGTGTGGGGGAATTGTGTAGAGTGAAGCTTATGATCTACTGTCTGCGTAGATGTGTGCATTACGACCTCGGATGCGGAACGCTTTCTTCTGCGTTCATGTTCAACATATTATGAGCATGGTGTTAAGCCAAGTCGGCCCTTGGCACAACACTTTATCTCGAGGAACCCGACAGGGATGCCCCCTATTCCCTCTGTTGTTCGCTTCAGCAATTGAGCCATTGTCAATATTTCTGAGGTCTTCTCCTGTCTGTACTGGGCTATCTCGTTTTAGCATGGAGTTCAAGCTATCGCTTTATGCTGATGACTTATTATTAAACGTTTCAAACCCAGGCCATTCCATGCTAGCCATTCTTGGCTTTTTTCAGAGATTTGGCTCTTTTTCGGGCTATAAGGTTAATGTGTCCAAGAGTGAATTTTTCTCATCAATACTGTTGCATTCAAGCTACAACACTCGGCCATCCCTTTTAACTTGAGTTGTTCTGGCTTTAAGTACCTAGGGGTCAATGTGACAAGGTCATTTCAGTCTTTATCTATTATCTAAAATTAAATTGGATTTTCAGAGGTGGAAAAGTTTACGTTTGTCATTGATTGGCAGAATCATTACAGTTAATATGAACGTATTACCCAAATTTCTGTTTTTGTTTCAATGTCTTCCCTTATTCCTACCAAAAAATGTTTTTAAAACAATTGATCAATGTATCTCTACTTTTCTATGGTGTGGGAAGGTTCCCAGAATACGTAAATCTGTGCTTCAGCGATTGAAGCTCAGTGGTTGTTTGTCTCTACCAAACTTCCAATATAATTATTGGGCAGCGCATATCCACAAAATTTTATTTGGGTATAAATCCATAGATCTTCCGTGGTGTAATCTAGAGTCTCAATCATGTGCTTTGTCTTCTCTGATGTTTTTACTTACCTCTTCAGGTCCAACCAACACCTCTGGCTATACATCTAATGAAGTGGTGAGATTCACTCTCAGAATCTGGTGTCAACTGAGGAGGTCTACATTAGCTCCTTTTGTCATGCCTTGTAATTAGGTTTTTTGTCATATGGTTTCCTGATTGCTTCTCCACCCTTGATTGTTAAAACCTGCGTCCTGTTAAGACTCTGCCTCAGTGTATTTAAGCTGTGCTCCCCTTCCCACCTGTGCCTGATCGTGTTGTTCCATTGTGCCAACCTATCCAGCGTAATTCCTAGTGTTCCATGGTTCTGATCTCTGCTTGTAAGAAACCTTGTATTTTTTTGCATGCTTCCTCGGTTATTGTGTGCCTGCCCTTACGAGTAAAGAGTTTATTCACCTGACGTTGTATTAGTCGTGCTTGTGGATCCTAACTGTGGTGCCAGCTTTACATTACGATCTGGCCATAATGGATCCAGCCGACTCCAACCCACTGCATGCTGCTCTCCGCGCTCAGGGCGAGCGCATCAACCAGCATGAGGAAAAGATGTCCGCGGTGTACAGAGGAGTGAGGGATTTAACCGTCAGACATGGCGAGTTTCAAACTCCGGTAATTGCCGGGCGTTTTTGACTCAATGTAGCCTTCATTTTGAGCTACAAGCCCACTCATTTCCTACCGAAAGGTCCAAAGTGGCATTCATGATTTCACACCTCTCGGGATGCGCAGAGGCGTGGGCGACAGCAGAGTGGGCTCGGAGTTCCCAGGTGTGCCAGTCACTGCATGATTTTACTGAGACTCTAAGTAAGGTTTTTGACCACACCGCTCCCGGTCCAGAAGCCGCAAGAGCTCTGGCCGTTCTGAGACAGGGAGGTTGCCGGGTTACCGACTACGCCATTGAGTTCCGTACCCTAGCAGCGGACAGTGGATGGAACTCCGCCTCTCTCCGCGACACTTTCCTTTTTGGACTCTCGGACACAATCAAGGATTTGATCACCCGCTGACTTGGACTCTGTTATCGCCATGGTCACACGGATCGATAACCGGGTTCACGAAAGACGGAGGGAGAGAGATCGACTCTGCAGGGGTTCTTCCTCGCAGCTTGCTTCCAGAGCTCCACAGCCTCGCTACTCGCCTCCACCCTCTGCTGTCTCGGAGGAGTACATGCAAGTCTGCCGTGCCAGATTGTCCCCGGAGGAGAGACAGCGTCGCTTTCGGGAGGGACGGTGCGTTTACTGTGCTCAACTGGGTCACTTCTTAGCCTGCTGCCCATTAAAGGAAAAGGGGTCTCCAAGGATGAAGAGACTGGTGAGTCGGAATATATCCTGTGAATGTTCACGATCTCTAACTCTGGTTCAGACAATTGTGTCCGCCCAGACTTTGTCATATCAGGCTTTAGTGGATTCTGGAGCCGACGAGAGTTTCATGGACTGGAGTATAGCAAAGAGACTGGGTCTTGAGGTATCCATTCTACCCAAGCCTCTGGAGGCCAGTGCTCTTGATGGTCGGTTCTTATACCGAATCACTCATTGCACGCAACCACTCCATCTCTTGGTAGCGGGGAATCAAAGAGAAGACATCTGTTTCCACCTCATTGACTCTCCTACTCATGCCATCATTCTCGGGTTACCATGGCTAAAGAAGCATAATCCCCACATTGATTGGTGTACTGGAGAGATAATCTCTTGGAGTAAGAACTGCTTAATGTCCTGCTGTAGACCATCAATCTCCCAGCTCTGTCAACCCCCTTCTCAGGTCACCATGGCAGAGAACTTCCCTTCCAGGATGGCCGGGTTTGCAGTCAACCCATTTCCAGGGCCAACTGACCCTAGCCTGCTTAAGACCCCCTCGTGTTACTGGGACCTAGAAGAAGTATTCAGCAAGACAAGAGCCGACTCGTTGCCACCTCATCGGTCCTACGATTGCTGCATTGACCTTCTGCCAGGAACCTCACCACCAAGGGGTAGGCTATACTCTCTCTCAGCCCCAGAGAGGGAGGCCATGCAGACCTACATTACTGATTCCCTGTCAGCAGGGATCATTCGACCATCCTCATCACCCGCCGGGGCGGGGTTTTTCTTTGTCTCCAAGAAGGACAAGACCCTACGTCCCTGCATTGATTTCAGAGGATTGAACGACATCACCGTTAAGAACAGATACCCCCTTCCGTTACTCTCATTGGCATTTGAGTTATTAAAGGGTGCCAAGATCTTTACAAAGCTGGACCTTAGAAATGCTTATCACCTGATAAGGATAAGGCAGGGGGACGAATGGAAGACTGCCTTTAACACGCCTACAGGCCACTATGAGTATTTAGTGATGCCCTTTGGACTTTCGAATGCCCCAGCTGTGTTTCAAGCCCTTGTGAATGACGTACTCAGAGAGATGCTCAACTCTTTTGTGTTCGTCTACTTGGATGATATCCTCATTTTTTCCCCGGATGAGAGGAGTCATGTTCAACATGTCCGCCAAGTTCTCAAGCGCCTTCTCCACCATCAGCTGTTTGTCAAGGCAGAGAAGTGCGAGTTCCATGCAACTTCGGTGTCGTTCCTTGGATTTGTGGTATCTCCTAACAAGGTGCAGATGGACCCATCCAAGGTCAGTGCGTTGGTAAATTGGCCCAGGCCCACCAGCCGTAAGCTGGTGCAGCGTTTTCTGGGTTTTGCAAATTTTTATAGACGTTTTATCCGCAACTTCAGCTCAGTAGCCCCTCCCCTCCATGCCTTAACTTCTCCTCATGTAAAGTTTCAGTGGACTTCTCAGGTGGAGCAGGCGTTTGAGGCACTTAAACAGAGGTTTACCTCAGCTCCCATTCTGACAATCCCTGATCCAAACCTGCAGTTCGTGGTGGAGGTGGATGCATCCGAATTAGGGGTTGGAGCCATCCTGTCACAAAGGTCACCAGAAGACAAGAAGCTTCATCCCTGTGCCTACCTGTCACGTGAACTGTCACCCACCGAGAGGAATTATGACGTGGGGGACAGAGAACTGCTGGCGGTGAAGACGGCCCTGGAGGAATGGCGCCATTGGCTGGAAGGGTCAGAGCAACCATTCCTAGTCTCGACGGATCATAAGAATCTGCAATATATCCGTGCAGCTAAGCGGCTCAACGCCAGGCAGGCCAGGTGGGCCATGTTGTTCAATAGATTCAACTTTGTTATCTCATTCCGTCCAGGATCCAAGAACATTAAACCTGATGCCCTCTCTCGGCTATATGACCCTGATCCAGTTTCTTGGATCCCCTCGCCCATGTTGCCACCATCATACATCATCGGGGCAGTAACCTGGGGCATAGAGAGGAGAGTTAAAGAGGCGGGTAAGAATATTCCAGTGCCGGACGGTTGTCCTCCAAATCGGCTGTTTGTCCCGGCATTGCTACAATCTCAGGTCATCAACGGGGCTCACACCTCCCTCCTTTCATGCCATCCGGGGGTCCGTAGGACCTTATTTGTCATCCGACAGCGTTTTTTGTGGAACTCCATGACCAAGGAGGTGGAGGAGTATGTGGCTGCTTGCTCTGTCTGTGCACGAAACAAGATCTCACACCGCTCTCCTTCGGGCCTACTCCAGCCGCTCTCGGTGCCACAGCGTCCCTGGTCAGACATCTCTCTGGACTTTGTTACAGGCTTACCTTCTTCTGAAGGTAACACCACCATCCTCTCGGTCGTGGATAGATTCACCAAGATGGTTCACTTTATTCCTCTGCCTAAGCTTCCCTCTGCCAAGGAGACGGCGGAGGTAATGTTGTCCCATGTGTTCCCTCTCCATGGTTTTCATAGGGATATGGTGTCAGACCGGGGACCACAGTTTGTCTCCAAATTCTGGAGGGCATTCTGTTCACTGCTGGGAGCCACAGTCAGCCTCTCTTCTGGTTACCACCCTCAGTCTAATGGCAAAACCGAACGCCTTAATCAAGAATTGGAGACTGGACTCCGTTGTCTCGTGTCTCAGAACCCAGCTTCATGGAGCAAGCACCTCATCTGGGTAGAGTATGCACACAACACCTTACCCTGCTCATCCTCTGGTCTCTCCCCCTTCCAGTGTGCCTATGGTTATCAACCACCGCTGTTCCCTGACCTAGGGAGAGAGGTCAGTGTCCCCTCTGCCCATGCTCTCATTCGCCGCTGCCGCCGGATTTGGGCAGGGGCCCGTAAGGTGTTAATCCGAAGTAGCACTCGTTGCAAGAGGACAGCAGATCGGCGCAGAATCCCCGCGCCCATCTACCGTCCAGGACAAAGAGTCTGGCTCTCCACACAGAATCTGCTGCTACGTGTGGAGTCACGGAAGCTGGCTCCCCGCTTCGTGGGACCTTTCTCCATCTCTAAAGTGGTTAATCCTGCAGCGGTACGTTTAAAGCTTCCTTGTACTATGAGAATTCACCCCACTTTCCATGTGTCTCGTATTAAACCAGTGAGGGAGAGTTCCTTGGTCCCTGCCTCCAAACCCCCACCACCACCCCGGCTTGTTGACGGAGGTCCAGTCTACACCGTGAGACGATTGCTGGATGTTCGTCGGAGGGGACGGGGACATCAGTACCTGGTTGATTGGGAGGGATACGGCCCAGAAGAGAGATCCTGGGTTTCGGCCAGCAATATCCTCGATTCCTCCCTAATCAGGGATTTCCACAAACGTAAGGATAGGACGTCCAGTGCCATCCCTTGAAGGGGGGGTACTGTCATGCCTTGTAATTAGGTTTGTTGTCATATGGTTTCCTGATTGATTCTCCACCCTTGATTGTTAAAACCTGCGTCCTGTTAAGACTCTGCCTCAGTGTATTTAAGCTGTGCTCCCCTTCCCACCTGTGCCAGATCGTGTTGTTCCATTGTGCCAACCTATCCAGCGTAATTCCTAGTGTTCCATGGTTCTGATCTCTGCTTGTAAGAAACCTTGTATTTTTTGCATGCTTCCTCGGTTATTGTGTGCCTGCCCTTACGAGTAAAGAGTTTATTCACCAGACGTTGTATTAGTCGTGCTTGTGGATCCTAACTGTGGTGCCAGCTTGACACCTTTACTGAGGAACCATCTATTTCAACCTCCATTTACTGAGCCGACCTTCTCTCTACGGCATGACAAAGGCTTAAAACTTTTTAAAGGCCTATTTAAGGATGGTTTATTTCGTAGCTTTGCAGATCTATCCAGCGAATTTCGCCTCCCGCCCAGTCATCTCTTCAGATATTTTCAAATTAGACATCGCATTGACTCCCTGTTCCCAAGTTCCTCTAATCAGTTGGGTGTGATGGCTTTTAACTCTTTATTGGCAACTCGCCATCTTCTCCTTCGTTGGAAATGGACTAAAGCTCCTCCCAGTGCTCAGTTGCTGAATGATATAATGTCGTTTCTAAAGCTGGAGAAGATCAAGCATTCACTTAGAGGTGACACTGGAATGTTTTTCAGTAGGTGGCAGTCTTTTTTTGACATTTTTTAACTCTATAAAAATATTTAAAAGAAAGAAAAAAAAAGGTGTGTGAGTCGCCTGTAATAAGAAAATGTCTGGTGATTATAGATTTTAAGTCTCTGGGAGCTTTTGGGATTAAATACAATGTGTTTGTGCCCGTCTGTGTAATACATGTGTGTAAGAGGTTAGGACTTACAGGGAACCGACCTGCTTTATGGTAAAAAAAAAAGCTACGATCACGTGTTTGTTATGGTTCGCTGCCAAAACCCGATTTGGCCAATTTGCCTAAGTACTAAATTTGGTCCAAGATTATCACAAGAGCCCTGGTGGTTGAGGTTGGGTGATGGGACAAGACCTTCGCTCAGGAGGCCGAAGTTCACCTCTGCAACCAAACAATTCTAATGTCTTGCTAAACATAACCATGTATCGTCAGCGTCTGAACTTCACCAAACCCTCGCTTCATGTTGGCGGGAGGGGCCTAAGTGTTTCAGAGAGATACTAAAGCTTAGTTTTGGCCTCGCGGAAAGACAATCCATTTCTTCATGAGTGCTAAGAAGGCCAGAACATATTGCTGAGGTCTTAGAGGTTTTGTTGAGTCAATCCGAACTGTTTGAGATCATTATCCACGAAAAGTCATCATCATCCCACCCGGCGCAAAAACTTTCTCATAGATAATTTTCAAATATTACAGCCACAGAGAGCACAGTGCGAGGAATAACTGGATTGCTTTCGGGAAAGTTCGGTTGTATAAATTCAACACTAAAGGGAGGTTTATCTCTGACAATTTTCCGGTCATCATTTCTCAACCGTGTTCTTGATTTAGTCCAAATTGGGTGAATAGGAGTAAGCTCGAGGACATCTATATTGTATTTATCATAGGAAGAACTGGATTGGTCTTGGGAAAAGTCAGTTCTATACATCTGAAACAAGGTGGAGCTAGGTACAAAAAACATTTTTGTACATAATTTCCTAACCGTTGGTCCGATACAGTCCAGATTTAGTGAATATGAATAGACTCGAGATCTATCTTGTAAATTTCATAGTTTACATGATTGAAAAACTATTTTATGAATCATTTTCAAATGCTATACCCACATAAACGTCACTGCCAGCAGTGTTGGTTCAATAAAGGAATACATGTAATGGCGCTACGTATTTAGAATACAAAATATGAGTAGATGTATTCCGTTTCAGTTACAGTTACGTGATTATTAAGTTGAGTTGAGTTGAGTATTCTGACTTAAATTAACCCATGACGGGTCAGGATGCAGCTCACCGGGTCACAGCACGACAAGGAAAGAATGAAGGGCGCTACCTCACAGCACAGACAAGTATATACTTTTGTCATTCACATTTAAACAGGATTTAACAATAAATAATGAAATGGAGATCATAACATCACAGCTCAACAGCTGCAACTCCTGCTCACCAGTAACCAAGTTGCTTTCAGCATCCCAAAACTTTTGAGTAGCATCTTGAAGTCAGTTCTCGGTTCTACGACTCAATGTGTCTGCTAACTGTCCGGTTAGCTTGCATATCCAACTAGATTCCTACTCTGCTAATTTGGCTGTCGTACCAGCCGGATACACTGGAAAATAGCTTCTGAAAAACCACGATGAGCTACTCAGCTAGCTAGCTCTAGCTATATCGCCCGGTTTAGCATAGCTTTTTCCTGGTTGCTAACGTTACCCGTTATTATCGGGTTCTACAGCTACAAAAACTGCAAATTTTTTCTCAAAATTCTGTTTTGTTTGTGTTTATGCTTGTCCAGCGGATACGATTGAAGCGATGATATTGATGCTAGTTGGCTAAACTGTTAAATCTATGGTTTATGTTAATGTGGCAGGACATCCACACACAAAAAAAAAAAATATCAGGCACGCAGTTCAAAACGTGACTCGTCACATCCAGGGGATTTAGAAGGCAACAGGTGAAAATAAATCTTTTTCAGGAAAGGTCAAGCGTAAAATGATTGCTTCCTTCTTCCTGCACGAGTGGCCACATTCCAGAGATCAGATATGGCTTTGGTTAAGTCCCGTAGCTCAGTGACACCCTACGTACTACTACTAATAATAACTTCAATATATAAGTTACTTGACATTTGGATCAAATCTCCAAGTGTCAATAAACTCCTCTCATAGTTTGGGTAGATCATTTATAAAGTCCTGTCATTTGTCTAATAGTTAGTTACGCATGATAAATGAAGACCATAAATGAAGAAAATCAAAATCTAATTGTAATTGTCTTATAAACTATTTTACTATTGCCATAGAAATACTGAATGCAGTAAAAATGCTCTTGCTATTTCTAGTTCACTGACACATATTTTGTCTTTTTTTCAACTAAACAATGTAATTGCACAAACCATTAAGAGGTATCTTCACTTTGTTGAATGTCTGTCTGTGGAACGGGTCTACTTAGATGCAGAAACAGAAAAACAGAAAAAAGCTGAAATTGCTTTGGTATCCAACTACCTCACTGGACAACACCCAGGATTTCTCATCTCCTAAACAACATTTGATCATGTCTTATTTATTTTATTCTCAGATGAAGTGTCCCAGTGTCGCACAGATGGCATGGCATCATCAGACCATCATGATCAAGATGATGATGATGAAGGGCTGCTGCAATTGGTGAACCTCCTTCTCTAAAATCAGAAACAAGGTGCACAAAGTATCACCTAGCAGAAAGTTATAACATTTAATGACTTCGGCAATCAAACATTTTTTGTAGAGACTGCTTTCACCCCCAAACCAATGAAAGGGTTGGTGATGGTGACGTCACGTTTTTCGCAGCATCTGGAATAAAATAACTAAGCAGTTTAAAACAGTAATGTAACCATCGCTCCCCTAAAACGACGTCAGTTTTGCTCTGGTGTCCATTGACAAATTTTAAGCGGGTGATAAAGTTAGTGATAGCATTTTAAAGTTATTAAAGTAAAGTTATTGAACCATCTTATGAAGAAACAGAAAAAGTGCTGGAGCTGGAGGCTCCGTGCGCTGAGCAGAGACGCTGAAGTGGAAATATCAAAAGAATGAGGAGACACGAACGGTTCCAGAGTATTTGCAGTATATGGTAGATTTATAGTTTGGCAATAAATCATAAATTAATGGACCACTGTGCATGAAGCTTTCCTAAATAAAGCGATCTAATTGATTTTGATCAAAATAGTTGGTACTCTTTTTCGATGCACGTTAAGCCATCTGCTGGAATAGCAAATATTTAGCTGTTTTCATTTTCATTCAGTTTCAATTGCTCATTTGTTTTGAGGGATATGATGAGGGTTTTTATTTTTCAAAGAATGATATTGAGGAGTATATAGTAAATTGTGTGATGCAAATATTTGACTGTTAATAATATGTTGGTGTAAAGAAAACCTTTCTGGTTGCAGTTTTTTATTTCGACATGATTCGCTGGGGGAAAAGAAGCAGAAGACTAAGTCATGACTAAAGCTGAATAATGAAATTTAAAAAAAGAATCCATCTGTATCCCTATCTAGAATCTATATTTTTGTTTGGAGTAACAGCATTATACTACTTCTGGGCTCAAACTCTTCAAAAGTTTGCTTCTCAACAACAACAAGTACTGAAATCTGTATAATCTGTGTATAATCTCACAGCTCTGACCCTGCTCCACTTTTCACCTCAAAGCTCCACCCAGCTGTCACTTTTCAATAGCACTGGGAAACAAAAAAAATAAACAATACAAGCTGTGGGTACATTAGATTCCTGTCGCGTTTTTTCGAGAAGAATGACGTACATCCTGGAATGTGGTTCCGTCAAAGACATTCGAAGAGGAATGGATTTATTCTAAATGAACCTCCTTGATGGGAAAGCTCAGATTATATGTTACTGTATCAATCTGGCGTGAAACTCACCACGTAGCTTTAGTCGATGAGCTGATGATCAGACATGGAGTCAACAAGGCCACGAGAAGGGGAGGCCATAGAAGGTCCATGGCAAAGGTTACGGATGCCAAAGCCTGGAGCATAAAATGGCCCAGGAGATTTAGCTCACAGGTTCATTCTTAATAAAAGGCCTCCAGATCTTAAGGAACTTAGCTGTGTACAATATGTGTTACTGTACAGCTGAAAAATGTCATCCCAGAAACCCTTGAGTTTAGGATATGACCATAAAATATGAGATAGAGAGCCATCACTTGACTTAAACTTATCAAAGGTAGCAGAGCCAGAAGGAAAGATTCTATTCAGTTTAGTGTTGGAGAAATGCAGCCGATGGATAACTTTGAACTGAATAAGCTGAAGTCAGAAATTGACAGAGCATGCCTTGAATCCCTCTAACTCTCTAGCCCTCTCATCCATAAATAGTAGATATCTGTACACCAGTATCCCCAATCCACCTTTGTTTAAAGTGCAGCGAGGACATTTCTGAAGCGTAAGCACCAACAGACTCTTTTTGTTGCAGACAAGCACAATGAGGACACACATACACAGATTTCTTGTGACATTGGCTATAATTATGCTTATTAGAGTCGTCCTTAATTTCAAAATGAGCAAGAGACGCACACTGTAAGAGGCAAAAGAACAGATGTTTGAGGATAAGGATGGTGTTGGTTGTGATTCTGAACTTGATGAAGACACATCTGATGAAGGTATGAAATAGGAGCTCAAAGGGAAACACGTTACACTCCCTGACCCCTCATGAAAACCGAGGAAGAGCTCACACCGAAAGCTCAATCAGGGTGACTGCAGCGTTAACCAGACATGTCCTGTCGCATGCAGAAATAAATCCCAGATGGAAAACAGGAAAACCAAACGAAAAAGCTTTGTCTGGTGGAGTAATGGAAGGCACAGGTGAATGATAGTCGCGAGGAACGTGCCAGGAAATGCCAGCCTTACCAAAAGAAAGAGGTGCCAAACCTGCCACAGAAGAACCAGTGTAACCTGCCACACATTCAAGAAATAGAAGAAAGAAAGAAAGACGATCCGACACTGTGATTCATGCATGTGAAAACACACAAACAAACCATCTTGTTCATGACCTGTAGCACGATGGTTTAATAAAATAAAGTTCTTAAACACCCATGGCTCTAGTATTTTATGTAGGAAATTTCTCCTGATATCATTCTTTTATGCTCCGATCACATAATAAACCATTTTCTTCAATGCAGGACATATAATAAGGGAATATTGAGCCTTTTCTAAATAAAAAAGATAAATGGTCCTGGGATTAAATGCAATGAAATTTTAAAAAAAGGTTTGGTTTTTTGGGGCATTTTGGGCTCAGTAAAGTCATTGGTCAGAATCGACAACATCGCTAACAAAAAGGTGTCTAAAACTATTTAACACATAAGGCGTGCTAACAAGTTCCCATGTTCAGATTCCACAGGTCCATCATGCAGCACGGAAAACATTGAAATTTAAAAAGGGGAGGTAAGTTATGATCATATCATGAAACGCTTGATTGGTCCCACTGGGAACGCCCTCGATCTTTGAGCACCTTATTCTGTCGGGTATTTGACAGTTGTGCATTAAAGTGCAGGTGAGGGGAAATATCAAGATCTCCGGTGTTTAACTGATCATCATGATGAAGCTGATCCTGACTCTGGCTCTGACCTTCACTCTCTACAGCTCAGGTAATTTCAGCTCTTTCCTGTCCACTTTTAGACATTGAAGCTGTTTTATATTTGACCAGAATCTATTAACAAAAAAAGGAGCATCATCAAAGGGCCTATTAATCAAATCAAATCTCTTTGTAAATGTTATTTATTCAACAGGACTTAAAATCCTTCAGCCTGACGTGTGTTTGGTTTCTAATGTTGCCAGTAGTTTGTGACTGAATTGTCCCCTGCTGATGGGCGATGAAGTTTCCTGTGTCGAGGAGTTACTCCATCATTGAATCGTCTGTTATCTGTATCCATCAGAAAATCGATGGACTGACTCACGTTGTTGTTTTCTTGTAGCTGGAGCTCTGAATTGTCAAAACTGTTTATCTCCAAACTGTGGGAACTCAATATCACTGACATGTGATTCAGAGACATCGTGTTTAACTGGCTCGCTTAAAGGTAGCTATGTTTCGTTTTTTCCCGATGTCTCTTCACTTGATTCTGCAGATTTCTCCTCTTTCAAATAGCAATGACTGACTCCACTTTGATTGTAGTTAACTTTGGTACCAACCAACAACTGGGGGGAAAAACATGTGCACCATCCGTCGTTTGCCCCAGCACCGGGAAAAAAACCTATTCATTCAACACAAGTACTTATCACGTACTGGCTGATGTTGAGTGCTGCAACAGCAATGACTGCAACACAGGAACGATACCCGGTAAGCACATGTAGAAGAGTAGATATATTTAAACACATTGTGATCCTTAGCAGGTCCTGAAAAGTTCTAATGTCATTAATGTCTCCCCTAATTAATGATGTTCCGTTTCAGTCCCAACAATTCAGACAACAAACAAACTAACTTGTTGTACTGACTCTGACTGCAACGGTACAGTCACTTGTAGGGGGAATGAGGACCGCTGCTTTCAGGCTGACGGTGAGTCTTCATCACTGCAGTTTAACAGAGTCAACACGTTCTAATCCAGACACACCCAGACTTTACTGTCAGTCTAAAAGCTAAAGCTACCTTTTAGTGTCTCTGTGAGATTCTCAGACACTTTCTAAAACTCACCCAGTATGAAACCAGCCTTTAGTAAGGTGGGGACAATAAATCTACTTAAGTTAAGTTAGGTATTGTATGAGGTTGGTTTAAGACGTGAACTTCAGACCCCTGAGTGAAAGCATAAGCCATAGAACGCGATCGTAGCTTTTATCAAAGATGTTCTGTTATTTTCGATCCCTTCCTCTTTGATCCGTGAAAAAATTTGAGCGAAAATGTCTGCAATCTAGATTTATGGCTGAAAGCAACAAATTACTGTAACTTTGCTCAACAAAGAAGTTTTAATCTATTCATTTTGGTTTTCATTGATCCATGAAATACAAGATATTCCCGCTAAGCCACATTCCAGGTCCATCAACCTCTAAGTAATGAACACGTCTTCTCAACATTGTCAACCACAGTGTTTTTTTTTATTTATCCTTCATTCTCTGCTGCTAAATGACAAAAGTTAAGTGCAGGACTTCTAGTTTTTAGGAATTTTCTTGCAGATCACAGGTTGGATGATTATACCAACAAGTTACTCTCCTGTGTTTTCATCTTTTTTATAGGCACAGTTGTTGAGAGTTAGTCTTAGTGAGCAGCAATAAGACAAAAATCATAATGGTTTCAGAAACTCCTAATTAGCAAAGCAACAGCCCAAATCTGATATTTTGGGCCATTTCAGAAGATCCAATTTTATGGGTATCGAGTAAAGTCACGTAACAAGCTCTAATTACTGCCAATTTGTATTTAGATCTCACAGTATTTACACTGAACCTTAGCCCGTAGTTTTAGATATGATTCCATATTCCATAATATTGATTGACATCAACTGTAGTTCATTCACTAACTGATTTTTTTATTTATCTGCAGTGCCAGTTATTACCGATACCGTCTATGGATGTGCATCTAACAACTTGTGCACACTTCTGGAGAGCAGCAACAGTCTTCCTTTCTTAGAGAGTTTGGGAACCATCAAGGCAACATGTTGTGAAGGTAATTGTTGCAACACTGCTGTGTCAATGATGGCTAACGCCTGGTTACTCAGACTGAGTTTGATCCATCTGCTGCTGGCGGTCTATCACTTCTGGTAGAAACCAAATCCATACGCCGCCATAACCCCCAAATATGAATCAATCAATTAATCATTAATTATTCATCTGTGATGGTCAATTTCTGCAGTCTCTACTCTTGACACGTTGTTGTTGTGTTTAAAATAGATAAATTCACTTTCAAGATTAACATTACCTGTATCATTCATGAACCCATGAATGCATGAAGACATAAATGCATGAACACATGAATGCATGAGAGAGGTTAATCCAGGAACACAAAGTAAACTTTCAAAGTAGTCAGAAACATTTGTTGTGATCCAGAAAGGGTGGAGAGGTCCTCTGAAGTTAGGGAAAGCTGAAACTTCCTGTCCTGAAATGAAAGAATGAATTTAAAAACCAGTGTTTGTGTGACAAAATGTTTTTTCTGTAAACTATCAATATTAATCAAGACCAACTGAAATGAATAAACTATCTCTGATTCAAATGAAAATGAATTGGCTCTCCTCTCTTATTTTGAAAGTTCATTTGAGTAATGGTTCTGAGTTTTTGGGTTTTTACTGTTTCCTGTTTTATTTTGAAAGTCTGTTCCTTCTGTTGCTCTTGCTTTAGACTTCCTGTCATGCTGCCTTTGATCTGTTTTGACCTTTCACTCTCTGATTAGTGAGACCCTTCTTGTCTTGGACTTGAGTACATGAAATTGTGTAAATCATAAATATTGTGTTAATGATCATAGGCGCTGTTTATTATGGGCTGGTGATCATTTATTTTGTGGGATCATGATTTCATCTCCTCTGGTCCATGTTGGCATTCATCCAATACTAAGTAATACCTGCTAAAAACTGTCCCTTTGGTATATTTTTCTTGAAATGCTTCAAGGGGTTGCTGTTGAAGTGGCGGAGAGAGTTGTGTTCCAGAGGTTTACTGGAGATGGAGGTATTGATGCTTCCACATTCATGCTTGGAGAGGGTTAAATCCAAAAAGTTAATAGTATTGAGGTTAAATTCCATTGTGAATTTCAGAAAGGAGCTACTTGAAGTTTGAATTTCTGAAACATTTTGAAAGCATGTCTGATGCCCATTTTTTAAACATGATTAAAGGCATGAAATTGCACAAAATGCTATTGGTGGATAACTTATACATAGATGGACAGTTATACAATAAAAAATTTAATGTGACGTAAATGTAAATGGAATTAGAGAATAAGAAGTTGTCCCTGAGTTTGATGGTCCGGCAACGGAGAGACCTGTAGCGTCTCCCAGAGGGGAGCAGGGAAAACAGTCTGGTTGGGATGAAAACACTCCATTACAATTCTGTGTGCCATACGCAGACATCACTTTCACTGGACAGTCTCAACGGAGGGAAGTAAAGACCCGGTGATGCGTTGGGCATTTCTCACAACCCTCTGCAGAGCTTTCCGGTCCGAGACAGAGCTATTGCCATACCAGACCGTGATGCAGTTGGTAAGGATGCCCTCAATCAGGGGACAGATGGACCTTTTTTAGTCTCCTCTGGAAGAAGAGGCGCTGGTGAGCCTTCTTGACCAGGGTTGAGGTGTCGAGGGACCAACTGAGGTCCTCGGAGATGTGGACACCCAGGAATTTGAGGCCTCAACCTCTGTCCCGTTGATATGGATGGGGGTGTCTGTGACACCTTTAGTCTTCCTGTAATCCACAATGCGCTCTTTGGTTTTCTTGGTGTTGAGGGTCAGACTGTTGTTGGCGCACCACACCGCTAGGTGCTGGACTTCGCCCTCGCTCATCGTTGTTGTTGATGAGGCCAACCACCGTAGTGTTGTCTGCATACTTAATAAAGGTATTAGAACCTTGTATAGGTAACTTAAGTAGAGCAACATATTTACCTGCTTATAACAATATCACCTTCTACAAACCACCAGAAACTGATATACAGTAAAGATCATTCTACAGTCCTTCATTGTGCAAAATATCTGAAAGAAGCTATTCATGTCAGAAATGTTATTTTGTTCTAGTTTATGCGCCATCTTTTGTGTTTCTGCATCTGCCTCTGTTTCCTTTGTTTTTAGTCTGTCTCTTTATCGTTACTGATATGCAGACAAGTCTTTCATGTCTTTTCTTTTCTTTTCTTTTGTACATGTGCCAGTTTAAAAAAACTAGAAAACTAAAACCACAATGGTGCCCTGACAAAAAGGCCACTTTTATTATAACCTGTTAACTATTTTCACTATTACAACCTGTTGACTCGACTGCGAATGTGTTGGCGTTCTGGCGTCTCTGAGATGCAAGCTTACAGCAACTAGTGTTTGATGACAAATTAAAGTATTTTTATATCCATTCTTTTAAAGTATTCTTCTGGATATTGTATGTTTCGATCAGTCTACTGAAATACAGTTTAAGGATATGATAATCAAATAGACGATCTTCAATTTCAAGCTTCCTAGACAGGACAGTCCGCCTTAAACGGAGATGATGCCAGCTCAACTGCTTGTTTTTAGCATGGAAGCATGCTAACTAACGGGACGGACTGCTTGCTGTACAACATCATTCAATCCTCAGGATTTTAACACTTACAGGACGTTGTAACTTTTCAGCCGGGTCAATTTCCGGGCTCTTGTTGGAGCCACTTCCTTACCATTCCCTCGTACGTATAGGATCGGTGCGCTTACTGACATCTGACATGACAGTTGCGGTGATGACCCTGGCAGAGGATGTAACCGAGCTGAAGAGCGAACTCCGATCTGCTGAGCGTCTCATCGAGAATCTCATTCAGCGGCAAGAGACTCTTTGCGGCAAATACTCTGGCATAGGTCACTGACCGGTCTACACATCACAGCCCCTCCAGAGCTTCTGTTGTTAGAGTTATAGATAACTCAGGCTGTTGGACTGACTCACGTTGTTGTTTTTTTGTAGCGGGAGCTCTGAATTGTCAAACCTGTGCATCTCCATCCTGTGAGAGCTCAACATCAGAGACATGTGCTTCAGAGACATCGTGTTTTACTGGCTACCATAAAGGTAGCTATGTTTCTTTTTCTCCCGATGTCTCTTCACTTGATTCAGCAGATTTCTCCTCTTTCAAATAGCAATGACTGACTCCACTTTGATTATAATTAACTTAGATACCAGCCAACAACTGACGTGGAAATCATGTGCACCATCCGTCCTTTGCCCCAGCACAAGCAATAAAACCTACTCATTCAACACGAGTACTTATCACCTACTGGCTGATGTTGAGTGCTGCAAAAGCAATGACTGCAACACAGGAACGATACCCGGTAAGCACACGTGGAAAAGTAGATATATTTAAACAGACTGTGATCCTGGAAGACCTTGAAGACTACTTCCACGAATGTCTTCACCAGCTCTTTTTGGGACATCCAGCTATCTTTAGCGGATGTGTAGAATCCCAAATGGATCTAAAGGCTCACATTAGCTCCTATGTGTCAGGCCTTTTGAAGTGGAGACTCTTACTCGGTGTACCCAGTGTCAAGCCTTTGTGTTCCTTTCTCCCTCTGTGTCTGTCCTTTGATTGGTCATCATGCTCACCTGTGTTTCCCCTCCACCTGTGTCTCATTGTCTCGTTACGTGTGTGTATAAAGTCTGTCCTTACCTTCCCTTCTGTGCCAGTTCGTTGCATGATGTTCCTCGTCCCAACCTTTCCCAGTGTGTCTGGAGTAATTTCCAGTATTTCTGTTCCTGTTTTTTCCTCGTGTCTTATGGTAGAAATAAATATATTTACACCTGCTCTACGTTGTATGCGTCTGCATTTGGGTCCGAGCGAAACCTCCGCAGGAGTTCGTAACAGAACGGACTGGCCAGAATGGACCCGGCGGACGCACCAATGGAAATAGAGATAAATGAGTTGACTTACACCCTCATCTGCATCCATGTGGAGTGGGGGCAGAGTCCTCACAAGGAGGTACAACAGGCCGCTCTCCGCATCGCTCGCCGGAAGGTCTCTGCCGATCCCTGGCTGTGGGATTTCCTGCCAGAATGGTTAAAGATCTTTGTGGAGAACCCGGACGCGCTGCCGGCATGTTCCTGGCCCCGGCCCCGGCCTGTTGGTTTTTCTCCAGCTCCAGCCGCCGTGTTTGCTAGCCACCATCCGGCTAGTCCTCTGTCTAATGCGGCTCCCGAGTCCGTTGGCCTCCTACCCGGTAGAACCTGGGTTGATGCTGATTGGGGCATCAGCATCAACCAACCTCTTTTTGAGGGAACCCGGCTGGCAATAAAACCGATTCCCGAAAAGAGGTGAAGCTGGCGCCGACCCTCATCGCCGCCCAGCTCGTTGTCCTCACCGCTGCCCAGCTCGTTTTCCTCACCGCTGCTCAGCTCTTTGTCCTCACCGCTGCCCAGCGCCGTGGAGGACCCACTGCCCAGCGCCGTGGAGGATCCACTGCCCAGCGCCGTGGAAGACCTGCTGCCCAGCGCCGTAGAGGCCAAGACTGCCGTTCCTAGTCCTTCCAAGACTTCCGTTCCTAGCGCTTCCAAGGCTCCCGTTCCTAGCGCCTCCAAGACTTCTGTTCCTAGCGCTTCCTTGATTCCTGTCCGGGCTCCTCCAGTGATTCCTTTCCCGGCTCCTCCAGTGATTCCTCTCCCGGCTCCTCCAGGGATCCCTCTCCCGGCTCCTCTCCCGGCTCCTCTCCCGACTCCTCTCCCGGCTCCTCCCGTGATCCCTCTAACAATTCTGCGTGCCATACGCAGACATCACTTTAACTGGACAGTCTCAACGGAGGGACGTAAAGACCCGGTGATGCGTTGGGCATTTCTCACAACCCTCTGGAGAGCTTTCCAGTCCGAGACAGAGCTATCGCCTCCACGGGCGACCTCCTCCTCCTTGTGACTGGGTCCGCGTCCATGGGCGTCCCTTGAGGGAGGGGGGTTCTGTCAAGCCTTTGTGTTCCTTTCTCCCTCTGTGTCTGTCCTTTGATTGGTCATCATGCTCACCTGTGTTTCACCTCCACGTGTGTCTCATTGTCTCGTTACGTCTGTGTATAAAGTCTGTCCTTACCTTCCCTTCTGTGCCAGTTCTTTGCATGATGTTCCTCGTCCCAACCTTTCCCAGTGTGTCGTGAGTAATCTCCAGTATTTCTGTTCCTGTTTTTTCCTCGTGTCTTGTGATAGAAATTAATATATTTGCACCTGCTCTACGTCGTATGCGTCTGCATTTGGGTGCGAGCGAAACACCCACAGGAGTTCGTAACACCCCGCCTCTCGCTCATTGTCAGCTGGGATAGGCTCCAGCCCCCGCAACCCTGAACAGGATAAGCGGTTAAGGATAACGAACGAATGAAAGAATCTGCAGGCGTGCAGAAAGCAAGGCAGCCTAGTCTGCTCTGAGATTCTTCAGTAGGAAGAAACTTTCAAAAGCATCCGTTTGCAGTGCTTGAGAAGAGATCGTACGGACAGCATCCAAGACAAATTGTTACGAAATTCCAGTTCCCAAGGAAGATCATTCTCCCATGCAGAAGCCAATGTTGGTTTAATATGTCCCAGTGGTTGGACTCAATTGTGAATGTTGTTCTTCCTGACTAATCAGATTTTAGTCTTGGACTTGAGTAGATGAAATTGTGTAAATTATAAATAATGATCATAGGCATTGTTTATCATAGGCTGGTGGTAATATATTTTGTTAGCAATGAAATTTCCCTCACAAATGTCTTCTCATTGCCGGCTGAACTTCCCCCGGAGCCTGCGATATCCGGGGGAAGACTGTGTAGGACAGTCCAGTCCAACACAGTCTTTTACTGCACATATCCGGATTATTTCCTCTCCTCATAAAAAAAGACACCAAGTGCTGGTTCAGTGCTGTTTCCCACTATATAAACAGAGTTGAGCAATAATAATAATAATAATAACACATTTAATTTATAATGCACTTTACATTTGGAACAAATCTCAAAGTGCTAGAGAAGACTTCCTCCTCTTTCTCTACAAACATTTCACCAGTGACTTTGTTGGTGTTCGCCGTGCCACTTTTGATTTACTTTACTAGTATTTGACAACTTGTAATATCTTTATTCTGCTGTTTACGAATGGACTCAAACGTATCTTGTGTGGGGAAGGACTATGAGCTGCATGAGGACGGGATCTGTTTAATCTTTGACAAATCTCATGTTCAGATTCTACAGGCCCATCATGCAGCACAGAAATCATTGAAATTTAAAAAGGGGAGGTAAGTTATGATCATATCATGAAGCGCTTGATTGGTCCCACTGGGAACGCCCTCGATCTTTGACCACATTAAATCTGTCGGGTATTTGACAGTTGTGCATTAAAGTGCAGGTGAGGGGAAATATCAAGATCTCCGGTGTTTAACTGATCATCATGATGAAGCTGATCCTGACTCTGGCTCTGACCTTCACTCTCTACAGCTCAGGTAATTTCAGCTCTTTCCTGTCCACTTTTAGACATTGAAGCTGTTTTATATATGACCAGAATCTATTAACAAAAAAAGGAGCATCATCAAAGGGCCTATTAATCAAATCAAATCTCTTTGTAAATGTTATTTATTCAACAGGACTTAAAATCCTTCAGCCTGACGTGTGTTTGGTTTCTAATGTTGCCAGTAGTTTGTGACTGAATTGTCCCCTGCTGATGGGCGATGAAGTTTCCTGTGTCGAGGAGTTACTCCATCATTGAATCGTCTGTTATCTGTATCCATCAGAAAATCGATGGACTGACTCACGTTGTTGTTTTCTTGTAGCTGGAGCTCTGAATTGTCAAACCTGTTTATCTCCAAACTGTGGGAACTCAATATCACTGACATGTGATTCAGAGACATCGTGTTTAACTGGCTCGCTTAAAGGTAGCTATGTTTCGTTTTTTCCCGATGTCTCTTCACTTGATTCTGCAGATTTCTCCTCTTTCAAATAGCAATGACTGACTCCACTTTGATTGTAGTTAACTTTGGTACCAACCAACAACTGGGGGGAAAAACATGTGCAACATCCGTCGTTTGCCCCAGCACAGGAAATAAAACCTATTCATTCAGCACGAATACTTATCACCTACTGGCTGATGTTGAGTGCTGCAACACCGATGACTGCAACACAGGAACGATACCCGGTAAGCACAAGTAGAAGAGTAAATATATTTAAACACACTGTGATCCTGAGCAGGTCCTGAAAAGTTCTAATGTCATTAATGTCTCCCCTAATTGATGATGTTCCGTTTCAGTCCCTACAACTCAGGCAACAAACAAACTAACTTGTTGTACTGACTCTGAATGCAACGGTACAGTCACTTGTAGGGGAACTGAGGACCGCTGCTTTCAGGCTGACGGTGAGTCTTCATCACTGCAGTTTAACAGAGTCAACACGTTCTAATCCAGACACACCCTGACTTTACTGTCAGTCCAAAATCTAAACGCTTTCTAAAACGCACCCAGTATGAAACCAGCCTTTAGTAAGGTGGGGTCAATAAAGCTACCTAAGTTAAGTTAGGTATTGTATGATGTTGGTTTAAGACGTGAACTTCAGACCCCTGAGTGAAAGCATAAGCCATAAAATGTGATCATAGCTTTAATCGAGGAAGTTCTGTTATTTTTGATCCCTTCCTCTTTGATTCGTTGGTTGATGAAAAACAAGTTTTCATCACCACTGAACAACATGCCAGCCTCTACGTCACGCTGCTGTCTCCCCAGGAATGCCTGGGTACAGTTCTACTCCATGAAGCTAGAACTGCACTTTACTGTCTTTCTAGCACAGGACCAACATGAAGTAAGGATTTAATCATGTTTAGACATCAAAGCTACATGGGTAGATTCATTCTATTTGGTTTCAGTCAACCTCAACCACCACAGCTGATGACGTGTTTTGGTGCGAAAATGTCGGCCATCTAGATTTATGGCTGAAAGCAACAAATTACTGTAACTTTGCTCAATAAAGAAGAATTAATCTATTCATTTTGGTTTTCATTGATCCATGAAATACAAGTTTTATTCCCGCTATGCCACATTCCAGGTCCATCAACCTCTAAGTAATGAACACGTCTTCTCAACATTGTCAACCACAGTGTTGTTTTTTATTTATCCTTCATTCTCTGCTGCTAAATGACAAAAGTTAAGTGCAGGACTTCTAGTTTTTAGGAATTTTCTTGCAGATCACAGGTTGGATGATTATACCAACAAGTTACTCTCCTGTGTTTTCATCTTTTTTATAGGCACAGTTGTTGAGAGTTAGTCTTAGTGAGCAGCAATAAGACGAAAATCATAATGGTTTCAGAAACTCCTAATTAGCAAAGCAACAGCCCAAATCTGATATTTTGGGCCATTTCAGAAGATCCAATTTTATGGGAATCGAGTAAAGTCACGTAACAAGCTCTCATTACTGCCAATTTGTATTTAGATCTCACAGTATTTACACTGAACCTTAGCCCGTAGTTTTAGATATAGTTCCATATTCCATAATATTGATTGACATCAACTGTAGTTCATTCACTAACTGATTTTTTTTTATCTGCAGTGCCAGTTATTACCGATACCGTCTATGGATGTGCATCTAACAACTTGTGCACACTTCTGGAGAGCAGCAACAGTCTTCCTTTCTTAGAGAGTTTGGGAACCATCAATGCAACATGTTGTGAAGGTAATTCCTGCAACGCTGCTGTGTCAATGATGGCTAACGCCTGGTTACTCAGACTGAGTTTGATCCATCTGCTGCTGGCGGTCTATCACTTCTGGTAGAAACCAAATCCATACGCCGCCATAACCCCCCAATATGAATCAATCAATTAATCATTAATTATTCATCTGTGATGGTCAATTTCTGCAGTCTCTACTCTTGACACGTTGTTGTTGTGTTTAAAATAGATAAATTCACTTTCAAGATTAACATTACCTGTATCATTCATGAACCCATGAATGCATGAACACATAAATGCATGAACACATGAATGCATGAGAGAGGTTAATCCAGGAACACAAAGTAAACTTTCAAAGTAGTCAGAAACATTTGTTGTGATCCAGAAAGGGTGGAGAGGTCCTCTGAAGTTAGGGAAAGCTGAAACTTCCTGTCCTGAAATGAAAGAATGAATTTAAAAACCAGTGTTTGTGTGACAAAATGTTTTTTCTGTAAACTATCAATATTAATCAAGACCAACTGAAATGAATAAACTATCTCTGATTCAAATGAAAATGAATTTGCTCTCCTCTCTTATTTTGAAAGTTCATTTGAGTAATGGTTCTGAGTTTTTGGGTTTTTACTGTTTCCTGTTTTATTTTGAAAGTCTGTTCCTTCTGTTGCTCTTGCTTTAGACTTCCTGTCATGCTGCCTTTGATCTGTTTTGACCTTTCATTCTCTGATTAGTGAGACCCTTCTTGTCTTGGACTTGAGTACATGAAATTGTGTAAATCATAAATATTGTGTTAATGATCATAGGCGCTGTTTATTATGGGCTGGTGATCATTTATTTTGTGGGATCATGATTTAATCTCCTCTGGTCCATGTTGGCATTCATCCAATACTAAGTAATACCTGCTAAAAACTGTCCCTTTGGTATATTTTTCTTGAAATGCTTCAAGGGGTTGCTGTTGAAGTGGCGGAGAGAGTTATGTTCCCAAGGTTTACTGGAGATGGAGGTATTGATGCTTCCACATTCATGCTTGGAGAGGGTTAAGTCCAAAAAGTTAATAGTATTGAGGTTAAATTCCATTGTGAATTTCAGAAAGGAGCTACTTGAATTTTGAATTTCTGAAACATTTTGAAAGCATGTCTGATGCCCATTTTTTAAACATGATTAAAGGCATGAAATTGCACAAAATGCTATTGGTGGATAACTTATACATAGATGGACAGTTATACAATAAAAATTTAATGTGACGTAAATGTAAATGGAATTAGAGAATAAGAAGCTGTCCCTGAGTTTGATGGTCCGGCAACGGAGGGACCTGTAGCGTCTCCCAGAGGGGAGCAGGGAAAACAGTCTGGTTGGGATGAAAACACTCCATTACAATTCTGTGTGCCATACGCAGACATCACTTTCACTGGACAGTCTCAACGGAGGGAAGTAAAGACCCGGTGATGCGTTGGGCATTTCTCACAACCCTCTGCAGAGCTTTCCGGTCCGAGACAGAGCTATTGCCATACCAGACCGTGATGCAGTTGGTAAGGATGCCCTCAATCAGGGGACAGATGGACCTTTTTTAGTCTCCTCTGGAAGAAGAGACGCTGGTGAGCCTTCTTGACCAGGGTTGAGGTGTTGAGGGACCAACTGAGGTCCTCGGAGATGTGGACACCCAGGAATTTGAGGCCTCAACCTCTGTCCCGTTGATATGGATGGGGGTGTCTGTGACACCTTTAGTCTTCCTGTAATCCACAATGCGCTCTTTGGTTTTCTTGGTGTTGAGGGTCAGACTGTTGTTGGCGCACCACACCGCTAGGTGCTGGACTTCGCCCTCGCTCATCGTTGTTGTTGATGAGGCCAACCACCGTAGTGTTGTCTGCATACTTAATAAAGGTATTAGAACCTTGTATAGGTAACTTAAGTAGAGCAACATATTTACCTGCTTATAACAATATCACCTTCTACAAACCACCAGAAACTGATATACAGTAAAGATCATTCTACAGTCCTTCATTGTGCAAAATATCTGAAAGAAGCTATTCATGTCAGAAATGTTATTTTGTTCTAGTTTATTTGCCATCTTTTGTGTTTCTGCATCTGCCTCTGTTTCCTTTGTTTTTAGTCTGTCTCTTTATCGTTACTGATATGCAGACAAGTCTTTCATGTCTTTTCTTTTCTTTTCTTTTGTACATGTGCCAGTTTAAAAAAACTAGAAAACTAAAACCACAATGGTGCCCTGACAAAAAGGCCACTTTTATTATAACCTGTTAACTATTTTCACTATTACAACCTGTTGACTCGACTGCGAATGTGTTGGCGTTCTGGTGTCTCTGAGATGCAAGCTTACAGCAACTAGTGTTTGATGACAAATTAAAGTATTTTTATATCCATTCTTTTAAAGTATTCTTCTGGATATTGTATGTTTCGATCAGTCTACTGAAATACAGTTTAAGGATATGATAATCAAATAGACGATCTTCAATTTCAAGCTTCCTAGACAGGACAGTCCACCTTAAACGGAGATGATGCCAGCTCAACTGCTTGTTTTTAGCATGGGAGCATGCTAACTAACGGGACGGACTGCTTGCTGTACAACATCATTCAATCCTCAGGATTTTAACACTTACAGGACGTTGTAACTTTTCAGCAGGGTCAATTTCCGGGCTCTTGTTGGAGCCACTTCCTTACCATTCCCTCGTACGTATAGGATCGGTGCGCTGACTGACATCTGACATGACAGTTGCGGTGATGACCCTGGCAGAGGATGTAACCGAGCTGAAGAGCGAACTCCGATCTGCTGAGCGTCTCATCGAGAATCTCATTCAGCGGCAAGAGACTCTTTGCGGCAAATACTCTGGCATAGGTCACTGACCGGTCTACACATCACGCCCCCTCCAGAGCTTCTGTTGTTAGAGTTATAGATAACTCAGGCTGTTGGACTGACTCACGTTGTTGTTTTCTTGTAGCGGGAGCTCTGAATTGTCAAACCTGTGCATCTCCATCCTGTGAGAGCTCAACATCAGAGACATGTGCTTCAGAGACATCGTGTTTTACTGGCTACCATAAAGGTAGCTATGTTTCTTTTTCTCCCGATGTCTCTTCACTTGATTCAGCAGATTTCTCCTCTTTCAAATAGCAATGACTGACTCCACTTTGATTATAATTAACTTAGATACCAGCCAACAACTGACGTGGAAATCATGTGCACCATCCGTCCTTTGCCCCAGCACAAGCAATAAAACCTATTCATTCAACACGAGTACTTATCACCTACTGGCTGATGTTGAGTGCTGCAAAAGCAATGACTGCAACACAGGAACGATACCCGGTAAGCACACGTGGAAAAGTAGATATATTTAAACAGACTGTGATCCTGGAAGACCTTGAAGACTACTTCCACGAATGTCTTCACCAGCTCTTTTTGGGACATCCAGCTAT
Organism: Lophius americanus; assembly: GCA_037951165.1. NCBI lineage: Eukaryota > Metazoa > Chordata > Actinopteri > Lophiiformes > Lophiidae > Lophius > Lophius americanus. The sequence continues at coordinate 814,122 of JBBDHG010000184.1, forward strand.
CTTTAGCGGATGTGTAGAATCCCAAATGGATCTAAAGGCTCACATTAGCTCCTATGTGTCAGGCCTTTTGAAGTGGAGACTCTTACTCGGTGTACCCAGTGTCAAGCCTTTGTGTTCCTTTCTCCCTCTGTGTCTGTCCTTTGATTGGTCATCATGCTCACCTGTGTTTCCCCTCCACCTGTGTCTCATTGTCTCATTACGTGTGTGTATAAAGTCTGTCCTTACCTTCCCTTCTGTGCCAGTTCGTTGCATGATGTTCCTCGTCCCAACCTTTCCCAGTGTATCTGGAGTAATTTCCAGTATTTCTGTTCCTGTTTTTTCCTCGTGTCTTATGGTAGAAATAAATATATTTACACCTGCTCTACGTTGTATGCGTCTGCATTTGGGTCCGAGCGAAACCCCCGCAGGAGTTCGTAACAGAACGGACTGGCCAGAATGGACCCGGCGGACGCACCAATGGAAATAGAGATAAATGAGTTGACTTACACCCTCATCTGCATCCATGTGGAGTGGGGGCAGAGTCCTCACAAGGAGGTACAACAGGCCGCTCTCCGCATCGCTCGCCGGAAGGTCTCTGCCGATCCCTGGCTGTGGGATTTCCTGCCAGAATGGTTAAAGATCTTTGTGGAGAACCCGGACGCGCTGCCGGCATGTTCCTGGCCCCGGCCCCGGCCTGTTGGTTTTTCTCCAGCTCCAGCCGCCGTGTTTGCTAGCCACCATCCGGCTAGTCCTCTGTCTAATGCGGCTCCCGAGTCCGTTGGCCTCCTACCCGGTAGAACCTGGGTTGATGCTGATTGGGGCATCAGCATCAACCAACCTCTTTTTGAGGGAACCCGGCTGGCAATAAAACCGATTCCCGAAAAGAGGTGAAGCTGGCGCCGACCCTCATCGCCGCCCAGCTCGTTGTCCTCACCGCTGCCCAGCTCGTTTTCCTCACCGCTGCTCAGCTCTTTGTCCTCACCGCTGCCCAGCGCCGTGGAGGACCCACTGCCCAGCGCCGTGGAGGATCCACTGCCCAGCGCCGTGGAAGACCTGCTGCCCAGCGCCGTAGAGGCCAAGACTGCCGTTCCTAGTCCTTCCAAGACTTCCGTTCCTAGCGCTTCCAAGGCTCCCGTTCCTAGCGCCTCCAAGACTTCTGTTCCTAGCGCTTCCTTGATTCCTCTCCGGGCTCCTCCAGTGATTCCTTTCCCGGCTCCTCCAGTGATTCCTCTCCCGGCTCCTCCAGGGATCCCTCTCCCGGCTCCTCTCCCGGCTCCTCTCCCGACTCCTCTCCCGGCTCCTCTCCCGGCTCCTCCCGTGATCCCTCTAACAATTCTGCGTGCCATACGCAGACATCACTTTAACTGGACAGTCTCAACGGAGGGAAGTAAAGACCCGGTGATGCGTTGGGCATTTCTCACAACCCTCTGGAGAGCTTTCCAGTCCGAGACAGAGCTATCGCCTCCACGGGCGACCTCCTCCTCCTTGTGACTGGGTCCGCGTCCTTGGGCGTCCCTTGAGGGAGGGGGGTTCTGTCAAGCCTTTGTGTTCCTTTCTCCCTCTGTGTCTGTCCTTTGATTGGTCATCATGCTCACCTGTGTTTCACCTCCACGTGTGTCTCATTGTCTCGTTACGTCTGTGTATAAAGTCTGTCCTTACCTTCCCTTGTGTGCCAGTTCTTTGCATGATGTTCCTCGTCCCAACCTATCCCAGTGTGTCGTGAGTAATCTCCAGTATTTCTGTTCCTGTTTTTTTCCTCGTGTCTTGTGATAGAAATGAATATATTTGCACCTGCTCTACGTCGTATGCGTCTGCATTTGGGTGCGAGCGAAACACCCACAGGAGTTCGTAACACCCCGCCTCTCGCTCATTGTCAGCTGTGATAGGCTCCAGCCCCCGCAACCCTCACAGGATAGGCGGTTAAAGATAACAAACTAATGAATGAATCTGCAGGCGTGCAGAAAGCGAGGCAGCCTAGTCTGCTCTGGGATTCTTCAGTCGGAAGAAACTTTCAAAAGCATCCGTTTGCAATGCTTGAGAAGAGATCGGACGGACAGCATCCAAGACAAATTGTTACGAAATTCCAGCTCCCAAAGAAGATCATTCTACCATGCAGAAGCCAATGTTGGTTTAATATGTCCCAAAGTTTCTATTGGCAGTGGTTGGACTCAGTTGTGAATGTTGTTCTTCCTGACTAATCAGATTTTAGTCTTGGACTTGAGTAGATGAAATTGTTTAAATTATAAATAATGATCATAGGCACTGTTTATCATAGGCTGGTGGTAATTTCTTTTGTGGGATCATGATTTAATTTCCTCTGCTCCGCGTTGGCGTTCGTCCAATCCTAAGACGTTGTAACTTTCAGCAGGCCCAATTTCCGGGCTCCTATCGGAGCCCCTTCCTTTCCATTCCCTCGGACGTATAGGATCGGTGCATCTGACTGACATCTACCAACAGAGATTAGTTGCGGTGATTGCCCGAATGTAACCGAGCTGAAAAATGGAACATCGATCCATTGAGTGTCTCATCGAGGATCTCATTCAGCGGCAAGAGACTCTTTGCGGCAAATACTCTGGCTAAGGTCACTGACCGGTCTACACATCACTCCCCCTCCTGAGCTTATGTTGCTAGAGATATAAAAACGGTTCTCTCTTGCTCTCTAGAAACCCTTTTGGCACCAATGACCAATGAAATTTCCCGCACAAACTTCTTCCAAATAAAGATAAAGATAAAGATAGCCTTTATTAGTCCCACAATGGGGAAATTGCAATGTTACAGCAGCAGAGCATGTTACAGAGTAAGAATAACAGAATAAGAATAACAGGGCATTATGTGCAATTAAATTAAATTAAATTAAATGTACAAAACAAAGTGCAAGTGAGGTAGGTGTGTGTGTAAGTGTGTGTGTAGTTGTGTAGGTGTGTGTGTGTTGCTAACAGTGCTGGTTGTGGAGTCTGACTGCTGCAGGAAGGAAAGATCGGCGATATCGCTCCTTCACACACTTGGGGTGAAGGAGCCTATCGCTGAAGGAGCTCTCCAGTGCAGAGATGGTTTCCTGCATGGGGTGGGAGACGTTGTCCCGGAGAGATGACAGCTTAGCCATCATTCTCCTGTCTCCCACCTCCTGCACCGAGTCCAGAGGACATCCCAGGACCGAACTGGCCTTCCTGATTAGTTTGTCCAGTTTCCTCCTGTCAGCAGCTGAGATGCTGCTGCCCCAGCAGACCACTCCATAAAAAATGGCTGAGGCGACTGCAGAGTCAAAGAAGGTCTTCAGGAGCGCCCCCTGCACTCCAAAAGACCTCAGTCTCCTCAGCAGATACAGTCGGCTCTGATCCCTTTTAAAGAGTGCCGTTGAGTTGTGAGTCCAGTCCAGTTTGTTGTTCAGGTGAACACCAAGGTACTTGTAGGACGTGACAATCTCAATGTCCATTCCCTGGATGTTCACCGGTGTGTGGGGGGGTGTGTGCCTTCGGAAGTCCACCACCAGTTCCTTGGTCTTACCCGCGTTGATCTGGAGGTGGTTCCACTGGCACCAGTGCATGAAGTCCTGCGTCAGTCCTCTGTACTCCTTGTCGTCCCCGTCTGTGATGAGACCGACGATTGCAGAGTCATCAGAGAACTTCTGCAGGTGACACGTGGGTGTGTTGTAGGAGAAGTCTGCAGTGTAGAGGGTGAAGAGGAACGGAGCCAGGACCGTTCCCTGTGGGGCCCCCGTACTGCAGACAACCACGTCCGACACACAGTCCCGAGTCCTCACATACTGTGGACGGTTGGTCAGGTAGTCCAGGATCCAGGATGCGAGGTGCTCATCCACTCCGGTCAGTTGCAGTTTGTCCCTCAGAAGCGTGGGCTGGATGGTGTTGAAAGCACTGGAGAAATCAAAGAACGTGATCCTCACGGTGCTTCCAGGCTTCTCCAGGTGAGAAAGAGCTCGGTGGAGAAGGAAGATGATGGCGTCGTCCACCCCGATGTTCGACTGGTAGGCGAACTGAAGGGGGTCCATCGACAGGCTGACCACCGGGCGGAGATGACCAAGGACCAGTCGCTCCAGAGTCTTCATCAGGTGGGATGTTAATGCCACCGGCCTGTAGCTGTTGAAGTCCTTGGGGTGCGGCGTCTTGGGGACAGGTACCACACAGGAGGTTTTCCACAGGAGTGGTACTTTCCCCAGCTTCAGGCTCAAATTGAAGACGTGCTCCAAAATCCCACACAGCTGGTCTGCGCAGGTCTTCAGGAGCCTGGGGCTGATGCCGTCCGGGCCCGTGGCCTTCCTCACCTTGATCTTCCTTAGCTGATTCCTCACCTGGAGTGTTGTGAGGGAAAGACTGGTGCAGGGGTGCTGTGTGTTGGGGGGGTGGATGGTGGGTGGTGATAGCTACGAGGGGGGGCAGGGTGTTAGGTAGAGCAGGGGGATGTGGCTGGGAGTTCATTGTAGCGGGAGAGGAGGTGGGGGAGGGGCAGTGCACTGAGGGGGGTGAGAGGAGTTAGGAAGACCTTTATGTCCGGACTAATCCAGGGTTTGTTGTTTGAGAAACACCGTACAGTCCTGGTGGGTACGGTGTTCTCCTCACAGAAGTTAATGTAGTCCGTGATGCAGTCGGTAAGGTTGTCGATGTCCTCCCCATGAGAGTCACAGAACTCCTCCCACACGGTTGTGTCAAAACAGACCTTCAGAGCCTCTTCAGTCTCTTGGGACCATTTCCGCACTGTGCGGGTCACGGCTGGTTGCCTGTGTACGACGGGTTTGTACACTGGCTGGAGACGAACCAGATTGTGGTCTGATCTTCCCAGGGGAGGGAGGGGTGATGAGGTGTATGCCTCCTTGGTGTTGGCATAAAACAAGTCCAGAGTCCTATTTTCCCTGGTACAGCATGTGACATACTGTGTGAAAGTGGGCAGTGTGGAGGATGGGGGGGCATGGTTAAAGTCACCAGAGATCAGGAGGAGAGCCTGTGGGTGCTGTGTCTGCAGCCTGCTAGTCACCGAGTTGATGACGTCACACGCAGCGTCGCCGTTGGCAGAGGGGGGAATGTACGCTGCTATCGCGATAACATGCGAGAACTCCCGCGGTAGGTAGTTCGGCCTCATGCTAACGGCTAACAGCTCGATGTCTTTACAGCAGTGTTGCTCTTTAATAGTGATGTGCCCAGGTTTACACCATCTATCATTCACAAACACTGCCAGCCCTCCTCCTTTCCTCTTGGCGCTTCCCGCTGTCCTGTCCGCTCTCAGCAGCTTGAATCCGTCCAGCGTAGCGTTCGTGTCCGGAGTCAGTGTGGTCAGCCATGTTTCCGTAAACACCATGAAGCTGCACTCCCGATATGCCGCGTGAGCGCCGCTAACTCGTCCATCTTATTGGGGAGAGATCTCACGTTCCCCATTATTACGGATGGAACGACGGGTCTATAGCGTTTCCTCCTCGCGCGACGCTGTAATCCAGCGCGTATCCCTCGTCTACTCCTCTTCAGTTCGGGGGAAACCTCGGGCCTCTCCTCGGGCAGCACCGCGGTGCTACGTAGCGCCAACAGCTGATCCCTACTGTAAACAATGGGCGCGTGGCTGAGAACGGAGTCTCCGGAGACGGACACAAACAAACCTGAGAATAGCAGGCAGAACAGCAAAAAAACAGCGGCTCTTCTCTCCATGTTTCAAGGGTTATGTTTAAAGAAGCACACTTAGAAAAAAGAAATATAAATACAATAACAAAAAAACAAGTTACTAAAGAAAAATGCTCAAGGGGGGGAGCTGCTGTAACAGGCGGCCGCACACGAGGGGCTCCAACGTCAAAGACGTATAGTGTTCTCGTACTCCAGATCGTTCCCCTCCGATAGGTATCCAACTCATCGGAGATGGCAGTGAGTTGTGTTGTGCCTGAAGTCGTAGGTTTATAATGTGAATAGAAAAGGGGAGAGCACGGTCCCCTCTGGAGCTCCCGTGCGACAGGCCACCACATCAGACACACAGATCTTCTGCCTGACGTACCGTGGTCTGTCAGTGAGGTACTTGGTGGTCCATGCAGCCAGGTGAATCAGCTCCTGCTTCTTCCAGCTCCCCCTCAGCGGTGGAGGCTGGATCGTGTTGAAGGTCAATTGTGGCCCAATACTGGCAGTCTCATGGGGCGATTGCGGCCCCAATGCAGCAAAGCCGTTTGAGCTCTGGCAGCTGTAAACAGGGTACTCGGGCCGATTCCGGGGCGTCCTTCATACCGGATGAGGCACGAATCCGGCAGCCGAACTCAGGTAATTTGAGTCTTTTCTTCTGGCTTGCTGCAATTGGACCACTACTGATTTTGGCTACCAGGATAACACTTAATATCACAACATTAAATAAATGTCAAGTTCGACTGGTAGCAAAGGAAAATACATGCCTCAGCAGCTAATGGCATTTTTAAAGCAAAATCGCTGTTAAGTGGAAAGAATTATAAAAATTGGCACATATACCCATGTTTGTCTGATAAAACCCACTAGCCATTCAAATATTAAGATGGCTTCCACTTTTCCAAGATGGCCACCATTTCTGGGCTGGAAAATACTGCTATGGAAGATACAAAGAAGGCAGAGCAACTCAGAGACACTGGAAAGGACAGGAAGCCCCTATTCCTATTTACATTGGGATGTCTGTCCATGCCAAGACCAAAAAGAGATTGCTGGCGAATTACTTCATGAGCATGGCATCAGCGTATCCTATAACAGAGTAATGGAAATATCTGCACAGTTGGGAGAGGTAACAATCAAGAAACACATTGCTGATGGTATTGTTAGTCCAACAGTTTTGGAGAGAGGATAGCTCACCACAGCCGCCATGGAAAACATAGATAATAATATAGATAATAGATCGTCATCGAACTTCAACAGCAGCCTCTTTCCATGCAACAAGCATTTCAGTTTTCCAAGATCCAACCAAAGATGACAGAGGGGAGGAACAACCCAGATTTGGGGAAGATATAGTAAAAAAAATAAAAATAAAATTCCTAGAACTCCCTGATTCCTTTGGCAACATTCACCATTCTTTCTTTGCAAAGATGAGGCCATTTCCTCCACGTGGTGCTGTGGTTGAGCCAGGTGCCACTAGGCTTAATATAGAACCAGGACATGAATACAAATGGCTGAAGAAGGACACACAGATTGAGGGCATATAGTTGGAGGTGAACGTCACTTGGTCAACCCACCATGCTTCCATGAAGTGTAGCCTGCCATTTGAGGTGAAAATTACATCTCTGTTACCTGTCCTTCGAGATCAGGCTTACTGGGTTTCCACAGCAGGGTATTTGATGGACAAGATCAAGGACATAGTGACTTTCCTGAATCTGGAGGCCTACATATTGATATGGCTGCACTGAAGTCAATTGGCAGTCTTCTACGGGATAGCAGCAGGACTGTGGGCCTTGAGGCAGCAGGGATATCATCTCCTGGGACAGCAGAATCATTTCTAGTAGCTACACGCATCACCAGGACACATCAGGCGCATCAGATCATAGCTTTCAGTCGGAATAAGCTCCTTCAGACAGCTTACACTGATTTCTGCAAAGAAGCAGCTGGTGGCTCCCAGGAAATACCCAGCTTCAAAACCTGGTGCGAAGTTGAAAACAGCAGATTCCCCCTTTCAGTTTTGGCCTCTGGTATTGTCCATGGAGCTTGACATCCTGCAACTTGATGCAGTCTTTCAGGATTCATATAACGTCATTCATTAGCAGAGCTGATGCCATACTTCTTTGCTAACATCAATGTGAACTATGTACGATGGCTTTCGGGAGATATGCTGGCTCTGGAGGGAGAAATATCCTCACGTGGCCCAGCAGTTCTGTCACGGGAAAACTTTTGTTCACAAATTGTTTCATGAGACAAGACTCATACCAGCCATTTACAGTCATCATGTCTGATCAGGAAGCAATTGGCATAACTGAGGATCCATCAGCACTGAGAAGATGGGTGGTAGCTGGCCCTGAAGTCAGCCACTTCGTCACACAGTATGAGGGCGGCATCAGAGGCTAAAGAAATAAGTGAACATGCCAGCCACCATGAACAGACTCAGTGAGTTCAAAAAGCGCTCCATGAGAGGGTCGAGAAACTCTCCCATGTCCAGACATGGACAATCCCTTCCTGGAAGACAATCAGGATCTGTTGTCACTGGGCACAAAGGACATTGCTCATGCCAGTGCGGCAGAACTGATCACTGATCAAGAAAAAAAGACTTGATTTTCAGACAGGAACCAGTCTCTGCTGACTATTTGAAAGAGAAGGTCTTGAAGAAAGACTGCTAACTGTTCTGTAAGCTCTTAATCGCATGTCAGAATGGGGAATGTGAGCTCAGTTAATTTTTTTGCCATGAAAACCATCGTTTGCTGCTGCTTTGAGTGATGGTGGAAATACCATACCTGTCATACATCTCAGCTTGCTGCTATTACGGATATATATTACGGATATATATCCGTATTTGTATCTGTTTTTTGTATTTGTATTTGTAAGTATTCTACCGAGTCTGGTGACGGTCCGCCTACCTGTTGCTGCAAGTGTAGCATCACCCGGAGACTTCTGTATCTGTTTGTTTCATCGTTTATGTCCGTTTCTGTTTGCTCATCGTTGATATCAGTTTGTTTATCCGTCTTGTTCATCACTGCCCCCGTGAAACTTTCACCAATAGCCGCTGTTGATCACTTTCTGTGTTTGATAGCTTTTTTCTCGGCAGCATTTCCATTAAAATAACGGCTACTAACGTCCTCTGTGCGTCTCGTCCAAAGCTAACGGCTAATAACGGGCTAGTCTCCACGAGTGGCATGATGATGAATTATTCCATCACCCAACTGATGAAATTCAACAACTGCAACACTCCGTTGTGCCTATCGGTTATTAAACAACTTGGACTCCTTCGCCGGCCCCGTTACATCACAGAAGTTGCCGTTCTAAGTTTGTTTACTCCCGCTCCCGCTCAGATGACTCCATTCCGTCCTTTTGCTCTGACGTGCGCACTATCGCGTCTCAGAAGCGTCATCAGAACGCTGCAGCTTTTCCCATTACTGTCAATGGACTTTCCTTCTTAAAATCATCCACTGTGCAGGTTAGAAAACGTGGAGTGGATTTCAGTCTTCTTCGGCCAATACAGAGACTCCCTGCTCCATCTAGTATTAAAATCGAACTCTTTAATTCACAATCTCTCACAAACAAATCATGCCTCATACATGACCACATTCTAAATCATGCCTCATACATGACCACATCCTGGAGAAATGTCTGGATGTTATGTGCCTTACAGAAACCTGGCAACAACCACATGATTTTTCTGTCCTGAATGAGACCTGTCACGCCGGTTACAGTTACCTCCAGAAAGCCCGCACCAGTGATCGTGGTGGTGGTCTGTCTGTCATCTATCGCAGGGATTTGGACTTGTCTCCAATGCCGTTGCCAGAGATCTCTTCTTTTGAATGCCTGGCATTTAATTGTAAACCCCCTTTCTCCATGACCATACTTCTAATCTACCGGCCACCCAAACCAAACCCAGCCTTCATCTCGAAATGTACAACCTTTCGTTGACATTTTACACAACCTCTGCCAATATTTTAGTTCTTGGAGATATGAACATTCATGTCGACTCCCCTGCATGTCGTTTTGCTTCCGAATTTCTCCAACTACTGGATTGTTTTAATCTCAGGCAACTTGTCGATGTCCCCACCCACCCCAAGGGGCACACTCTGGATCTAGTCATCACTGACTCTGCTCCTCTCAGCAATCTTCTTGTGTACGATCTGGGTGTGTACGACCACAAGGCCGTCTCCATGGAATTGTCGCTTGTGTCATCCCTCACTAAGCCCAAACATCAAATCTACTTCAGGAATTTGAAAAACATCAACCCAGAAACCATGAGAGTCGACCTCCAGCATCTTCTTTCTGCCAACTTTGGATCAGCAAATGACTCAGTAGATTTCTACAATAAATCCCTGAGTAGCATCCTGGATCGTCACGCCCCTGTAAAAACTAGAACAGTCACCTTCTCAAGCTCAGCCCCCTGGTTCACCAGCGAGCTACGGGAAATTAAGGCAGCTGGGCGTGTCCTTGAGTGGCGTTACAAGGCTTCAGGTCTTACTGTCCACAAGCTAGCCTTTCAGGAACACCAAAAGGCCTACTCAAAGTCCCTTAGAGAGGCTCGGTCTCTGTTCTACTCCAACATCATCAAAACCAGTCCTGGAAATTCTAAGCAGCTGTTTTCCACTATCAATCATCTTCTTAAACCACAAACTCTCCCACTTACAGAAATGACAGCAGAGCACTGTAATAATTTCATGGCTTTCTTCAAATCAAAAATTGACTCAATCCGTTCTGTCCTTTCTGGTTCCTCCTATCTACCTATCCAGTCTGCTTACTCACAGTTTGAGATCTCCCAGCCTCTAAGGTGTTTCCCAGAATTCTCACAGCAGGAGGTTGAGGTTATCATCAGGACAAAGAAATCCTCCACCTGTGCCCTCGACCCCTTTCCTACGGCCCTAGTTAAAACTAACATCTCTTCCATCAGTCCCCTGATCACCGCTGTAATAAATCAATCCCACCAGGCCGGCTTTGTTGCATCTTCCCTAAAAGCCGCCATAATCAGACCACTCCTCAAAAAACCTACTCTCATTCCAGAACTTTTTGCTAATTACAGGCCCATTTCCAAACTCCCATTCCTCTCCAAAGTTCTGGAAAAAGTAGTTGCTGCCCACCTCCATGACCACCTCAAATACAACAATGATGCAGTCTGGTCGCTGAAAGGAGAGGACGCTGGCGTTGTCTGTTCGCCGCTTTTCCATCAGAGTTCTACAGCCTGCAATACTATTAACCGACAAGTATACCTTTTATTGTTGGTCACTGGCAAACCTGTTGGATATATCTCCGTACTTGTGTATGTTATTCTGTATTTGTATTTGTAAGAATTCTACGGAGTCTGGTGACGGTCCGCCTACCTGTTGCTGCAAGTGTACCATCACCTGGACACTTCTGTATCTGTTTGTTTCATCGTTTATGTCCGTTTCTGTTTGCTCATCGTTGATATCAGTTTGTTTATCCGTCTTGTTCATCACTGCCCCCGTGACACTTTCACCAATAGCTGCTGTTGATCATTTTCTGTGTTTGATAGCTTTTTTCTCGGCATCATTTCCATTAAAATAACGGTTACTAACGTCCTCTGTGCGTCTCGTCCAAAGCTTACGGCTAATAACGGGCTAGTCTCCACGACTGGCATGATGATGAATTATTCCGTCACCCAACTGATGAAATTCAACAACTACAACACTCCGTTGTGCATATCGGTTATTAAACAACTTGGACTCCTTCGCCGGCCCCGTTACATTCACAGAAGTTGCCGTTCTAAGTTTGTTTACTCCCGCTCCCGCTCAGATAACTCCATTCCGTCCTTTTGCTCTGACGTGCGCACTATCGGGTCTTTGACACGTCATCAGAATGCTGCAGCTTTTCCCATTACTGTCAATGGACTTTCCTTGTTAAAATCATCCACTGTGCGGGTTAGAAAACGTGGAGTGGATTTCGGTCTTCTTCGGCAAATACAGAGACTCCCTTCTCCATCTAGTATTAAAATCGAACTCTTTAATTCACAATCTCTCACAAACAAATCATGCCTCATACATGACCACATCCTGGAGAAATGTCTGGACGTTATGTGCCTTACAGAAACCTGGCAACAACCAGATGATTTTTCTGTCCTGAATGAGACCTGTCCCGCCGGTTAGTCTTACCTCCAGAAAGCCCGCAGCTCTGGTCGTGGTGGTGGTCTGTCTGTCATCTACCCCAGTGATTTGGACGTGTCTCCCCTGCCGTTGCCAGAGATCTCTTCTTTTGAATGCCTGGCATTTAATTGTAAACCCCCTTTCTCCATGACCATACTTCTAATCTACCGACCACCCAAACAAAACCCAGCCTTCGTCTCTGAGATGTACAACCTTTTGTCATCATTTTACACAACCTCTGCCAATATTTTAGTTCTTGGAGACATGAACATTCATGTCGACTCCCCTGCATGTCGTTTTGCTTCTGAATTTCTCCAACTACTGGATTGTTTTAATCTCAGGCAACTTGTCGATGTCCCCACCCACACGATGGGGCACACTCTGGATCTAGTCATCACTGACTCTGCTCCTCTCAGCAATCTTCTTGTTTACGATCTGGGTGTGTCCGACCACAAGGCCGTCTGCATGGAATTGTCGCTTTTGTCATCCCTCACTAAGCCCAAACGTCAAATCTACTTCAGGAATTTGAAAAACATCAACCCAGAAACCATGAGAGTCGACCTCACGCATCTTCTTTCTGCCAACTTTGTATCAGCAAATGACTCAGTAGATTTCTACAATAAATCCCTGAGTAGCATCCTGGATCGTCACGCCCCTGTAAAAACTAGAACAGTCACCTTCTCGCGCTCAGCCCCCTGGTTCACCAGCGAGCTACGGAAAATGAAGGCAGCTGGGCGTGTCCTTGAGCGCCGTTACAAGGCTTCAGGTCTTACTGTCCACAAGCTAGCCTTTCGGGAACACCAAAAGGCCTACTCAAAGTCCCTTAGAGAGGCTCGGTCACTGTTCTACTCCAACATCATCAAAACCAGTCCTGGAAATTCTAAGCAGCTGTTTTCCACTATCAATCATCTTCTTAAACCACAAACTCTCCCTCTTACAGAAATTACAGAAGAGCACTGTAATAATTTCATGGCTTTCTCCAAATCAAAAATTGACTCAATCCGTTCTGTTTTTTCCTCCTCTCTACCTGTCCAGTCTGCTTACTCACAGTTTGAGATCTCCCAGCCTCTAAGGTGTTTCCCAGAAATCTCACAGCAGGAGGTTGAGGTTATCATCAGGATAATGAAGCCCTCCACCTGTGCCCTCGACCCCTTTCCTACGGCCCTAGTGAAAACTAACATCTCTTCCATCAGTCCCCTGATCACCGATGTTATAAATCAATCCCTCCAGGCCAGCTTTGTTCCATCTGCCCTTAAAGCCGCCATAATCAGACCACTCCTCAAAAAACCTACTCTCGATCCAGAACTTTTTGCTAATTACAGGCCCATTTCCAAACTCCCATTCCTCTCCAAAGTTCTGGAAAAAGTAGTTGCTGCCCACCTCCAGGACCACCTCAAATATAACAACCTCTTTGAAACCTTTCAGTCTGGTTTCCGCTCCGCCCACAGCACAGAAACAGCTCTGCTTAGAGTCACAAATGACCTACGGATGGCAGCAGATGCTGGTTCACCTTCCCTCCTGATTCTCCTTGATTTGTCTGCTGCCTTCGACACAGTTGACCATGGAATACTCCTATACCGCCTACATCACACCACTGGACTCACTGCCACCGCCCTAAATTGGTTTCAGTCCTACTTCACAGACAGAACAGAATACGTTTCCCTTGGAAGTTCATAGTCCCGGACACACACCGTCACCTGTGGGGTCCCCCAGGGATCAGTCCTTAGCCCCATTCTCTTCATACTATACATGCTCCCCCTTGGTCGTGTCATCAGTCGATATGGACTCTCATTCCATTGTTACGCTGATGACACGCAAATCTACATAAAAACTGACACATGTTCCTCCTCAGCCTCTCCATCCTCATCGTCATCATCATCTCCCCTGTCAACTCTCCGTGCTTGTCTGGAGGAGATAAAGGTGTGGATGAAAAACAACTTTCTCCAGTTGAACAGCTCCAAAACCGAAGCTATTTTAATTGGCACCCCTCATCAGACCCAGTCTTCCTCCATAACCAGTATTACCTTCTCTGGTCACGACATTCCCCTCTTTTCATCAGTCACCAACCTCGGTGTAAGATTTGACCCTCAATTCACTTTTGAATCCCACATCAAACACATCTGCAAGATCTCCTTTCACCATCTCCGAAATATTTCCAAACTCCATTCTTCACTATCCTTGAATGATGCTGAAAAGCTGGTCCACGCGTTCGTCTCCTCCCGACTGGATTACTGTAACTCACTTCTCATCGGGATCCCTGATAAAAGTCTTCTAAGACTGCAGTATGTTCAAAACAGTCTGAAGGATCCTGATGAGAGTTCGTAAACACGAACACATCACCCCTGTTCTTCATTCCCTTCATTGGCTTCCCATCTCCACCAGGATTGATTATAAGATCTCTCTCCTCACTCACCAGTGCATCCATGGTAACGCACCTGCCTAACTGAAAGAACTACTCACCCCACTGACCTCGACACGATCCCTTCGTCCTTCCCAGATATACCGCCTCCTCCTTCCCCGGACTAAGCTCAGCAGCATGGGTGATCGAGCCTTCTGTTCTGCTGCCCCTCGTCTGTGGAATGCCCTCCCTGACCATCTCAGGGCTCCAGAGATGACTGACACATTTAAAAAAGGACTTAAAACGTTCCTTTTTAGCACGACTTATAACTTTAATTAACATTGCTGCTTTTTGGTCAGGCTTTTATATAGTTTTTATTTTATTTTTTATTGGTGCTTTTATCTGCTTTTGCTTTGTAGCACTTAGAGATTTGATCCAAATGTAAAGTGCATTATAAATTAAATGTATTATTATTATTATTATTATTATTCTTGAGCAACATGTTAAGATCCCAGATGTTACGGTCATAGTGAGTCGTTTATGTTTGGGTTGTATTTTTATCCAGTGGGTCATGTGACAGCATTGCTGTGTGGTGAGGCTTTGTCGTGACTATTTTGAGTAATTTATTGAATTGTTTACTTGGTATACGGTCTCATGTCTCATTCATTTTTAAAGGTCCCAGTAAAAACAAACAAATGTTATTCTGCCATGTCCTTGACACCCTTGGGACGTAAGATATGTGGGGGCTCATCCAGGGTTCTTTAAAAAAGGTATTTGGTACTGGTTAATGGATAGTTTGATTGTTTAATCATGTCCAGTACATTAATTGTGAGCCGCACTTTGAGATGTAGATAAATTACTTTAATAAATCCTGTTTTGTCAGTGTGTATTATGTGCTGGTTTGTTATTTTAGACTTAGAATTATGCAAATAAATCTAAGATCTGCATAAATAAGTGAAATTTGGCGGTAACTAGCAGGGAGTGCAGGATCTTTCTGTAGCATGGTCGCAGTGGTGGGGTGGATTCAGAGATGTCACTCATGACCGTGATGATGTTTAAGAACTGGTCTGTACGGTGAATATGAGTGGTCGAACTGGAAGAAGTAGCTGTGTACCTTCAGAGTGGGGTGACAGAAGCGTCAGCCATCGCAAGGACCAAAATCACTCACGTTTTGTTTTGGTGTGTCTATGGATTGCCGGTTCCGATCGGTGCTGAACCGATCAAGTTCTGGGTCACAAACAAAGTTGAAGTCCCCTCCTACTTTAAGTGCTGTGTCTGAGTCAGCAGACAGTGAGGTGAAGTGTGGGGGAATTGTGTAGAGTGAAGCTTATGATCTACTGTCTGCGTAGATGTGTGCGTTACGACCTCGGATGAGGAACGCTTTCTTCTGCGTTCATGTTCAACATATTATGAGCATGGTGTTAAGCCAAGTCGGCCCTTGGCACAACACTTTATCTCGAGGAACCCGACAGGGATGCCCCCTATTCCTTCTGTTGTTCGCTTCAGCAATTGAGCCATTGTCAATATTTCTGAGGTCTTCTCCTGTCTGTACTGGGCTATCTCGTTTTAGCATGGAGTTCAAGCTATCGCTTTATGCTGATGACTTATTATTAAACGTTTCAAACCCAGGCCATTCCATGCTAGCCATTCTTGGCTTTTTTCAGAGATTTGGCTCTTTTTCGGGCTATAAGGTTAATGTGTCCAAGAGTGAATTTTTCTCATCAATACTGTTGCATTCAAGCTACAACACTCGGTCATCCCTTTTAACTTGAGTTGTTCTGGCTTTAAGTACCTAGGGGTCAATGTGACAAGGTCATTTCAGTCTTTATCTATTATCTAAAATTAAATTGGATTTTCAGAGGTGGAAAAGTTTACGTTTGTCATTGATTGGCAGAATCTGTTTTTGTTTCAATGTCTTCCCTTATTCCTACCAAAAAATGTTTTTAAAACAATTGATCAATCTATCTCTACTTATAAATTAAATGTATTATTATTATTATTTCTATGGTGTGGGAAGGTTCCCAGAATACGTAAATCTGTGCTTCAGCGATTGAAGCTCAGTGGTGGTTTGTCTCTACCAAACTTCCAATATAATTATTGGGCAGCGCATATCCACAAAATTTTATTTGGGTATAAATCCATAGATCTTCCGTGGTGTAATCTTGAGTCTCAATCATGTGCTTTGTCTTCTCTGATGTTTTTACTTACCTCTTCAGGTCCAACCAACACCTCTGGCTATACATCTAATGAAGTGGTGAGATTCACTCTCAGAATCTGGTGTCAACTGAGGAGGTCTACATTAGCTCCTTTTGTCATGCCTTGTAATTAGGTTTTTTGTCATATGGTTTCCTGATTGCTTCTCCACCCTTGATTGTTAAAACCTGCGTCCTGTTAAGACTCTGCCTCAGTGTATTTAAGCTGTGCTCCCCTTCCCACCTGTGCCAGATCGTGTTGTTCCATTGTGCCAACCTATCCAGCGTAATTCCTAGTGTTCCATGGTTCTGATCTCTGCTTGTAAGAAACCTTGTATTTTTTTGCATGCTTCCTCGGTTATTGTGTGCCTGCCCTCACGGGTAAAGAGTTTATTCACCTGACGTTGTATTAGTCGTGCTTGTGGATCCTAACTGTGGTGCCAGCTTGACATTACGATCTGGCCATAATGGATCCAGCCGACTCCAACCCACTGCATGCTGCTCTCCGCGCTCAGGGCGAGCACATCAACCAGCATGAGGAACAGATGTCCGCGGTGTACAGAGGAGTGAGGGATTTAACCGTCAGACATGGCGAGTTTCAAGCTCTGGTAATTGCCGGGCGTTTTTGACTCAATGTAGCCTTCATTTTGAGCTACAAGCCCACTCATTTCCTACCGAAAGGTCCAAAGTGGCATTCATGATTTCACACCTCTCGGGACGCGCAGAGGCGTGGGCGACAGCAGAGTGGGCTCGGAGTTCCCAGGTGTGCCAGTCGCTGCATGGTTTTACTGACACTCTAAGTAGGATCTTTGACCACACCGCTCCCGGTCCAGAAGCCGCAAGAGCTCTGGCCGTTCTGAGACAGGGAGGTTGCCGGGTTACCGACTACGCCATTGAGTTCCGTACCCTAGCAGCGGACAGTGGATGGAACTCCGCCTCTCGCCGCGACTCTTTCCTTTTTGGACTCTCGGACACAATCAAGGATTTGATCACCCCTCTGGATCTTCCCGCTGACTTGGACTCTGTTATCGCCATGGTCACACGGATCGATAACCGGCTTCACGAAAGACGGAGGGAGAGAGATCGACTCTGCACGGGTTCTTCCTCGCAGCTTGCTTCCAGAGCTCCACAGCCTCGGTACTCGCCTCCGCCCTCTGATGTTTCGGAGGAGTACATGCAAGTCAGCCGTGCCAGATTGTCCACGGAGGAGACAGCGTCGCTTTCGGGAGGGACGGTGCGTTTACTGTGCTCAACTGGGCCACTTCTTAGCCTGCTGCCCATTGAAGGAAAAGGGGTCTCCAAGGATGAAGAGACTGGTGAGTCAGAATATATCCTCTGAATGTTCACGATCTCTAACTCTGGTTCAGATAATTGTGTCCGCCCAGACTTTGTCATATCAGGCGTTAGTGGATTCTGGAGCCGACGAGAGTTTCATGGACTGGAGTATAGCAAAGAGACTGGGTCTTGAGGTATCCATTCTACCCAAGCCTCTGGAGGCCAGTGCTCTTGATGGTCGGTTCTTATCCCGAATCACTCATTGCACGCAACCACTCCATCTCTTGGTAGCAGGGAATCACAGAGAAGACATCTGTTTCCACCTCATTGATTCTCCTACTCATGCCCTCATTCTCGGGTTACCATGGCTAAAGAAGCATAATCCCCACATTGATTGGTGTACTGGAGAGATAATCTCTTGGAGTAAGAACTGCTTAATGTCCTGCTGTAGACCATCTATCGCCCAGCTCTGTCAACCTCCTTCTCAGGTCACCATGGCAGAGAACCTCCCTTCCAGGATGGCCGGGGTTGCAGTCAACCCATTTCCAGGGCCAACTGACCCTAGTCTGCTTAAGATCCCCTCGTGTTACTGGGACCTAGAAGAAGTATTCAGCAAGACAAGAGCCGACTCGTTGCCACCTCATCGGTCCTACGATTGCTGCATTGACCTTCTGCCAGGAACCTCACCACCAAGGGGTAGGCTATACTCTCTCTCAGCCCCAGAGAGGGAGGCCATGCAGACCTACATTACTGATTCCCTGTCAGCAGGGATCATTCGACCATCCTCATCACCCGCCGGGGCGGGGTTTTTCTTTGTCTCCAAGAAGGACAAGACCCTACGTCCCTGCATTGATTTCAGAGGATTGAATGACATCACCGTTAAGAACAGATACCCCCTTCCGTTACTCTCATCGGCATTTGAGTTATTAAAGGGTGCCAAGATCTTTACGAAGCTGGACCTTAGAAATGCTTATCACCTGATAAGGATAAGGCAGGGGGACGAATGGAAGACTGCCTTTAACACGCCTACAGGCCACTATGAGTATTTAGTGATGCCCTTTGGACTTTCGAATGCCCCAGCTGTGTTTCAAGCCCTTGTGAATGACGTACTCAGAGAGATGCTCAACTCTTTTGTGTTCGTCTAATTGGATGATATCCTCATTTTTTCCCCGGATGAGAGGAGTCATGTTCAACATGTCCGCCAAGTTCTCAAGCGCCTTCTCCACCATCAGCTGTTTGTCAAGGCAGAGAAGTGCGAGTTCCATGCAACTTCGGTGTCGTTCCTTGGATTTGTGGTATCTCCTAACAAGGTGCAGATGGACCCATCCAAGGTCAGTGCGTTGGTAAATTGGCCCAGGCCCACCAGCCGTAAGCTGGTGCAGCGTTTTCTGGGTTTTGCAAATTTTTATAGACGTTTTATCCGCAACTTCAGCTCAGTAGCCCCTCCCCTCCATGCCTTAACTTCTCCTCATGTAAAGTTTCAGTGGACTTCTCAGGCGGAGCAGGCGTTTGAGGCACTTAAACAGAGGTTTACCTCAGCTCCCATTCTGACAATCCCTGATCCAAACCTGCAGTTCGTGGTGGAGGTGGATGCATCCGAATTAGGGGTTGGAGCCATCCTGTCACAAAGGTCACCAGAAGACAAGAAGCTTCATCCCTGTGCCTACCTGTCACGTGAACTGTCACCCACCGAGAGGAATTATGACGTAGGGGACAGAGAACTGCTGGCGGTGAAGACGGCCCTGGAGGAATGGTGCCATTGGCTGGAAGGGTCAGAGCAACCATTCCTAGTCTCGACGGATCATAAGAATCTGCAATATATCCGTGCAGCTAAGCGGCTCAACGCCAGGCAGGCCAGGTGGGCCATGTTGTTCAATAGATTCAACTTTGTTATCTCATTCCGTCCAGGATCCAAGAACATTAAACCTGATGCCCTCTCTCAGCTATATGACCCTGATCCAGTTTCTTGGATCCCCTCGCCCATGTTGCCACCATCATGCATCATCGGGGCAGTAACCTGGGGCATAGAGAGGAGAGTTAAAGAGGCGGGTAAGAATATTCCAGTGCCGGACGGTTGTCCTCCAAATCGGCTGTTTGTCCCGGCATTGCTACAATCTCAGGTCATCAACTGGGCTCACACCTCCCTCCTTTTATGCCATACGGGGGTCCGTAGGACCTTATTTGTCATCCGACAGCGTTTTTGGTGGAACTCCATGACCAAGGAGGTGGAGGAGTATGTGGCTGCTTGCTCTGTCTGTGCACGAAACAAGATCTCACACCGCTCTCCTTCGGGCCTACTCCAGCCGCTCTCGGTGCCACAGCGTCCCTGGTCAGACATCTCCCTGGACTTTGTTACAGGCTTACCTTCTTCTGAAGGTAACACCACCATCCTCTCGGTCGTGGATAGATTCACCAAGATGGTTCACTTTATTCCTCTGCCTAAGCTTCCCTCTGCCAAGGAGACGGCGGAGGTAATGTTGTCCCATGTGTTCCCTCTCCATGGTTTTCATAGGGATATGGTGTCAGACCGGGGACCACAGTTTGTCTCCAAATTCTGGAGGGCATTCTGTTCACTGCTGGGAGCCACAGTCAGCCTCTCTTCTGGTTACCACCCTCAGTCTAATGGCAAAACCGAACGCCTTAATCAAGAATTGGAGACTGGACTCCGTTGTCTCGTGTCTCAGAACCCAGCTTCATGGAGCAAGCACCTCATCTGGGTAGAGTATGCACACAACACCTTACCCTGCTCATCCTCTGGTCTCTCCCCCTTCCAGTGTGCCTATGGTTATCAACCACCGCTGTTCCCTGACCTAGGGAGAGAGGTCAGTGTCCCCTCTGCCCATGCTCTCATTCGCCGCTGCCGCCGGATTTGGGCAGGGGCCCGTAAGGTGTTAATCCGAAGTAGCACTCGTTGCAAGAGGACAGCAGATCGGCGCAGAATCCCCGCGCCCATCTACCGTCCAGGACAAAGAGTCTGGCTCTCCACACAGAATCTGCTGCTACGTGTGAAGTCACGGAAGCTGGCTCCCCGCTTTGTGGGACCTTTTTCCATCTCTAAAGTGGTTAATCCTGCAGCGGTACGTTTAAAGCTTCCTTGTACTATGAGAATTCACCCCACTTTCCATGTGTCTCGTATTAAACCAGTGAGGGAGAGTTCCTTGGTCCCTGCCTCCAAACCCCCACCACCACCCCGGCTTGTTGACGGAGGTCCAGTCTACACCGTTAAACGATTGCTGGATGTTCGTCGGAGGGGACGGGGACATCAGTACCTGGTTGATTGGGAGGGATACGGCCCAGAAGAGAGATCCTGGGTTTCGGCCAGCAATATCCTCGATTCCTCCCTAATCAGGGATTTCCACAAACGTAAGGATAGGACGTCCAGTGCCGTCCCTTGAAGGGGGGGTACTGTCATGCCTTGTAATTAGGTTTGTTGTCATATGGTTTCCTGATTGATTCTCCACCCTTGATTGTTAAAACCTGCGTCCTGTTAAGACTCTGCCTCAGTGTATTTAAGCTGTGCTCCCCTTCCCACCTGTGCCAGATCGTGTTGTTCCATTGTGCCAACCTATCCAGCGTAATTCCTAGTGTTCCATGGTTCTGATCTCTGCTTGTAAGAAACCTTGTATTTTTTGCATGCTTCCTCGGTTATTGTGTGCCTGCCCTTACGAGTAAAGAGTTTATTCACCAGACGTTGTATTAGTCGTGCTTGTGGATCCTAACTGTGGTGCCAGCTTGACACCTTTACTGAGGAACCATCTATTTCAACCTCCATTTACTGAGCCGACCTTCTCTCTACGGCATGACAAAGGCTTAAAACTTTTTAAAGGCCTATTTAAGGATGGTTTATTTCGTAGCTTTGCAGATCTATCCAGCGAATTTCGCCTCCCGCCCAGTCATCTCTTCAGATATTTTCAAATTAGACATCGCATTGACTCCCTGTTCCCAAGTTCCTCTAATCAGTTGGGTGTGATGGCTTTTAACTCTTTATTGGCAACTCGCCATCTTCTCCTTCGTTGGAAATGGACTAAAGCTCCTCCCAGTGCTCAGTTGCTGAATGATATAATGTTGTTTCTAAAGCTGGAGAAGATCAAGCATTCACTTAGAGGTGACACTGGAATGTTTTTCAGTAGGTGGCAGTCTTTTTTTGACATTTTTTAACTCTATAAAAATATTTAAAAGAAAGAAAAAAAAAGGTGTGTGAGTCGCCTGTAATAAGAAAATGTCTGGTGATTATAGATTTTAAGTCTCTGGGAGCTTTTGGGATTAAATACAATGTGTTTGTGCCCGTCTGTGTAATACATGTGTGTAAGAGGTTAGGACTTACAGGGAACCGACCTGCTTTATGGTAAAAAAAAAGCTACGATCACGTGTTTCTTATGGTTCGCTGCCAAAACCCAATTTGGCCAATTTGCCTAAGTACTAAATTTGGTCCAAGATTATCACAAGAGCCCTGGTGGTTGAGGTTGGGTGATGGGACAAGACCTTCGCTCAGGAGGCCGAAGTTCACCTCTGCAACCAAACAATTCTAATGTCTTGCTAAACATAACCATGTATCGTCAGCGTCTGAACTTCACCAAACCCTCGCTTCATGTTGGCGGGAGGGGCCTAAGTGTTTCAGAGAGATACTAAAGCTTAGTTTTGGCCTCGCGGAAAGACAATCCATTTCTTCATGAGTGCTAAGAAGGCCAGAACATATTGCTGAGGTCTTAGAGGTTTTGTTGAGTCAATCCGAACTGTTTGAGATCATTATCCACGAAAAGTCATCATCATCCCACCCGGCGCAAAAACTTTCTCATAGATAATTTTCAAATATTACAGCCACAGAGAGCACAGTGCGAGGAATAACTGGATTGCTTTCGGGAAAGTTCGGTTGTATAAATTCAACACTAAAGGGAGGTTTATCTCTGACAATTTTCCGGTCATCATTTCTCAACCGTGTTCTTGATTTAGTCCAAATTGGGTGAATAGGAGTAAGCTCGAGGACATCTATCTTGTATTTATCATAGGAAGAACTGGATTGGTCTTGGGAAAAGTCAGTTCTATACATCTGAAACAAGGTGGAGCTAGGTACAAAAAACATTTTTGTACATAATTTCCTAACCGTTGATCCGATACAGTCCAGATTTAGTGAATATGAATAGACTCGAGATCGAACTGGTAAATTTCATAGTTTACATGATTGAAAAACTATTTTATGAATCATTTTCAAATGCTATACCCACATAAACGTCACTGCCAGCAGTGTTGGTTCAATAAAGGAATACATGTAATGGCGCTACGTATTTAGAATACAAAATATGAGTAGATGTATTCCGTTTCAGTTACAGTTACGTGATTATTAAGTTGAGTTGAGTTGAGTATTCTGACTTAAATTAACCCATGACGGGTCAGGATGCAGCTCACCGGGTCACAGCACGACAAGGAAAGAATGAAGGGCGCTACCTCACAGCACAGACAAGTATATACTTTTGTCATTCACATTTAAACAGGATTTAACAATAAATAATGAAATGGAGATCATAACATCACAGCTCAACAGCTGCAACTCCTGCTCACCAGTAACCAAGTTGCTTTCAGCATCCCAAAACTTTTGAGTAGCATCTTGAAGTCAGTTCTCGGTTCTACGACTCAATGTGTCTGCTAACTGTCCGGTTAGCTTGCATATCCAACTAGATTCCTACTCTGCTAATTTGGCTGTCGTACCAGCCGGATACACTGGAAAATAGCTTCTGAAAAACCACGATGAGCTACTCAGCTAGCTAGCTCTAGCTATATCGCCCGGTTTAGCATAGCTTTTTCCTGGTTGCTAACGTTACCCGTTATTATCGGGTTCTACAGCTACAAAAACTGCAAATTTTTTCTCAAAATTCTGTTTTGTTTGTGTTTATGCTTGTCCAGCGGATACGATTGAAGCGATGATATTGATGCTAGTTGGCTAAACTGTTAAATCTATGGTTTATGTTAATGTGGCAGGACATCCACACACAAAAAAAAAAAATATCAGGCACGCAGCTCAAAACGTGACTCGTCACATCCAGGGGATTTAGAAGGCAACAGGTGAAAATAAATCTTTTTCAGGAAAGGTCAAGCGTAAAATGATTGCTTCCTTCTTCCTGCACGAGTGGCCACATTCCAGAGATCAGATATGGCTTTGGTTAAGTCCCGTAGCTCAGTGACACCCTACGTACTACTACTAATAATAACTTCAATATATAAGTTACTTGACATTTGGATCAAATCTCCAAGTGTCAATAAACTACTCTCATAGTTTGGGTAGATCATTTATAAAGTCCTGTCATTTGTCTAATAGTTAGTTACGCATGATAAATGAAGACCATAAATGAAGAAAATCAAAATCTAATTGTAATTGTCTTATAAACTATTTTACTATTGCCATAGAAATACTGAATGCAGTAAAAATGCTCTTGCTATTTCTATTTCACTGACACATATTTTGTCTTTTTTTCAACTAAACAATGTAATTGCAAACCATTAAGAGGTATCTTCACTTTGTTGAATGTCTGTCTGTGGAACGGGTCTACTTAGATGCAGAAACAGAAAAACAGAAAAAAACTGAAATTGCTTTGGTATCCAACTACCTCACTGGACAACACCCAGGATTTCTCATCTCCTAAACAACATTTGATCATGTCTTATTTATTTTATTCTCAGATGA
Source organism: Lophius americanus (assembly GCA_037951165.1). Lineage (NCBI taxonomy): Eukaryota > Metazoa > Chordata > Actinopteri > Lophiiformes > Lophiidae > Lophius > Lophius americanus. Next base: position 838,295 of record JBBDHG010000184.1, read on the forward strand.
AGTGTCCCAGTGTCGCACAGATGGCATGGCATCATCAGACCATCATGATGAAGATGATGATTATGAAGGGCTGCTGCAATTGGTGAACCTCCTTCTCTAAAATCAGAAACTAGGTGCACAAAGTATCACCTAGCAGAAAGTTATAACATTTAATGACTTCGGCAATCAAACATTTTTTGTAGAGACTGCTTTCACCCCCAAACCAATGAAAGGGTTGGTGATGGTGACGTCACGTTTTTCGCAGCATCTGGAATAAAATAACTAAGCAGTTTAAAACAGTAATGTAACCATCGCTCCCCTAAAACGACGTCAGTTTTGCTCTGGTGTCCATTGACATATTTTAAGCGGGTGATAAAGTTAGTGATAGCATTTTAAAGTTATTAAAGTAAAGTTATTGAACCATCTTATGAAGAAACAGAAAAAGTGCTGGAGCTGGAGGCTCCGTGCGCTGAGCAGAGACGCTGAAGTGGAAATATCAAAAGAATGAGGAGACACGAACGGTTCCAGAGTATTTGCAGTATATGGTAGATTTATAGTTTGGCAATAAATCATAAATTAATGGACCACTGTGCATGAAGCTTTCCTAAATAAAGCGATCTAATTGATTTTGATCAAAATAGTTGGTACTCTTTTTCGATGCACGTTAAGCCATCTGCTGGAATAGCAAATATTTAGCTGTTTTCATTTTCATTCAGTTTCAATTGCTCATTTGTTTTGAGGGATATGATGAGGGATTTTATTTTTCAAAGAATGATATTGAGGAGTATGTAGTAAATTGTGTGATGCAAATATTTGACTGTTAATAATATGTTGGTTTAAAGAAAACCTTTCTGGTTGCAGTTTTTTATTTCAACATGATTCGCGTGGGGAACAGAAGCAGAAGACTAAGTCATGACTAAAGCTGAATAATGAAATTTAAAAAAAGAATCCATCTGTATCCCTATCTAGAATCTATATTTTTGTTTGGAGTAACAGCATTATACTACTTCTGGGCTCAAACTCTTCAAAAGTTTGCTTCTCAACAACAACAAGTACTGAAATCTGTATAATCTGTGTATAATCTCACAGCTCTGACCCTGATCCACTTTTCACCTCAAAGCTCCACCCAGCTGTCACTTTTCAATAGCACTGGGAAACAAAAAAAATAAACAATACAAGCTGTGGGTACATTAGATTCCTGTCGCGTTTTTTCGAGAAGAATGACGTACATCCTGGAATGTGGTTCCGTCAAAGACATTCGAAGAGGAATGAATTTATTCTAAATGAACCTCCTTGATGGGAAAGCTCAGATTATATGTTACTGTATCAATCTGGCGTGAAACTCACCACGTAGCTTTAGTCGATGAGCTGATGATCAGACATGGAGTCAACAAGGCCACGAGAAGGGGAGGCCATAGAAGGTCCATGGCAAAGGTAACGGGTGCCAAAGCCCGGAGCATAAAATGGCCCAGGAGATTTAGCTCACAGGTTCATTCTTAATAAAAGGCCTCCAGATCTTAAGGAACTTAGCTGTGTACAATATGTGTTACTGTACAGCTGAAAAATGTCATCCCAGAAACCCTTGAGTTTAGGATATGACCATAAAATATGAGATAGAGAGCCATCACTTGACTTAAACTTATCAAAGGTAGCAGAGCCAGAAGGAAAGATTCTATTCAGTTTGGTGTTGGAGAAATGCAGCCGATGGATGACTTTCAACTGAATAAGCTGAAGTCAGAAATTGACAGAGCATGCCTTGAATCCCTCTAACTCTCTAACCCTCTCATCCATAAATAGTAGATATCTGTACACCAGTATCCCCAATCCACCTTTGTTTAAAGTGCTGTGAGGACATTTCTGAAGCGTAAGCACCAACAGACTCTTTTTGTTGCAGACAAGCACAATGAGGACACACATACACAGATTTCTTGTGACATTGGCTATAATTATGCTTATTAGAGTCGTCCTTAATTTCAAAATGAGCAAGAGACGCACACTGTAAGAGGCAAAAGAACAGATGTTTGAGGATAAGGATGATTTGGTTGTGATTCTGAACTTGATGAAGACACATCTGATGAAGAGATGAAATAGGAGCTCAAAGGGAAACACGTTACACTCCCTGACCCCTCATGAAAACCGAGGAAGAGCTCACACCAAAAGCTCAATCAGGGTGACTGCAGCGTTAACCAGACATGTCCTGTCGCATGCAGAAATAAATCCCAGATGGAAAACAGGAAAACCAAACGAAAAAGCTTTGTCTGGTGGAGTAATGGAAGGCACAGGTGAATGATAGTTGCGAGGAACGTGCCAGGAAATGCCAGCCTTACCAAAAGAAAGAGGTGCCAAACCTGCCACAGAAGAACCAGTGTAACCTGCCACACATTCAAGAAATAGAAGAAAGAAAGAAAGACGATCCGACACTGTGATTCATGCATGTGAAAACACACAAACAAACCATCTTGTTCATGACCTGTAGCACGATGGTTTAATAAAATAAAGTTCTTAAACACCCATGGCTCTAGTATTTTATGTAGGAAATTTCTCCTGATATCATTCTTTTATGCTCCGATCACATAATAAACCATTTTCTTCAATGCAGGACATATAATAAGGGAATATTGAGCCTTTTCTAAATAAAAAAGATAAATGGTCCTGGGATTAAATGCAATGAAATTTTAAAAAAAGGTTTGGTTTTTTGGGGCATTTTGGGCTCAGTAAAGTCATTGGTCAGAATCGACAACATCGCTAACAAAAAGGTGTCTAAAACTATTTAACACATAAGGCGTGCTAACAAGTTCCCATGTTCAGATTCCACAGGTCCATCATGCAGCACGGAAAACATTGAAATTTAAAAAGGGGAGGTAAGTTATGATCATATCATGAAGCGCTTGATTGGTCCCACTGGGAACGCCCTCGATCTTTGAGCACCTTAAATCTGTCGGGTATTTGACAGTTGTGCATTAAAGTGCAGGTGAGGGGAAATATCAAGATCTCCGGTATTTACCTGACCATCATGATGAAGCTGATCCTGACTCTGGCTCTGACCTTCACTCTCTACAGCTCAGGTAATTTCAGCTCTTTCCTGTCCACTTTTACACATTGAAGCTGTTTTATATATGACCAGAATTTATTAACAAAAAAAGGAGCATCGTCAAAAACCTATTAATCAAATCGAATCTCTTTTTAAATGTTATTTATTCAACAGGACTTAAAATCCTTCAGCCTGACGTGTGTTTGGTTTCTAATGTTGCCAGTAGTTTGTGACTGAATTGTCCCCTGCTGATGGGCGATGAAGTTTCCTGTGTCGAGGAGTTACTCCATCATTGTATCGTCTGTTATCTGTATCCATCAGAAAATCGATGGACTGACTCACGTTGTTGTTTTCTTGTAGCTGGAGCTCTGAATTGTCAAAACTGTTTATCTCCAAACTGTGGGAACTCAACATCACTGACATGTGATTCAGAGACATCGTGTTTAACTGGCTCCCTTAAAGGTAGCTATGTTTCGTTTTTTCCCGATGTCTCTTCACTTGATTCTGCAGATTTCTCCTCTTTCAAATAGCAATGACTGACTCCACTTTGATTGTAGTTAACTTTGGTACCAACCAACAACTGGGGGGAAAAACATGTGCAACATCCGTCGTTTGCCCCAGCACAGGAAATAAAACCTATTCATTCAGCACGAATACTTATCACCTACTGGCTGATGTTGAGTGCTGCAACACCGATGACTGCAACACAGGAACGATACCCGGTAAGCACAAGTAGAAGAGTAAATATATTTAAACACACTGTGATCCTGAGCAGGTCCTGAAAAGTTCTAATGTCATTAATGTCTCCCCTAATTGATGATGTTCCGTTTCAGTCCCTACAACTCAGGCAACAAACAAACTAACTTGTTGTACTGACTCTGAATGCAACGGTACAGTCACTTGTAGGGGAACTGAGGACCGCTGCTTTCAGGCTGACGGTGAGTCTTCATCACTGCAGTTTAACAGAGTCAACACGTTCTAATCCAGACACACCCTGACTTTACTGTCAGTCCAAAATCTAAACGCTTTCTAAAACGCACCCAGTATGAAACCAGCCTTTAGTAAGGTGGGGTCAATAAAGCTACCTAAGTTAAGTTAGGTATTGTATGATGTTGGTTTAAGACGTGAACTTCAGACCCCTGAGTGAAAGCATAAGCCATAAAATGTGATCATAGCTTTAATCGAGGAAGTTCTGTTATTTTTGATCCCTTCCTCTTTGATTCGTTGGTTGATGAAAAACAAGTTTTCATCACCACTGAACAACATGCCAGCCTCTACGTCACGCTGCTGTCTCCTCAGGAATGCCTGGGTACAGTTCTACTCCATGAAGCTAGAACTGCACTTTACTGTCTTTCTAGCACAGGACCAACATGAAGTAAGGATTTAATCATGTTTAGACATCAAAGCTACATGGGTAGATTCATTCTATTTGGTTTCAGTCAACCTCAACCACCACAGCTGATGACGTGTTTTGGTGCGAAAATGTCGGCCATCTAGATTTATGGCTGAAAGCAACAAATTACTGTAACTTTGCTCAATAAAGAAGAATTAATCTATTCATTTTGGTTTTCATTGATCCATGAAATACAAGTTTTATTCCCGCTATGCCACATTCCAGGTCCATCAACCTCTAAGTAATGAACACGTCTTCTCAACATTGTCAACCACAGTGTTGTTTTTTATTTATCCTTCATTCTCTGCTGCTAAATGACAAAAGTTAAGTGCAGGACTTCTAGTTTTTAGGAATTTTCTTGCAGATCACAGGTTGGATGATTATACCAACAAGTTACTCTCCTGTGTTTTCATCTTTTTTATAGGCACAGTTGTTGAGAGTTAGTCTTAGTGAGCAGCAATAAGACAAAAATCATAATGGTTTCAGAAACTCCTAATTAGCAAAGCAACAGCCCAAATCTGATATTTTGGGCCATTTCAGAAGATCCAATTTTATGGGTATCGAGTAAAGTCACGTAACAAGCTCTAATTACTGCCAATTTGTATTTAGATCTCACAGTATTTACACTGAACCTTAGCCCGTAATTTTAGATATCATTCCATATTCCATAATATTGATTGACATCAACTGTAGTTCATTCACTAACTGATTTTTTTATTTATCTGCAGTGCCAGTTATTACCGATACCGTCAATGGATGTGCATCTAACAACTTGTGCACACTTCTGGAGAGCAGCAACAGTCTTCCTTTCTTAGAGAGTTTGGGAACCATCAAGGCAACATGTTGTGAAGGTAATTGTTGCAACACTGCTGTGTCAATGATGGCTAACACCTGGTTACTCAGACTGAGTTTGATCCATCTGCTGCTGGTGGTCTATCACTTCTGGTAGAAACCAAATCCATACGCCGCCATAACCCCCAAATATGAATCAATCAATTAATCATTAATTATTCATCTGTGATGGTCAGATTCTGCAGTCTCTACTCTTGACACGTTGTTGTTGTGTTTAAAATAGATAAATTCACTTTCAAGATTAACATTACCTGTATCATTCATGAACCCATGAATGCATGAACACATGAATGCATGAGAGGGGTTAATCCAGGATCACAAAGTAAACTTTCAAAGTAGTCAGAAACATTTGTTGTGATCCAGAAAGGGTGGAGTGGTCCTCTGAAGTTAGCGAAAGCTGAATCTTCCTGTACTGAAATGAAAGAATGAATTTAAAAACCAGTGTTTGTGTGACAAAATGTTTTTTCTGTAAGCTATCAATATTAATCAAGACCAACTGAAATTAATAAACTATCTCTGATTCAAACGTAAATAAATTTGCTCTCCTCTTTTATTTTGAAAGTTCATTTGAGTAATGGTTCTGAGTTTTTGGGTTTTTACTGTTTCCTGTTTTATTTTGAAAGTCTGTTCCTTCTGTTGCTCTTGCTTTAGACTCCCTGTCATGGTTTCTTTAATCTGTTTTGCCCTTTCATTCTCTGTTTAGTGAGACCCTTGGTCCGGACGTACTTTCCCAGTATTATGGCTTTGTGCTAAACATAATTGTTAATTCTTTATGTAGGTGGGCAGCACTGAGCGAGTGCTACAAAGGAAGTAGGTGTTTGGGTGCGAGATCCAATAAGTCAAAATATATCTAAACAAAGAATAGCCCATTTTATACACCCATATTTATTGAAGCCTAATTTAGAAATAAACTCACAATTACATCCTTTTTTCCACCTATATCTGATTGGTAACACCAGACGACGTGACGCTGGAAGACCTTGAAGACTACTTCCACGAGTGTCTTCACCAGCTCTTTATGGGACATCCAGCTATCTTTAGCGGACATGTCGAATTCCAAATGGATCTAAAAGCTCACATTAGCTCCTATGTGTCTGTCTTTATGTGTCAGCCCTTTTGAAGTGGAGACTCATACTTGGTGTACCCCGCCTCTCGCTCATTGTCAGCTGGGATAGGCTCCAGCCCCCGCAACCCTCACAGTATAGGCGGTTAAAGATAACAAACTAATGAATGAATCTGCAGGCGTGCAGAAAGCGAGGCAGCCTAGTCTGCTCTGGGATTCTTCAGTCGGAAGAAACTTTCAAAAGCATCCGTTTGCAGTGCTTGAGAAGAGATCGGACGGACAGCATCCAAGACAAATTGTTACGAAATTCCAGCTCCCAAAGAAGATCATTCTACCATGCAGAAGCCAATGTTGGTTTAATATGTCCCAAAGTTTCTATTGGCAGTGGTTGGACTCAGTTGTGAATGTTGTTCTTCCTGACTAATCAGATTTTAGTCTTGGACTTGAGTAGATGAAATTGTTTAAATTATAAATAATGATCATAGGCACTGTTTATCATAGGCTGGTGGTAATTTCTTTTGTGGGATCATGATTTAATTTCCTCTGCTCCGCGTTGGCGTTCGTCCAATCCTAAGACGTTGTAACTTTCAGCAGGCCCAATTTCCGGGCTCCTATCGGAGCCCCTTCCTTTCCATTCCCTCGGACGTATAGGATCGGTGCATCTGACTGACATCTACCAACAGAGATTAGTTGCGGTGATTGCCCGAATGTAACCGAGCTGAAAAATGGAACATCGATCCATTGAGTGTCTCATCGAGGATCTCATTCAGCGGCAAGAGACTCTTTGCGGCAAATACTCTGGCTAAGGTCACTGACCGGTCTACACATCACTCCCCCTCCTGAGCTTATGTTGCTAGAGATATAAAAACGGTTCTCTCTTGCTCTCTAGAAACCCTTTTGGCACCAATGACCAATGAAATTTCCCGCACAAACTTCTTCTAAATAAAGATAAAGATAAAGATAGCCTTTATTAGTCCCACAATGGGGAAATTGCAATGTTACAGCAGCAGAGCATGTTACAGAGTAAGAATAACAGAATAAGAATAACAGGGCATTATGTGCAATTAAATTAAATTAAATTAAATGTACAAAACAAAGTGCAAGTGAGGTAGGTGTGTGTGTAAGTGTGTGTGTAGTTGTGTAGGTGTGTGTGTAAGTGTGTGTGTAGTTGTGTAGGTGTGTGTGTAAGTGTGTGTGTAGTTGTGTAGGTGTGTGTGTGTTGCTAACAGTGCTGGTTGTGGAGTCTGACTGCTGCAGGAAGGAACGATCGGCGATATCGCTCCTTCACACACTTGGGGTGAAGGAGCCTGTCGCTGAAGGAGCTCTCCAGTGCAGAGATGGTTTCCTGCATGGGGTGGGAGACGTTGTCCCGGAGAGATGACAGCTTGGCCATCATTCTCCTGTCTCCCACCTCCTGCACCGAGTCCAGAGGACATCCCAGGACCGAACTGGCCTTCCTGATTAGTTTGGCCAGTTTCCTCCTGTCAGCAGCTGAGATGCTGCTGCCCCAGCAGACCACTCCATAAAAAATGGCTGAGGCGACTGCAGAGTCAAAGAAGGTCTTCAGGAGCGCCCCCTGCACTCCAAAAGACCTCAGTCTCCTCAGCAGATACAGTCGGCTCTGACCCTTTTTATAGAGTGCCGTTGAGTTGTGAGTCCAGTTTGTTGTTCAGGTGAACACCAAGGTACTTGTAGGACGTGACAATCTCAATGTCCATTCCCTGGATGTTCACCGGTGTGTGGGGGGGTGTGTGCCTTCGGAAGTCCACCACCAGTTCCTTGGTCTTACCCGCGTTGATCTGGAGGTGGTTCCACTGGCACCAGTGCATGAAGTCCTGCGTCAGTCCTCTGTACTCCTTGTCGTCCCCGTCTGTGATCAGACCGACGATTGCAGAGTCATCAGAGAACTTCTGCAGGTGACACGTGGGTGTGTTGTATGAGAAGTCTGCAGTGTAGAGGGTGAAGAGGAACGGTGCCAGGACCGTTCCCTGTGGGGCCCCCGTACTGCAGACAACCACGTCCGACACACAGTCCCGAGTCCTCACATACTGTGGACGGTTGGTCAGGTAGTCCAGGATCCAGGATGCGAGGTGCTCATCCACTCGGGTCAGTTGCAGTTTGTCCCTCAGAAGCGTGGGCTGGATGGTGTTGAAAGCACTGGAGAAATCAAAGAACGTGATCCTCACGGTGCTTCCAGGCTTCTCCAGGTGAGAGAGAGCTCGGTGGAGAAGGAAGATGATGGCGTCGTCCACCCCGATGTTCGACTGGTAGGCGAACTGAAGGGGGTCCATCGACAGGCTGACCACCGGGCGGAGATGACCAAGGACCAGTCGCTCCAGAGTCTTCATCAGGTGGGATGTTAATGCCACCGGCCTGTAGCTGTTGAAGTCCTTGGGGTGCGGCGTCTTGGGGACAGGTACCACACAGGAGGTTTTCCACAGGAGTGGTACTTTCCCCAGCTTCAGGCTCAAATTGAAGACGTGCTCCAAAATCCCACACAGCTGGTCTGCGCAGGTCTTCAGGAGCCTGGAGCTGATGCCGTCCCGGCCCGTGGCCTTCCTCACCTTGATCTTCCTTAGCTGATTCCTCACCTGGAGTGTTGTGAGGGAAAGACTGGTGCAGGGGTGCTGTGTGTTGGGGGGGTGGATGGTGGGTGGTGATAGCTACGAGGGGGGACAGGGTGTTAGGTAGAGCAGGGGGATGTGGCTGGGAGTTCATTGTAGCGGGAGAGGAGGTGGGGGAGGGGCAGTGCACTGAGGAGGGTGAGAGGGGTCCCTGCTGTGGGAGTCGGGCTGGAGGATTGAGGGCAGATGACTGGTCGAACCGATTAAAAAACTGGTTCAGGTTATCTGCCCACTGTTGGTCCCCTGCAGCTTGGGAGTTTGGCCCTTTGAAGCCTGAGATGGTTTTCAGGCTTCTCCAAACACCACTGGTGTTGTTCTGCTGCAGCTGGTCCTCCATCTTCTTCCAATAGGAGTTCTTCCCCTCTCTGATCTTCCTCCTCAGTTCCTTCTGCACAACCTTCAGCTCTTCCTTGGTACCTGACCTAAAGGTCCTCTTCTTCTCCTTTAGGAAGACCTTTATGTCCGGACTAATCCAGGGTTTGTTGTTGGAGAAACACCGTACAGTCCTGGTGGGTACGGTGTTCTCCTCACAGAAGTTAATGTAGTCCGTGATGCAGTCGGTAAGGTTGTCGATGTCCTCCCCATGAGAGTCACAGAACTCCTCCCACACGGTTATGTCAAAACAGTCCTTCAGAGCCTCTTCAGTCTCTTGGGACCATTTCCGCACTGTGCGGGTCACGGCTGGTTGCCTGTGTACGACGGGTTTGTACACTGGCTGGAGACGAACCAGATTGTGGTCTGATCTTCCCATGGGAGGGAGGGGTGATGAGGTGTATGCCTCCTTGGTGTTGGCATAAAACAAGTCCAGTGTCCTATTTTCCCTGGTACAGCATGTGACATACTGTGTGAAAGTGGGCAGTGTGGAGGATGGGGGGGCATGGTTAAAGTCACCAGAGATCAGGAGGAGAGCCTGTGGGTGCTGTGTCTGCAGCCTGCTAGTCACCGAGTTGATGACGTCACACGCAGCGTCGCCGTCGGCAGAGGGGGGAATGTACGCTGCTATCGCGATAACATGCGAGAACTCCCGCGGTAGGTAGTTCGGCCTCATGCTAACGGCTGACAGCTCGATGTCTTTACAGCAGTGTTGCTCTTTAATAGTGATGTGCCCAGGTTTACACCATCTATCATTCACAAACACTGCCAGCCCTCCTCCTTTCCTCTTGGCGCTTCCCGCTGTCCTGTCCGCTCTCAGCAGCTTGAATCCGTCCAGCGTAGCGTTCGTGTCCGGAGTCAGTGTGGTCAGCCATGTTTCCGTAAACACCATGAAGCTGCACTCCCGATATGCATGCTGGTGCCGCGTGAGCGCCGCTAACTCGTCCATCTTATTGGGGAGAGATCTCACGTTACCCATTATTACGGATGGAACGACGGGTCTATAGCGTTTCCTCCTCGCGCGACGCTGTAATCCAGCGTGTATCCCCCGTCTACTCCTCTTCAGTTCGGGGGAAACCTAGGGCCTCTCCTCGGGCAGCACCGCAGTGCTACGTAGCGCCAACAGCTGATCCCTACTGTAAACAATTGGCCCGTGGCTGAGAACGGAGTCTCCGGAGACGGACACAAACAAACCTGAGACTAGCAGGCAGAACAGCAAAAAAACAGCGGCTCTTCTCTCCATGTTTCAAGGGTTATGTTTAAAGAAGCACACTTAGAAAAAAGAAATATAAATACAATAACAAAAAAACAAGTTACTAAAGAAAAATGCTCAAGGGGGGGAGCTGCTGTAACAGGCGGCCGCACACGAGGGGTGCCAACGTCAAAGACGTATAGTGTTCTCGTACTCCAGATCGTTCCCCTCTGATAGGTATCCAACTCATCGGAGATGGCAGTGAGTTGTGTTGTGCCTGAAGTCGTAGGTTTTTAATGTGAATAGAAAAGGGGAGAGCACGGTCCCCTCTGGAGCTCCCGTGCGACAGGCCACCACATCAGACACACAGATCTTCTGCCTGACGTACCGTGGTCTGTCAGTGAGGTACTTGGTGGTCCATGCAGCCAGGTGAATCAGCTCCTGCTTCTTCCAGCTCCCCCTCAGCGGTGGAGGCTGGATCGTGTTGAAGGTCAATTGTGGCCCAATACTGGCAGTCTCATGGGGCAATTGCGGCCCCAATGCAGCAAAGCCGTTTGAGCTCTGGCAGCTGTAAACAGGGTACTCGGGCCGATTCCGGGGCGTCCTTCATACCGGATGAGGCACGAATCCGGCAGCCGAACTCAGGTAATTTGAGTCTTTTCTTCTGGCTTGCTGCAATTGGACCACTACTGATTTTGGCTACCAGGATAACACTTAATATCACAACATTAAATAAATGTCAAGTTCGACTGGTAGCAAAGGAAAATACATGCCTCAGCAGCTAATGGCATTTTTAAAGCAAAATCGCTGTTAAGTGGAGAGAATTATAAAAATTGGCACATATACCCATGTTTGTCTGATAAAACCCACTAGCCATTCAAATATTAAGATGGCTTCCACTTTTCCAAGATGGCCACCATTTCTGGGCTGGAAAATACTGCTATGGAAGATACAAAGAAGGCAGAGCAACTCAGAGACACTGGAAAGGACAGGAAGCCCCTATTCCTATTTACATTGGGATGTCTGTCCATGCCAAGACCAAAAAGAGATTGCTGGCGAATTACTTCATGAGCATGGCATCAGCGTATCCTATAACAGAGTAATGGAAATATCTGCACAGTTGGGAGAGGTAACAATCAAGAAACACATTGCTGATGGTATTGTTAGTCCAACAGTTTTGGAGAGAGGATAGCTCACCACAGCCGCCATGGAAAACATAGATAATAATATAGATAATAGATCGTCATCGAACTGCAACAGCAGCCTCTTTCCATGCAACAAGCATTTCAGTTTTCCAAGATCCAACCAAAGATGACAGAGGGGAGGAACAACCCAGATTTGGGGAAGATATAGTAAAAAAAATAAAAATAAAATTCCTAGAACTCCCTGATTCCTTTGGCAACATTCACCATTCTTTCTTTGCAAAGATGAGGCCATTTCCTCCACGTGGTGCTGTGGTTGAGCCAGGTGCCACTAGGCTTAATATAGAACCAGGAAATGAATACAAATGGCTGAAGAAGGACACACAGATTGAGGGCATATAGTTGGAGGTGAACGTCACTTGGTCAACCCACCATGCTTCCATGAAGTGTAGCCTGCCATTTGAGGTGAAAATTACATCTCTGTTACCTGTCCTTCGAGATCAGGCTTACTGGGTTTCCACAGCAGGGTATTTGATGGACAAGATCAAGGACATAGTGACTTTCCTGAACCTGGGTCAGGGAACTATCACTGCTGCTGATCAGCCAATCAGCGGATCAATCAGTCAAATTCAGTAGCACTGGCCTGAAAAGTATGGTGAAGACATATTTATCATCATGTTTGGAGGCCTACATATTGATATGGCTGCACTGAAGTCAATTGGCAGTCTTCTCCAGGAAAGCAGCAGGACTGTGGGCCTTGAGGCAGCAGGGATATCATCTCCTGGGACAGCAGAATCATTTCTAGTAGCTACACGCATCACCAGGACACATCAGGCGCATCAGATCATAGCTTTCAGTCGGAATAAGCTCCTTCAGACAGCTTACACTGATTTCTGCAATGAAGCAGCTGGTGGCTCCCAAGAAATACCCAGCTTCAAAACCTGGTTCGAAGTTGAAAACAGCAGATTCCCCCTTTCAGTTTTGGCCTCTGGTATTGTCCATGGAGCTTGACATCCTGCAACTTGATGCAGTCTTTCAGGATTCATATAACGTCATTCATTAGCAGAGCTGATGCCATACTTCTTTGCTAACATCAATGTGAACTATGTACGATGGCTTTCGGGAGATATGCTGGCTCTGGAGGGAGAAATATCCACACGTGGCCCAGCAGTTCTGTCACGGGAAATCTTTTGTTCACAAATTGTTTCATGAGACAAGACTCATACCAGCCATTTACAGTCATCATGCCTGATCAGGAAGCAATTGGCATAACTGAGGATCCATCAGCACTGAGAAGATGGGTGGTAGCTGGCCCTGAAGTCAGCCACTTCGTCACACAGTATGAGGGTGGCATCAGAGGCTAAAGAAATAAGTGAACATGCCAGCCACCATGAACAGACTCAGTGAGTTCAAAAAGCGCTCCATGAGAGGGTCGAGAAACTCTCCCATGTCCAGACATGGACAATCCCTTCCTGGAAGACAATCAGGATCTGTTGTCACTGGGCACAAGGGACATTGCTCATGCCAGTGCCGCAGAACTGATCACCGATCAAGAAAAAAAGACTTGATTTTCAGACAGGAACCAGTCTCTGCTGACTATTTGAAAGAGAAGGTCTTGAAGAAAGACTGCTAACTGTTCTGTAAGCTCTTAATCACATGTCAGAATGGAGAATGTGAGCTCAGTTAATTTTTTTGCCATGAAAACCATCGTTTGCTGCTGCTTTGAGTGATGGTGGAAATACCATACCTGTCATACATCTCAGCTTGCTGCTATTACGGATATATATTACGGATATATATCCGTATTTGTATCTGTTTTTTGTATTTGTATTTGTAAGTATTCTACCGAGTCTGGTGACGGTCCGCCTACCTGTTGCTGCAAGTGTAGCATCACCCGGAGACTTCTGTATCTGTTTGTTTCATCGTTTATGTCCGTTTCTGTTTGCTCATCGTTGATATCAGTTTGTTTATCCGTCTTGTTCATCACTGCCCCCGTGAAACTTTCACCAATAGCCGCTGTTGATCACTTTCTGTGTTTGATAGCTTTTTTCTCGGCAGCATTTCCATTAAAATAACGGCTACTAACGTCCTCTGTGCGTCTCGTCCAAAGCTAACGGCTAATAACGGGCTAGTCTCCACGAGTGGCATGATGATGAATTATTCCATCACCCAACTGATGAAATTCAACAACTGCAACACTCCGTTGTGCCTATCGGTTATTAAACAACTTGGACTCCTTCGCCGGCCCCGTTACATTCACAGAAGTTGCCGTTCTAAGTTTGTTTACTCCCGCTCCCGCTCAGATAACTCCATTCCGTCCTTTTGCTCTGACGTGCGCACTATCGCGTCTCAGACGCGTCATCAGAACGCTGCAGCTTTTCCCATTACTGTCAATGGACTTTCCTTCTTAAAATCATCCACTGTGCAGGTTAGAAAACGTGGAGTGGATTTCAGTCTTCTTCGGCCAATACAGAGACTCCCTGCTCCATCTAGTATTAAAATCGAACTCTTTAATTCACAATCTCTCACAAACAAATCATGCCTCATACATGACCACATTCTAAATCATGCCTCATACATGACCACATCCTGGAGAAATGTCTGGATGTTATGTGCCTTACAGAAACCTGGCAACGTCCACATGATTTTTCTGTCCTGAATGAGACCTGTCACGCCGGTTACAGTTACCTCCAGAAAGCCCGCACCAGTAATCGTGGTGGTGGTCTGTCTGTCATCTATCACAGGGAATTGGACTTGTCTCCACTGCCGTTGCCAGAGATCTCTTCTTTTGAATGCCTGGCATTTAATTGTAAACCCCCTTTCTCCATGACCATACTTCTAATCTACCGGCCACCCAAACAAAACCCAGCCTTCATCTCTGAAATGTACAACCTTTCGTTGACATTTTACACAACCTCTGCCAATATTTTAGTTCTTGGAGATATGAACATTCATGTCGACTCCCCTGCATGTCGTTTTGCTTCCGAATTTCTCCAACTACTGGATTGTTTCAATCTCAGGCAACTTGTCGATGTCCCCACCCACCCCAAGGGGCACACTCTGGATCTAGTCATCACTGACTCTGCTCCTCTCAGCAATCTTCTTGTGTACGATCTGGGTGTGTCCGACCACAAGGCCGTCTCCATGGAATTGTCGCTTGTGTCATCCCTCACTAAGCCCAAACATCAAATCTACTTCAGGAATTTGAAAAACATCAACCCAGAAACCATGAGAGTCGACCTCCAGCATCTTCTTTCTGCCAACTTTGGATCAGCAAATGACTCAGTAGATTTCTACAATAAATCCCTGAGTAGCATCCTGGATCGTCACGCCCCTGTAAAAACTAGAACAGTCACCTTCTCGCGCTCAGCCCCCTGGTTCACCAGCGAGCTACGGGAAATGAAGGCAGCTGGGCGTGTCCTTGAGTGGCGTTACAAGGCTTCAGGTCTTACTGTCCACAAGCTAGCCTTTTTGGAACACCAAAAGGCCTACTCAAAGTCCCTTAGAGAGGCTCGGTCTCTGTTCTACTCCAACATCATCAAAACCAGTCCTGGAAATTCTAAGCAGCTGTTTTCCACTATCAATCATCTTCTTAAACCACAAACTCTCCCACTTACAGAAATGACAGCAGAGCACTGTAATAATTTCATGGCTTTCTTCAAATCAAAAATTGACTCAATCCGTTCTGTCCTTTCTGGTTCCTCCTCTCTACCTATCCAGTCTGCTTACTCACAGTTTGAGATCTCCCAGCCTCTAAGGTGTTTCCCAGAATTCTCACAGCAGGAGGTTGAGGTTATCATCAGGACAAAGAAATCCTCCACCTGTGCCCTCGACCCCTTTCCTACGGCCCTAGTTAAAACTAACATCTCTTCCATCAGTCCCCTGATCACCGCTGTAATAAATCAATCCCACCAGGCCGGCTTTGTTGCATCTTCCCTAAAAGCCGCCATAATCAGACCACTCCTCAAAAAACCTACTCTCATTCCAGAACTTTTTGCTAATTACAGGCCCATTTCCAAACTCCCATTCCTCTCCAAAGTTCTGGAAAAAGTAGTTGCTGCCCACCTCCAGGACCACCTCAAATACAACAATGATGCAGTCTGGTCGCTGAAAGGAGAGGACGCTGGCGTTGTCTGTTCGCCGCTTTTCCATCAGAGTTCTACAGCCTGCAATACTATTAACCGACAAGTATACCTTTTATTGTTGGTCACTGGCAAACCTGTTGGATATATCTCCGTACTTGTGTATGTTATTCTGTATTTGTATTTGTAAGAATTCTACGGAGTCTGGTGACGGTCCGCCTACCTGTTGCTGCAAGTGTACCATCACCCGGACACTTCTGTATCTGTTTGTTTCATCGTTTATGTCCGTTTCTGTTTGCTCATCGTTGATATCCGTTTGTTTATCCGTCTTGTTCATCACTGCCCCCGTGAAACTTTCACCAATAGCCACTGTTGATCACTTTCTGTGTTTGATAGCTTTTTTCTCGGCAGCATTTCCATTAAAATAACGGCTACTAACGTCCTCTGTGCGTCTCGTCCAAAGCTAACGGCTAATAACGGGCTAGTCTCCACGACTGGCATGATGATGAATTATTCCGTCACCCAACTGATGAAATACAACAACTACAACACTCCGTTGTGCATATCGGTTATTAAACAACTTGGACTCCTTCGCCGGCCCCGTTACATTCACAGAAGTTGCCGTTCTAAGTTTGTTTACTCCCGCTCCCGCTCAGATAACTCCATTCCGTCCTTTTGCTCTGACGTGCGCACTATCGCGTCTTTGACACGTCATCAGAATGCTGCAGCTTTTCCCATTACTGTCAATGGACTTTCCTTGTTAAAATCATCCACTGTGCGGGTTAGAAAACGTGGAGTGGATTTCGGTCTTCTTCGGCAAATACAGAGACTCCCTTCTCCATCTAGTATTAAAATCGAACTCTTTAATTCACAATCTCTCACAAACAAATCATGCCTCATACATGACCACATCCTGGAGAAATGTCTGGACGTTATGTGCCTTACAGAAACCTGGCAACAACCAGATGATTTTTCTGTCCTGAATGAGACCTGTCCCGCCGGGTAGTCTTACCTCCAGAAAGCCCGCAGCTCTGGTCGTGGTGGTGGTCTGTCTGTCATCTACCGCGGTGATTTGGACGTGTCTCCCCTGCCGTTGCCAGAGATCTCTTCTTTTGAATGCCTGGCATTTAATTGTAAACCCCCTTTCTCCATGACCATACTTCTAATCTACCGACCACCCAAACAAAACCCAGCCTTCGTCTCTGAGATGTACAACCTTTTGTCATCATTTTACACAACCTCTGCCAATATTTTAGTTCTTGGAGACATGAACATTCATGTCGACTCCCCTGCATGTCGTTTTGCTTCTGAATTTCTCCAACTACTGGATTGTTTTAATCTCAGGCAACTTGTCGATGTCCCCACCCACACGATGGGGCACACTCTGGATCTAGTCATCACTGACTCTGCTCCTCTCAGCAATCTTCTTGTTTACGATCTGGGTGTGTCCGACCACAAGGCCGTCTGCATGGAATTGTCGCTTTTGTCATCCCTCACTAAGCCCAAACGTCAAATCTACTTCAGGAATTTGAAAAACATCAACCCAGAAACCATGAGAGTCGACCTCACGCATCTTCTTTCTGCCAACTTTGTATCAGCAAATGACTCAGTAGATTTCTACAATAAATCCCTGAGTAGCATCCTGGATCGTCACGCCCCTGTAAAAACTAGAACAGTCACCTTCTCGCGCTCAGCCCCCTGGTTCACCAGCGAGCTACGGAAAATGAAGGCAGCTGGGCGTGTCCTTGAGCGCCGTTACAAGGCTTCAGGTCTTACTGTCCACAAGCTAGCCTTTCGGGAACACCAAAAGGCCTACTCAAAGTCCCTTAGAGAGGCTCGGTCACTGTTCTACTCTAACATCATCAAAACCAGTCCTGGAAATTCTAAGCAGCTGTTTTCCACTATCAATCATCTTCTTAAACCACAAACTCTCCCTCTTACAGAAATTACAGAAGAGCACTGTAATAATTTCATGGCTTTCTCCAAATCAAAAATTGACTCAATCCGTTCTGTTTTTTCCTCCTCTCTACCTGTCCAGTCTGCTTACTCACAGTTTGAGATCTCCCAGCCTCTAAGGTGTTTCCCAGAAATCTCACAGCAGGAGGTTGAGGTTATCATCAGGATAATGAAGCCCTCCACCTGTGCCCTCGACCCCTTTCCTACGGCCCTAGTGAAAACTAACATCTCTTCCATCAGTCCCCTGATCACCGATGTTATAAATCAATCCCTCCAGGCCAGCTTTGTTCCATCTGCCCTTAAAGCCGCCATAATCAGACCACTCCTCAAAAAACCTACTCTCGATCCAGAACTTTTTGCTAATTACAGGCCCATTTCCAAACTCCCATTCCTCTCCAAAGTTCTGGAAAAAGTAGTTGCTGCCCACCTCCAGGACCACCTCAAATATAACAACCTCTTTGAAACCTTTCAGTCTGGTTTCCGCTCCGCCCACAGCACAGAAACAGCTCTGCTTAGAGTCACAAATGACCTACGGATGGCAGCAGATGCTGGTTCACCTTCCCTCCTGATTCTCCTTGATTTGTCTGCTGCCTTCGACACAGTTGACCATGGAATACTCCTATACCGCCTACATCACACCACTGGACTCACTGCCACCGCCCTAAATTGGTTTCAGTCCTACTTCACAGACAGAACAGAATACGTTTCCCTTGGAAGTTCATAGTCCCGGACACACACCGTCACCTGTGGGGTCCCCCAGGGATCAGTCCTTAGCCCCATTCTCTTCATACTATACATGCTCCCCCTTGGTCGTGTCATCAGTCGATATGGACTCTCATTCCATTGTTACGCTGATGACACGCAAATCTACATAAAAACTGACACATGTTCCTCCTCAGCCTCTCCATCCTCATCGTCATCATCATCTCCCCTGTCAACTCTCCGTGCTTGTCTGGAGGAGATAAAGGTGTGGATGAAAAACAACTTTCTCCAGTTGAACAGCTCCAAAACCGAAGCTATTTTAATTGGCACCCCTCATCAGACCCAGTCTTCCTCCATAACCAGTATTACCTTCTCTGGTCACGACATTCCCCTCTTTTCATCAGTCACCAACCTCGGTGTAAGATTTGACCCTCAATTCACTTTTGAATCCCACATCAAACACATCTGCAAGATCTCCTTTCACCATCTCCGAAATATTTCCAAACTCCATTCTTCACTATCCTTGAATGATGCTGAAAAGCTGGTCCACGCGTTCGTCTCCTCCCGACTGGATTACTGTAACTCACTTCTCATCGGGATCCCTGATAAAAGTCTTCTAAGACTGCAGTATGTTCAAAACAGTGCTGCAAGGATCCTGATGAGAGTTCGTAAACACGAACACATCACCCCTGTTCTTCATTCCCTTCATTGGCTTCCCATCTCCACCAGGATTGATTATAAGATCTCTCTCCTCACTCACCAGTGCATCCATGGTAACGCACCTGCCTAACTGAAAGAACTTCTCACCCCACTGACCTCGAAACGATCCCTTCGTCCTTCCCAGATATACCGCCTCCTCCTTCCCCGGACTAAGCTCAGCAGCATGGGTGATCGAGCCTTCTGTTCTGCTGCCCCTCGTCTGTGGAATGCCCTCCCTGACCATCTCAGGGCTCCAGAGATGACTGACACATTTAAAAAAGGACTTAAAACGTTCCTTTTTAGCACGACTTATAACTTTAATTAACATTGCTGCTTTTTGGTCAGGCTTTTATATAGTTTTTATTTTATTTTTTATTGGTGCTTTTATCTGCTTTTGCTTTGTAGCACTTAGAGATTTGATCCAAATGTAAAGTGCATTATAAATTAAATGTATTATTATTATTATTATTATTATTCTTGAGCAACATGTTAAGATCCCAGATGTTACGGTCATAGTGAGTCGTTTATGTTTGGGTTGTATTTTTATCCAGTGGGTCATGTGACAGCATTGCTGTGTGGTGAGGTTTTGTCGTGACTATTTTGAGTAATTTATTGAATTGTTTACTTGGTATACGGTCTCATGTCTCATTCATTTTTAAAGGTCCCAGTAAAAACAAACAAATGTTATTCTGCCATGTCCTTGACACCCTTGGGACGTAACATATGTGGGGGCTCATCCAGGGTTCTTTAAAAAAGGTATTTGGTACTGGTTAATGGATAGTTTAATTGTTTAATCATGTCCAGTACATTAATTGTGAGCCGCACTTTGAGATGTAGATAAATTACTTTAATAAATCCTGTTTTGTCAGTGTGTATTATGTGCTGGTTTGTTATTTTAGACTTAGAATTATGCAAATAAATCTAAGATCTGCATAAATAAGTGAAATTTGGCGGTAACTAGCAGGGAGTGCAGGATCTTTCTGTAGCATGGTCGCAGTGGTGGGGTGGATTCAGAGATGTCACTCATGACCGTGATGATGTTTAAGAACTGGTCTGTACGGTGAATATGAGTGGTCGAACTGGAAGAAGTAGCTGTGTACCTTCAGAGTGGGGTGACAGAAGCGTCAGCCATCGCAAGGACCAAAATCACTCACGTTTTGTTTTGGTGTGTCTATGGATTGCCGGTTCCGATCGGTGCTGAACCGATCAAGTTCTGGGTCACAAACAAAGTTGAAGTCCCCTCCTACTTTAAGTGCTGTGTCTGAGTCAGCAGACAGTGAGGTGAAGTGTGGGGGAATTGTGTAGAGTGAAGCTTATGATCTACTGTCTGCGTAGATGTGTGCATTACGACCTCGGATGCGGAACGCTTTCTTCTGCGTTCATGTTCAACATATTATGAGCATGGTGTTAAGCCAAGTCGGCCCTTGGCACAACACTTTATCTCGAGGAACCCGACAGGGATGCCCCCTATTCCTTCTGTTGTTCGCTTCAGCAATTGAGCCATTGTCAATATTTCTGAGGTCTTCTCCTGTCTGTACTGGGCTATCTCGTTTTAGCATGGAGTTCAAGCTATCGCTTTATGCTGATGACTTATTATTAAACGTTTCAAACCCAGGCCATTCCATGCTAGCCATTCTTGGCTTTTTTCAGAGATTTGGCTCTTTTTCGGGCTATAAGGTTAATGTGTCCAAGAGTGAATTTTTCTCATCAATACTGTTGCATTCAAGCTACGACACTCGGTCATCCCTTTTAACTTGAGTTGTTCTGGCTTTAAGTACCTAGGGGTCAATGTGACAAGGTCATTTCAGTCTTTATCTATTATCTAAAATTAAATTGGATTTTCAGAGGTGGAAAAGTTTACGTTTGTCATTGATTGGCAGAATCATTGCAGTTAATATGAACGTATTACCCAAATTTCTGTTTTTGTTTCAATGTCTTCCCTTATTCCTACCAAAAAATGTTTTTAAAACAATTGATCAATCTATCTCTACTTATAAATTAAATGTATTATTATTATTATTTCTATGGTGTGGGAAGGTTCCCAGAATACGTAAATCTGTGCTTCAGCGATTGAAGCTCAGTGGTGGTTTGTCTCTACCAAACTTCCAATATAATTATTGGGCAGCGCATATCCACAAAATTTTATTTGGGTATAAATCCATAGATCTTCCGTGGTGTAATCTTGAGTCTCAATCATGTGCTTTGTCTTCTCTGATGTTTTTACTTACCTCTTCAGGTCCAACCAACACCTCTGGCTATACATCTAATGAAGTGGTGAGATTCACTCTCAGAATCTGGTGTCAACTGAGGAGGTCTACATTAGCTCCTTTTGTCATGCCTTGTAATTAGGTTTTTTGTCATATGGTTTCCTGATTGCTTCTCCACCCTTGATTGTTAAAACCTGCGTCCTGTTAAGACTCTGCCTCAGTGTATTTAAGCTGTGCTCCCCTTCCCACCTGTGCCAGATCGTGTTGTTCCATTGTGCCAACCTATCCAGCGTAATTCCTAGTGTTCCATGGTTCTGATCTCTGCTTGTAAGAAACCTTGTATTTTTTTGCATGCTTCCTCGGTTATTGTGTGCCTGCCCTCACGGGTAAAGAGTTTATTCACCTGACGTTGTATTAGTCGTGCTTGTGGATCCTAACTGTGGTGCCAGCTTTACATTACGATCTGGCCATAATGGATCCAGCCGACTCCAACCCACTGCATGCTGCTCTCCGCGCTCAGGGCGAGCGCATCAACCAGCATGAGGAAAAGATGTCCGCGGTGTACAGAGGAGTGAGGGATTTAACCGTCAGACATGGCGAGTTTCAAACTCCGGTAATTGCCGGGCGTTTTTGACTCAATGTAGCCTTCATTTTGAGCTACAAGCCCACTCATTTCCTACCGAAAGGTCCAAAGTGGCATTCATGATTTCACACCTCTCGGGATGCGCAGAGGCGTGGGCGACAGCAGAGTGGGCTCGGAGTTCCCAGGTGTGCCAGTCACTGCATGATTTTACTGAGACTCTAAGTAAGGTTTTTGACCACACCGCTCCCGGTCCAGAAGCCGCAAGAGCTCTGGCCGTTCTGAGACAGGGAGGTTGCCGGGTTACCGACTACGCCATTGAGTTCCGTACCCTAGCAGCGGACAGTGGATGGAACTCCGCCTCTCTCCGCGACACTTTCCTTTTTGGACTCTCGGACACAATCAAGGATTTGATCACCCGCTGACTTGGACTCTGTTATCGCCATGGTCACACGGATCGATAACCGGGTTCACGAAAGACGGAGGGAGAGAGATCGACTCTGCAGGGGTTCTTCCTGGCAGCTTGCTTCCAGAGCTCCACAGCCTCGCTACTCGCCTCCACCCTCTGCTGTCTCGGAGGAGTACATGCAAGTCTGCCGTGCCAGATTGTCCCCGGAGGAGAGACAGCGTCGCTTTCGGGAGGGACGGTGCGTTTACTGTGCGCAACTGGGCCACTTCTTAGCCTGCTGCCCATTAAAGGAAAAGGGGTCTCCAAGGATGAAGAGACTGGTGAGTCGGAATATATCCTGTGAATGTTCACGATCTCTAACTCTGGTTCAGATAATTGTGTCCGCCCAGACTTTGTCATATCAGGCTTTAGTGGATTCTGGAGCCGACGAGAGTTTCATGGACTGGAGTATAGCAAAGAGACTGGGTCTTGAGGTATCCATTCTACCCAAGCCTCTGGAGGCCAGTGCTCTTGATGGTCGGTTCTTATACCGAATCACTCATTGCACGCAACCACTCCATCTCTTGGTAGCGGGGAATCAAAGAGAAGACATCTGTTTCCACCTCATTGACTCTCCTACTCATGCCATCATTCTCGGGTTACCATGGCTAAAGAAGCATAATCCCCACATTGATTGGTGTACTGGAGAGATAATCTCTTGGAGTAAGAACTGCTTAATGTCCTGCTGTAGACCATCAATCTCCCAGCTCTGTCAACCCCCTTCTCAGGTCACCATGGCAGAGAACTTCCCTTCCAGGATGGCCGGGTTTGCAGTCAACCCATTTCCAGGGCCAACTGACCCTAGCCTGCTTAAGACCCCCTCGTGTTACTGGGACCTAGAAGAAGTATTCAGCAAGACAAGAGCCGACTCGTTGCCACCTCATCGGTCCTACGATTGCTGCATTGACCTTCTGCCAGGAACCTCACCACCAAGGGGTAGGCTATACTCTCTCTCAGCCCCAGAGAGGGAGGCCATGCAGACCTACATTACTGATTCCCTGTCAGCAGGGATCATTCGACCATCCTCATCACCCGCCGGGGCGGGGTTTTTCTTTGTCTCCAAGAAGGACAAGACCCTACGTCCCTGCATTGATTTCAGAGGATTGAATGACATCACCGTTAAGAACAGATACCCCCTTCCGTTACTCTCATTGGCATTTGAGTTATTAAAGGGTGCCAAGATCTTTACAAAGCTGGACCTTAGAAATGCTTATCACCTGATAAGGATAAGGCAGGGGGACGAATGGAAGACTGCCTTTAACACGCCTACAGGCCACTATGAGTATTTAGTGATGCCCTTTGGACTTTCGAATGCCCCAGCTGTGTTTCAAGCCCTTGTGAATGACGTACTCAGAGATATGCTCAACTCTTTTGTGTTCGTCTACTTGGATGATATCCTCATTTTTTCCCCGGATGAGAGGAGTCATGTTCAACATGTCCGCCAAGTTCTCAAGCGCCTTCTCCACCATCAGCTGTTTGTCAAGGCAGAGAAGTGCGAGTTCCATGCAACTTCGGTGTCGTTCCTTGGATTTGTGGTATCTCCTAACAAGGTGCAGATGGACCCATCCAAGGTCAGTGCGTTGGTAAATTGGCCCAGGCCCACCAGCCGTAAGCTGGTGCAGCGTTTTCTGGGTTTTGCAAATTTTTATAGACGTTTTATCCGCAACTTCAGCTCAGTAGCCCCTCCCCCGCATGCCTTAACTTCTCCTCATGTAAAGTTTCAGTGGACTTCTCAGGTGGAGCAGGCGTTTAAGGCACTTAAACAGAGGTTTACCTCAGCTCCCATTCTGACAATCCCTGATCCAAACCTGCAGTTCGTGGTGGAGGTGGATGCATCCGAATTAGGGGTTGGAGCCATCCTGTCACAAAGGTCACCAGAAGACAAGAAGCTTCATCCCTGTGCCTACCTGTCACGTGAACTGTCACCCACCGAGAGGAATTATGACGTGGGGGACAGAGAACTGCTGGCGGTGAAGACGGCCCTGGAGGAATGGCGCCATTGGCTGGAAGGGTCAGAGCAACCATTCCTAGTCTCGACGGATCATAAGAATCTGCAATATATCCGTGCAGCTAAGCGGCTCAACGCCAGGCAGGCCAGGTGGGCCATGTTGTTCAATAGATTCAACTTTGTTATCTCATTCCGTCCAGGATCCAAGAACATTAAACCTGATGCCCTCTCTCGGCTATATGACCCTGATCCAGTTTCTTGGATCCCCTCGCCCATGTTGCCACCATCATACATCATCGGGGCAGTAACCTGGGGCATAGAGAGGAGAGTTAAAGAGGCGGGTAAGAATATTCCAGTGCCGGACGGTTGTCCTCCAAATCGGCTGTTTGTCCCGGCATTGCTACAATCTCAGGTCATCAACGGGGCTCACACCTCCCTCCTTTCATGCCATCCGGGGGTCCGTAGGACCTTATTTGTCATCCGACAGCGTTTTTTGTGGAACTCCATGACCAAGGAGGTGGAGGAGTATGTGGCTGCTTGCTCTGTCTGTGCACGAAACAAGATCTCACACCGCTCTCCTTCGGGCCTACTCCAGCCGCTCTCGGTGCCACAGCGTCCCTGGTCAGACATCTCTCTGGACTTTGTTACAGGCTTACCTTCTTCTGAAGGTAACACCACCATCCTCTCGGTCGTGGATAGATTCACCAAGATGGTTCACTTTATTCCTCTGCCTAAGCTTCCCTCTGCCAAGGAGACGGCGGAGGTAATGTTGTCCCATGTGTTCCCTCTCCATGGTTTTCATAGGGATATGGTGTCAGACCGGGGACCACAGTTTGTCTCCAAATTCTGGAGGGCATTCTGTTCACTGCTGGGAGCCACAGTCAGCCTCTCTTCTGGTTACCACCCTCAGTCTAATGGCAAAACCGAACGCCTTAATCAAGAATTGGAGACTGGACTCCGTTGTCTCGTGTCTCAGAACCCAGCTTCATGGAGCAAGCACCTCATCTGGGTAGAGTATGCACACAACACCTTACCCTGCTCATCCTCTGGTCTCTCCCCCTTCCAGTGTGCCTATGGTTATCAACCACCGCTGTTCCCTGACCTAGGGAGAGAGGTCAGTGTCCCCTCTGCCCATGCTCTCATTCGCCGCTGCCGCCGGATTTGGGCAGGGGCCCGTAAGGTGTTAATCCGAAGTAGCACTCGTTGCAAGAGGACAGCAGATCGGCGCAGAATCCCCGCGCCCATCTACCGTCCAGGACAAAGAGTCTGGCTCTCCACACAGAATCTGCTGCTACGTGTGGAGTCACGGAAGCTGGCTCCCCGCTTCGTGGGACCTTTCTCCATCTCTAAAGTGGTTAATCCTGCAGCGGTACGTTTAAAACTTCCTTGTACTATGAGAATTCACCCCACTTTCCATGTGTCTCGTATTAAACCAGTGAGGGAGAGTTCCTTGGTCCCTGCCTCCAAACCCCCACCACCACCCCGGCTTGTTGACGGAGGTCCAGTCTACACCGTGAGACGATTGCTGGATGTTCGTCGGAGGGGACGGGGACATCAGTACCTGGTTGATTGGGAGGGATACGGCCCAGAAGAGAGATCCTGGGTTTCGGCCAGCAATATCCTCGATTCCTCCCTAATCAGGGATTTCCACAAACGTAAGGATAGGACGTCCAGTGCCATCCCTTGAAGGGGGGGTACTGTCATGCCTTGTAATTAGGTTTGTTGTCATATGGTTTCCTGATTGATTCTCCACCCTTGATTGTTAAAACCTGCGTCCTGTTAAGACTCTGCCTCAGTGTATTTAAGCTGTGCTCCCCTTCCCACCTGTGCCAGATCGTGTTGTTCCATTGTGCCAACCTATCCAGCGTAATTCCTAGTGTTCCATGGTTCTGATCTCTGCTTGTAAGAAACCTTGTATTTTTTGCATGCTTCCTCGGTTATTGTGTGCCTGCCCTTACGAGTAAAGAGTTTATTCACCAGACGTTGTATTAGTCGTGCTTGTGGATCCTAACTGTGGTGCCAGCTTGACACCTTTACTGAGGAACCATCTATTTCAACCTCCATTTACTGAGCCGACCTTCTCTCTACGGCATGACAAAGGCTTAAAACTTTTTAAAGGCCTATTTAAGGATGGTTTATTTCGTAGCTTTGCAGATCTATCCAGCGAATTTCGCCTCCCGCCCAGTCATCTCTTCAGATATTTTCAAATTAGACATCGCATTGACTCCCTGTTCCCAAGTTCCTCTAATCAGTTGGGTGTGATGGCTTTTAACTCTTTATTGGCAACTCGCCATCTTCTCCTTCGTTGGAAATGGACTAAAGCTCCTCCCAGTGCTCAGTTGCTGAATGATATAATGTCGTTTCTAAAGCTGGAGAAGATCAAGCATTCACTTAGAGGTGACACTGGAATGTTTTTCAGTAGGTGGCAGTCTTTTTTTGACATTTTTTAACTCTATAAAAATATTTAAAAGAAAGAAAAAAAAAGGTGTGTGAGTCGCCTGTAATAAGAAAATGTCTGGTGATTATAGATTTTAAGTCTCTGGGAGCTTTTGGGATTAAATACAATGTGTTTGTGCCCGTCTGTGTAATACATGTGTGTAAGAGGTTAGGACTTACAGGGAACCGACCTGCTTTATGGTAAAAAAAAAAGCTACGATCACGTGTTTGTTATGGTTCGCTGCCAAAACCCGATTTGGCCAATTTGCCTAAGTACTAAATTTGGTCCAAGATTATCACAAGAGCCCTGGTGGTTGAGGTTGGGTGATGGGACAAGACCTTCGCTCAGGAGGCCGAAGTTCACCTCTGCAACCAAACAATTCTAATGTCTTGCTAAACATAACCATGTATCGTCAGCGTCTGAACTTCACCAAACCCTCGCTTCATGTTGGCGGGAGGGGCCTAAGTGTTTCAGAGAGATACTAAAGCTTAGTTTTGGCCTCGCGGAAAGACAATCCATTTCTTCATGAGTGCTAAGAAGGCCAGAACATATTGCTGAGGTCTTAGAGGTTTTGTTGAGTCAATCCGAACTGTTTGAGATCATTATCCACGAAAAGTCATCATCATCCCACCCGGCGCAAAAACTTTCTCATAGATAATTTTCAAATATTACAGCCACAGAGAGCACAGTGCGAGGAATAACTGGATTGCTTTCGGGAAAGTTCGGTTGTATAAATTCAACACTAAAGGGAGGTTTATCTCTGACAATTTTCCGGTCATCATTTCTCAACCGTGTTCTTGATTTAGTCCAAATTGGGTGAATAGGAGTAAGCTCGAGGACATCTATATTGTATTTATCATAGGAAGAACTGGATTGGTCTTGGGAAAAGTCAGTTCTATACATCTGAAACAAGGTGGAGCTAGGTACAAAAAACATTTTTGTACATAATTTCCTAACCGTTGGTCCGATACAGTCCAGATTTAGTGAATATGAATAGACTCGAGATCTATCTTGTAAATTTCATAGTTTACATGATTGAAAAACTATTTTATGAATCATTTTCAAATGCTATACCCACATAAACGTCACTGCCAGCAGTGTTGGTTCAATAAAGGAATACATGTAATGGCGCTACGTATTTAGAATACAAAATATGAGTAGATGTATTCCGTTTCAGTTACAGTTACGTGATTATTAAGTTGAGTTGAGTTGAGTATTCTGACTTAAATTAACCCATGACGGGTCAGGATGCAGCTCACCGGGTCACAGCACGACAAGGAAAGAATGAAGGGCGCTACCTCACAGCACAGACAAGTATATACTTTTGTCATTCACATTTAAACAGGATTTAACAATAAATAATGAAATGGAGATCATAACATCACAGCTCAACAGCTGCAACTCCTGCTCACCAGTAACCAAGTTGCTTTCAGCATCCCAAAACTTTTGAGTAGCATCTTGAAGTCAGTTCTCGGTTCTACGACTCAATGTGTCTGCTAACTGTCCGGTTAGCTTGCATATCCAACTAGATTCCTACTCTGCTAATTTGGCTGTCGTACCAGCCGGATACACTGGAAAATAGCTTCTGAAAAACCACGATGAGCTACTCAGCTAGCTAGCTCTAGCTATATCGCCCGGTTTAGCATAGCTTTTTCCTGGTTGCTAACGTTACCCGTTATTATCGGGTTCTACAGCTACAAAAACTGCAAATTTTTTCTCAAAATTCTGTTTTGTTTGTGTTTATGCTTGTCCAGCGGATACGATTGAAGCGATGATATTGATGCTAGTTGGCTAAACTGTTAAATCTATGGTTTATGTTAATGTGGCAGGACATCCACACACAAAAAAAAAAAATATCAGGCACGCAGCTCCAAACGTGACTCGTCACATCCAGGGGATTTAGAAGGCAACAGGTGAAAATAAATCTTTTTCAGGAAAGGTCAAGCGTAAAATGATTGCTTCCTTCTTCCTGCACGAGTGGCCACATTCCAGAGATCAGATATGGCTTTGGTTAAGTCCCGTAGCTCAGTGACACCCTACGTACTACTACTAATAATAACTTCAATATATAAGTTACTTGACATTTGGATCAAATCTCCAAGTGTCAATAAACTCCTCTCATAGTTTGGGTAGATCATTTATAAAGTCCTGTCATTTGTCTAATAGTTAGTTACGCATGATAAATGAAGACCATAAATGAAGAAAATCAAAATCTAATTGTAATTGTCTTATAAACTATTTTACTATTGCCATAGAAATACTGAATGCAGTAAAAATGCTCTTGCTATTTCTATTTCACTGACACATATTTTGTCTTTTTTTCAACTAAACAATGTAATTGCACAAACCATTAAGAGGTATCTTCACTTTGTTGAATGTCTGTCTGTGGAACGGGTCTACTTAGATGGTGGTAGATTCAGCTAATATATCTTTATAAGAGATTTCATTAACACTGTCATCTCAGGCAGAAACAGAAAAACAGAAAAAAGCTGAAATTGCTTTGGTATCCAACTACCTCACTGGACAAAACCCAGGATTTCTCATCTCCTAAACAACATTTGATCATGTCTTATTTATTTTATTCTCAGATGAAGTGTCCCAGTGTCGCACAGATGGCATGGCATCATCAGACCATCATGATGAAGATGATGATGATGAAGGGCTGCTGCAATTGGTGAACCTCCTTCTCTAAAATCAGAAACTAGGTGCACAAAGTATCACCTAGCAGAAAGTTATAACATTTAATGACTTCGGCAATCAAACATTTTTTGTAGAGACTGCTTTCACCCCCAAACCAATGAAAGGGCTGGTGATGGTGACGTCACGTTTTTCGCAGCATCTGGAATAAAATAACTAAGCAGTTTAAAACGGTGATGTAACCATCGCTCCCCTAAAACGACGTCAGTTTTGCTCTGGTGTCCATTGACAAATTTTAAGCGGGTGATAAAGTTAGTGATAGCATTTTAAAGTTATTAAAGTAAAGTTATTGAACCATCTTATGAAGAAACAAAAAAAGTGCTGGAGCTGGAGGCTCCGTGCGCTGAGCAGAGACGCTGAAGTGGAAATATCAAAAGAATGAGGAGACACGAACTGTTCCAGAGTATTTGCAGTATATGGTAGATTTATAGTTTGGCAATAAATCATAAATTAATGGACCACTGTGCATGAAGCTTTCCTAAATAAAGCGATCTAATTAATTTTGATCAAAATAGTTGGTACTCTTTTTCGATGCACGTTAAGCCATCTGCTGGAATAGCAAATATTTAGCTGTTTTCATTTTCATTCAGTTTCAATTGCTCATTTGTTTTGAGGGATATGATGAGGGATTTTATTTTTCAAAGAATGATATTGAGGAGTATGTAGTAAATTGTGTGATGCAAATATTTGACTGTTAATAATATGTTGGTTTAAAGAAAACCTTTCTGGTTGCAGTTTTTTATTTCAACATGATTCGCGTGGGGAACAGAAGCAGAAGACTAAGTCATGACTAAAGCTGAATAATGAAATTTAAAAAAAGAATCCATCTGTATCCCTATCTAGAATCTATATTTTTGTTTGGAGTAACAGCATTATACTACTTCTGGGCTCAAACTCTTCAAAAGTTTGCTTCTCAACAACAACAAGTACTGAAATCTGTATAATCTGTGTATAATCTCACAGCTCTGACCCTGATCCACTTTTCACCTCAAAGCTCCACCCAGCTGTCACTTTTCAATAGCACTGGGAAACAAAAAAAATAAACAATACAAGCTGTGGGTACATTAGATTCCTGTCGCGTTCTTTCGAGAAGAATGACGTACATCCTGGAATGTGGTTCCGTCAAAGACATTCGAAGAGGAATGGATTTATTCTAAATGAACCTCCTTGATGGGAAAAGCTCAGATTATATGTTACTGTATCAATCTGGCGTGAAACTCACCACGTAGCTTTAGTCGATGAGCTGAGGATCAGACATGGAGTCAACAAGGCCACGAGAAGGGGAGGCCATAGAAGGTCCATGGCAAAGGTAACGGATGCCAAAGCCTGGAGCATAAAATAGCCCAGGAGATTTAGCTCACAGGTTCATTCTTAATAAAAGGCCTCCAGATCTTAAGGAACTTAGCTGTGTACAATATGTGTTACTGTACAGCTGAAAAATGTCATCCCAGAAACCCTTGAGTTTAGGATATGACCATAAAATATGAGATAGAGAGCCATCACTTGACTTAAACTTATCAAAGGTAGCAGAGCCAGAAGGAAAGATTCTATTCAGTTTGGTGTTGGAGAAATGCAGCCGATGGATGACTTTCAACTGAATAAGCTGAAGTCAGAAATTGACAGAGCATGCCTTGAATCCCTCTAACTCTCTAACCCTCTCATCCATAAATAGTAGATATCTGTACACCAGTATCCCCAATCCACCTTTGTTTAAAGTGCTGTGAGGACATTTCTGAAGCGTAAGCACCAACAAACTCTTTTTGTTGCAGACAAGCACAATGAGGACACACATACACAGATTTCTTGTGACATTGGCTATAATTATGCTTATTAGAGTCGTCCTTAATTTCAAAATGAGCAAGAGACGCACACTGTAAGAGGCAAAAGAACAGATGTTTGAGGATAAGGATGATTTGGTTGTGATTCTGAACTTGATGAAGACACATCTGATGAAGAGATGAAATAGGAGCTCAAAGGGAAACACGTTACACTCCCTGACCCCTCATGAAAACCGAGGAAGAGCTCACACCGAAAGCTCAATCAGGGTGACTGCAGCGTTAACCAGACATGTCCTGTCGCATGCAGAAATAAATCCCAGATGGAAAACAGGAAAACCAAACGAAAAAGCTTTGTCTGGTGGAGTAATGGAAGGCACAGGTGAATGATAGTTGCGAGGAACGTGCCAGGAAATGCCAGCCTTACCAAAAGAAAGAGGTGCCAAACCTGCCACAGAAGAACCAGTGTAACCTGCCACACATTCAAGAAATAGAAGAAAGAAAGAAAGACGATCCGACACTGTGATTCATGCATGTGAAAACACACAAACAAACCATCTTGTTCATGACCTGTAGCACGATGGTTTAATAAAATAAAGTTCTTAAACACCCATGGCTCTAGTATTTTATGTAGGAAATTTCTCCTGATATCATTCTTTTATGCTCCGATCACATAATAAACCATTTTCTTCAATGCAGGACATATAATAAGGGAATATTGAGCCTTTTCTAAATAAAAAAGATAAATGGTCCTGGGATTAAATGCAATGAAATTTTAAAAAAAGGTTTGGTTTTTTGGGGCATTTTGGGCTCAGTAAAGTCATTGGTCAGAATCGACAACATCGCTAACAAAAAGGTGTCTAAAACTATTTAACACATAAGGCGTGCTAACAAGTTCTCATGTTCAGATTCCACAGGTCCATCATGCAGCACGGAAAACATTGAAATTTAAAAAGGGGAGGTAAGTTATGATCATATCATGAAGCGCTTGATTGGTCCCACTGGGAACGCCCTCGATCTTTGAGCACCTTAAATCTGTCGGGTATTTGACAGTTGTGCATTAAAGTGCAGGTGAGGGGAAATATCAAGATCTCCGGTATTTACCTGACCATCATGATGAAGCTGATCCTGACTCTGGCTCTGACCTTCACTCTCTACAGCTCAGGTAATTTCAGCTCTTTCCTGTCCACTTTTACACATTGAAGATGTTTTATATTTGACCAGAATCTATTAACAAAAAAAGGAGCATCGTCAAAAACCTATTAATCAAATCGAATCTCTTTTTAAATGTTATTTATTCAACAGGACTTAAAATCCTTCAGCCTGACGTGTGTTTGGTTTCTAATGTTGCCAGTAGTTTGTGACTGAATTGTCCCCTGCTGATGGGCGATGAAGTTTCCTGTGTCGAGGAGTTACTCCATCATTGTATCGTCTGTTATCTGTATCCATCAGAAAATCGATGGACTGACTCACGTTGTTGTTTTCTTGTAGCTGGAGCTCTGACTTGTCAAAGCTGTTTATCTCCAAACTGTGGGAACTCAACATCACTGACATGTGATTCAGAGACATCGTGTTTAACTGGCTCCCTTAAAGGTAGCTATGTTTCATTTTTTCCCGATGTCTCTTCACTTGATTCTGCAGATTTCTCCTCTTTCAAATAGCAATGACTGACTCCACTTTGATTGTAGTTAACTTTGGTACCAACCAACAACTGGGGGGAAAAACATGTGCACCATCCGTCGTTTGCCCCAGCACCGGGAAAAAAACCTATTCATTCAACACAAGTACTTATCACGTACTGGCTGATGTTGAGTGCTGCAACAGCAATGACTGCAACACAGGAACGATACCCGGTAAGCACAAGTAGAAGAGTAGATATATTTAAACACATTGTGATCCTTAGCAGGTCCTGAAAAGTTCCAATGTCATTAATGTCTCCCCTAATTAATGATGTTCCGTTTCAGTCCCAACAATTCAGACAACAAACAAACTAACTTGTTGTACTGACTCTGACTGCAACGGTACAGTCACTTGTAGGGGGAATGAGGACCGCTGCTTTCAGGCTGACGGTGAGTCTTCATCACTGCAGTTTAACAGAGTCAACACGTTCTAATCCAGACACACCCAGACTTTACTGTCAGTCTAAAAGCTAAAGCTACCTTTTAGTGTCTCTGTGAGATTCTCAGACACTTTCTAAAACGCACCCAGTATGAAACCAGCCTTTAGTAAGGTGGGGACAATAAAGCTACCTAAGTTAAGTTAGGTATTGTATGAGGTTGGTTTAAGACGTGAACTTCATCCCTTCCTCTTTGATCCGTAAAGAAATTTGAGCGAAAATGTCTGCAATCTAGATTTATGGCTGAAAGCAACAAATTACTGTAACTTTGCTCAACAAAGAAGTTTTAATCTATTCATTTTGGTTTTCATTGATCCATGAAATACAAGTTTTATTCCCGCTAAGCCACATTCCAGGTCCATCAACCTCTAAGTAATGAACACGTCTTCTCAACATTGTCAACCACAGTGTTGTTTTTTATTTATCCTTCATTCTCTGCTGCTAAATGACAAAAGTTAAGTGCAGGACTTCTAGTTTTTAGGAATTTTCTTGCAGATCACAGGTTGGATGATTATACCAACAAGTTACTCTCCTGTGTTTTCATCTTTTTTATAGGCACAGTTGTTGAGAGTTAGTCTTAGTGAGCAGCAATAAGACGAAAATCATAATGGTTTCAGAAACTCCTAATTAGCAAAGCAACAGCCCAAATCTGATATTTTGGGCCATTTCAGAAGATCCAATTTTATGGGAATCGAGTAAAGTCACGTAACAAGCTCTAATTACTGCCAATTTGTATTTAGATCTCACAGTATTTACACTGAACCTTAGCCCGTAGTTTTAGATATAGTTCCATATTCCATAATATTGATTGACATCAACTGTAGTTCATTCACTAACTGATTTTTTTTTATCTGCAGTGCCAGTTATTACCGATACCGTCTATGGATGTGCATCTAACAACTTGTGCACACTTCTGGAGAGCAGCAACAGTCTTCCTTTCTTAGAGAGTTTGGGAACCATCAATGCAACATGTTGTGAAGGTAATTCCTGCAACGCTGCTGTGTCAATGATGGCTAACGCCTGGTTACTCAGACTGAGTTTGATCCATCTGCTGCTGGCGGTCTATCACTTCTGGTAGAAACCAAATCCATACGCCGCCATAACCCCCAAATATGAATCAATCAATTAATCATTAATTATTCATCTGTGATGGTCAATTTCTGCAGTCTCTACTCTTGACACGTTGTTGTTGTGTTTAAAATAGATAAATTCACTTTCAAGATTAACATTACCTGTATCATTCATGAACCCATGAATGCATGAACACATGAATGCATGAGAGAGGTTAATCCAGGATCACAAAGTAAACTTTCAAAGTAGTCAGAAACATTTGTTGTGATCCAGAAAGGGTGGAGAGGTCCTCTGAAGTTAGCGAAAGCTGAATCTTCCTGTCCTGAAATGAAAGAATGAATTTAAAAACCAGTGTTTGTGTGACAAAATGTTTTTTCTGTAAGCTATCAATATTAATCAAGACCAACTGAAATTAATAAACTATCTCTGATTCAAACGTAAATAAATTTGCTCTCCTCTTTTATTTTGAAAGTTCATTTGAGTAATGGTTCTGAGTTTTGGGGTTTTTACTGTTTCCTGTTTTATTTTGAAAGTCTGTTCCTTCTGTTGCTCTTGCTTTAGACTCCCTGTCATGGTTTCTTTAATCTGTTTTGCCCTTTCATTCTCTGTTTAGTGAGACCCTTGGTCCGGACGTACTTTCCCAGTATTATGGCTTTGTGCTAAACATAATTGTTAATTCTTTATGTAGGTGGGCAGCACTGAGCGAGTGCTACAAAGGAAGTAGGTGTTTGGGTGCGAGATCCAATAAGTCAAAATATATCTAAACAAAGAATAGCCCATTTTATACACCCATATTTATTGAAGCCTAATTTAGAAATAAACTCACAATTACATCCTTTTTTCCACCTATATCTGATTGGTAACACCAGACGACGTGACGCTGGAAGACCTTGAAGACTACTTCCACGAGTGTCTTCACCAGCTCTTTATGGGACATCCAGCTATCTTTAGCGGACATGTCGAATTCCAAATGGATCTAAAAGCTCACATTAGCTCCTATGTGTCTGTCTTTATGTGTCAGCCCTTTTGAAGTGGAGACTCATACTTGGTGTACCCCGCCTCTCGCTCATTGTCAGCTGTGATAGGCTCCAGCCCCCGCAACCCTCACAGGATAGGCGGTTAAAGATAACAAACTAATGAATGAATCTGCAGGCGTGCAGAAAGCGAGGCAGCCTAGTCTGCTCTGGGATTCTTCAGTCGGAAGAAACTTTCAAAAGCATCCGTTTGCGATGCTTGAGAAGAGATCGGACGGACAGCATCCAAGACAAATTGTTAAGAAATTCCAGCTCCCAAAGAAGATCATTCTACCATGCAGAAGCCAATGTTGGTTTAATATGTCCCAAAGTTTCTATTGGCAGTGGTTGGACTCAATTGTGAATGTTGTTCTTCCTGACTAATCAGATTTTAGTCTTGGACTTGAGTAGATGAAATTGTTTAAATTATAAATAATGATCATAGGCACTGTTTATCATAGGCTGGTGGTAATTTCTTTTGTGGGATCATGATTTAATTTCCTCTGCTCCGCGTTGGCGTTCGTCCAATCCTAAGACGTTGTAACTTTCAGCAGACCCAATTTCCGGGCTCCTATCGGAGCCCCTTCCTTTCCATTCCCTCGGACGTATAGGATCGGTGCATCTGACTGACATCTACCAACAGAGATTAGTTGCGGTGATTGCCCGAATGTAACCGAGCTGAAAAATGGAACATCGATCCATTGAGTGTCTCATCGAGGATCTCATTCAGCGGCAAGAGACTCTTTGCGGCAAATACTCTGGCTAAGGTCACTGACCGGTCTACACATCACTCCCCCTCCTGAGCTTATGTTGCTAGAGATATAAAAACGGTTCTCCCTTGCTCTCTAGAAACCCTTTTGGCACCAATGACCAATGAAATTTCCCTCACAAACTTCTTCTAAATAAAGATAAAGATAAAGATAGCCTTTATTAGTCCCACAATGGGGAAATTGCAATGTTACAGCAGCAGAGCATGTTGCAGAGTAAGAATAACAGAATAAGAATAACAGGGCATTATGTGCAATTAAATTAAATTAAATTAAATGTACAAAACAAAGTGCAAGTGAGGTAGGTGTGTGTGTAAGTGTGTGTGTGTTGCTAACAGTGCTGGTTGTGGAGTCTGACTGCTGCAGGAAGGAAAGATCGGCGATATAGCTCCTTCACACACTTGGGGTGAAGGAGCCTGTCGCTGAAGGAGCTCTCCAGTGCAGAGATGGTTTCCTGCATGGGGTGGGAGACGTTGTCCCGGAGAGATGACAGCTTGGCCATCATTCTCCTGTCTCCCACCTCCTGCACCGAGTCCAGAGGACATCCCAGGACCGAACTGGCCTTCCTGATTAGTTTGGCCAGTTTCCTCCTGTCAGCAGCTGAGATGCTGCTGCCCCAGCAGACCACTCCATAAAAAATGGCTGAGGCGACTGCAGAGTCAAAGAAGGTCTTCAGGAGCGCCCCCTGCACTCCAAAAGACCTCAGTCTCCTCAGCAGATACAGTCGGCTCTGACCCTTTTTATAGAGTGCCGTTGAGTTGTGAGTCCAGTCCAGTTTGTTGTTCAGGTGAACACCAAGGTACTTGTAGGACGTGACAATCTCAATGTCCATTCCCTGGATGTTCACCGGTGTGTGGGGGGGTGTGTGCCTTCGGAAGTCCACCACCAGTTCCTTGGTCTTACCCGCGTTGATCTGGAGGTGGTTCCACTGGCACCAGTGCGTGAAGTCCTGCGTCAGTCCTCTGTACTCGTTGTCGTCCCCGTCTGTGATGAGACCGACAATTGCAGAGTCATCAGAGAACTTCTGCAGGTGACACGTGGGTGTGTTGTAGGAGAAGTCTGCAGTGTAGAGGGTGAAGAGGAACGGTGCCAGGACCCTTCCCTGTGGGGCCCCCGTACTGCAGACAACCACGTCCGACACACAGTCCCGAGTCCTCACATACTGTGGACGGTTGGTCAGGTAGTCCAGGATCCAGGATGCGAGGTGCTCATCCACTCGGGTCAGTTGCAGTTTGTCCCTCAGAAGCGTGGGCTGGATGGTGTTGAAAGCACTGGAGAAATCAAAGAACGTGATCCTCACGGTGCTTCCAGGCTTCTCCAGGTGAGAAAGAGCTCGGTGGAGAAGGAAGATGATGGCGTCGTCCACCCCGATGTTCGACTGGTAGGCGAACTGAAGGGGGTCCATCGACAGGCTGACCACCGGGCGGAGATGACCAAGGACCAGTCGCTCTAGAGTCTTCATCAGGTGGGATGTTAATGCCACCGGTCTGTAGCTGTTGAAGTCCTTGGGGTGCGGCGTCTTGGGGACAGGTACCACACAGGAGGTTTTCCACAGGAGTGGTACTTTCCCCAGCTTCAGGCTCAAATTGAAGACGTGCTCCAAAATCCCACACAGCTGGTCTGCGCAGGTCTTCAGGAGCCTGGAGCTGATGCCGTCCGGGCCCGTGGCCTTCCTCACCTTGATCTTCCTTAGCTGATTCTTCACCTGGAGTGTTGTGAGGGAAAGACTGGTGCAGTGGGGCTGTGTGTTGGGGGGGTGGATGGTGGGGGGTGATAGCTACGAGGGGGGGCAGGGTGTTAGGTAGAGCAGGGGGATGTGGCTGGGAGTTCATTGTAGCGGGAGAGGAGGTGGGGGAGGGGCAGTGCACTGAGGGGGGTGAGAGGAGTCCCAGCTGTGGGAGTCGGGCTGGAGGATTGAGGGCAGATGATTGGTCGAACCGATTAAAAAACTGGTTCAGGTTATCTGCCCACTGTTGGTCCCCTGCAGCTTGGGAGTTTGGCCCTTTGAAGCCTGAGATGGTTTTCAGGCTTCTCCAAACACCACTGGTGTTGTTCTGCTGCAGCTGGTCCTCCATCTTCTTCCAATAGGAGTTCTTCCCCTCTCTGATCTTCCTCCTCAGTTCCTTCTGCACAACCTTCAGCTCTTCCTTGGTACCTGACCTAAAGGTCCTCTTCTTCTCCTTTAGGAAGACCTTTATGTCCGGACTAATCCAGGGTTTGTTGTTTGAGAAACACCGTACAGTCCTGGTGGGTACGGTGTTCTCCTCACAGAAGTTGATGTAGTCCGTGATGCAGTCGGTAAGGTTGTCGATGTCCTCCCCGTGAGAGTCACAGAACTCTTCCCACACGGTTGTGTCAAAACAGACCTTCAGAGCCTCTTCAGTCTCTTGGGACCATTTCCGCACTGTGCGGGTCACGGCTGGTTGCCTGTGTACGACGGGTTTGTACACTGGCTGGAGACGAACCAGATTGTGGTCTGATCTTCCCAGGGGAGGGAGGGGTGATGAGGTGTATGCCTCCTTGGTGTTGGCATAAAACAAGTCCAGTGTCCTATTTTCCCTGGTACAGCATGTGACATACTGTGTGAAAGTGGGCAGTGTGGAGGATGGGGGGGCATGGTTAAAGTCACCAGAGATCAGGAGGAGAGCCTGTGGGTGCTGTGTCTGCAGCCTGCTAGTCACCGAGTTGATGACGTCACACGCAGCGTCGCCGTTGGCAGAGGGGGGAATGTACGCTGCTATCGCGATAACATGCGAGAACTCCCGCGGTAGGTAGTTCGGCCTCATGCTAACGGCTGACAGCTCGATGTCTTTACAGCAGTGTTGCTCTTTAATAGTGATGTGTCCAGGTTTACACCATCTATCATTCACAAATACTGCCAGCCCTCCTCCTTTCCTCTTGGCGCTTCCCGCTGTCCTGTCCGCTCTCAGCAGCTTGAATCCGTCCAGCGTAGCGTTCGTGTCCGGAGTCAGTGTGGTCAGCCATGTTTCCGTAAACACCATGAAGCTGCACTCCCGATATGCATGCTGGTGCCGCGTGAGCGCCGCTAACTCGTCCATCTTATTGGGGAGAGATCTCACGTTACCCATTATTACGGATGGAACGACGGGTCTATAGCGTTTCCTCCTCGCGCGACGCTGTAATCCAGCGCGTATCCCCCGTCTACTCCTCTTCAGTTCATGGGAAACCTCGGGCCTCTCCTCGGGCAGCACCGCGATGCTACGTAGCGCCAACAGCTGATCCCTACTGTAAACAATTGGCCCGTGGCTGAGAACGGAGTCTCCGGAGACGGACACAAACAAACCTGAGACTAGCAGGCAGAACAGCAAAAAAACAGCGGCTCTTCTCTCCATGTTTCAAGGGTTATGTTTAAAGAAGCACACTTAGAAAAAAGAAATATAAATACAATAACAAAAAAACAAGCTGCTGTAACAGGCGGCCGCACACGAGGGGCGCCAACGTCAAAGACGTATAGTGTTCTCGTACTCCAGATTGTTCCCCTCTGATAGGTATCCAACTCATCGGAGATGGCAGTGAGTTGTGTTGTGCCTGAAGTCGTAGGTTTTTAATGTGAATAGAAAAGGGGAGAGCACGGTCCCCTCTGGAGCTCCCGTGCGACAGGCCACCACATCAGACACACAGATCTTCTGCCTGACGTACCGTGGTCTGTCAGTGAGGTACTTGGTGGTCCATGCAGCCAGGTGAATCAGCTCCTGCTTCTTCCAGCTCCCCCTCAGCGGTGGAGGCTGGATTGTGTTGAAGGTCAATTGTGGCCCAATACTGGCAGTCTCATGGGGCGATTGCGGCCCCAATGCAGCAAAGCCGTTTGAGCTCTGGCAGCTGTTAACAGGGTTCTCGGGCCGATTCCGGGGCGTCATTCATACCGGATGAGGCACGAATCCGGCAGCCGCACTCAGGTAATTGGAGTCTTTTCTTCTGGCTTGCCGCAATTGGACCACTACTGATTTTGGCTACCAGGGTAACACTTAATATCACAACATTAAATAAATGTCAAGTTTGACTGGTAGCAAAGGAAAATACATGCCTCAGCAGCTAATGGCATTTTTAAAGCAAAATCGCTGACAAGTGGAAAGAATTATAAAAATTGGCATATATACCCATGTTCGTCTGATAAAACCCACTAGCCATTCAGATATTAAGATGGCTTCCACTTTTCCAAGATGGCCACCATTTCTGGGCTGGAAAATACTGCTAAGGAAGATACAAAGAAGGCATAGCAACTCAGAGACACTGGAAAGGACAGGAAGCCCCTATTCCTATTTACATTGGGATTTCTGTCCATGCCAAGACCAAAAAGAGATTGCTGGCGGAATTACTTCATGAGCATGGCATCAGCGTATCCTATAACAGAGTAATGGAAATATCTGCACAGTTGGGAGAGGTAACAATCAAGAAACACATTGCTGATGGTATTGTTAGTCCAACAGTTTTGGAGAGAGGATAGCTCACCACAGCCGCCATGGAAAACATAGATAATAATATAGATAATAGATCGTCATCGAACTGCAACAGCAGCCTCTTTCCATGCA
Source organism: Lophius americanus (assembly GCA_037951165.1). Classification (NCBI taxonomy): domain Eukaryota; kingdom Metazoa; phylum Chordata; class Actinopteri; order Lophiiformes; family Lophiidae; genus Lophius; species Lophius americanus. The sequence goes on from JBBDHG010000184.1 coordinate 878,991, forward strand.
ACAAGCATTTCAGTTTTCCAAGATCCAACCAAAGATGACAGAGGGGAGGAACAACCCAGATTTGGGGAAGATATAGTAAAAAAAATAAAAATAAAATTCCTAGAACTCCCTGATTCCTTTGGCAACATTCACCATTCTTTCTTTGCAAAGATGAGGCCATTTCCTCCACGTGGTGCTGTGGTTGAGCCAGGTGCCACTAAGCTTAATATAGAACCAGGACATGAATACAAATGGCTGAAGAAGGACACACAGATTGAGGGCATATAGTTGGAGGTGAACGTCACTTGGTCAACCCACCATGCTTCCATGAAGTGTAGCCTGCCATTTGAGGTGAAAATTACATCTCTGTTACCTGTCCTTCGAGATCAGGCTTACTGGGTTTCCACAGCAGGGTATTTGATGGACAAGATCAAGGACATAGTGACTTTCCTGAACCTGGGTCAGGGAACTATCACTGCTGCTGATCAGCCAATCAGTGGATCAATCAGTCAAATTCAGTAGCACTGGCCTGAAAAGTATGGTGAAGACATATTTATCATCATGTTTGGAGGCCTACATATTGATATGGCTGCACTGAAGTCAATTGGCAGTCTTCTCCAGGAAAGCAGCAGGACTGTGGGCCTTGAGGCAGCAGGGATATCATCTCCTGGGACAGCAGAATCATTTCTAGTAGCTACACGCATCACCAGGACACATCAGGCGCATCAGATCATAGCTTTCAGTCGGAATAAGCTCCTTCAGACAGCTTACACTGATTTCTGCAATGAAGCAGCTGGTGGCTCCCAAGAAATACCCAGCTTCAAAACCTGGTTCGAAGTTGAAAACAGCAGATTCCCCCTTTCAGTTTTGGCCTCTGGTATTGTCCATGGAGCTTGACATCCTGCAACTTGATGCAGTCTTTCAGGATTCATATAACGTCATTCATTAGCAGAGCTGATGCCATACTTCTTTGCTAACATCAATGTGAACTATGTACGATGGCTTTCGGGAGATATGCTGGCTCTGGAGGGAGAAATATCCTCACGTGGCCCAGCAGTTCTGTCACGGGAAATCTTTTGTTCACAAATTGTTTCATGAGACAAGACTCATACCAGCCATTTATAGTCATCATGCCTGATCAGGAAGCAATTGGCATAACTGAGGATCCATCAGCACTGAGAAGATGGGTGGTAGCTGGCCCTGAAGTCAGCCACTTCGTCACACAGTATGAGGGCGGCATCAGAGGTTAAGAGATAAGTGAACATGCCAGCCACCATGAACAGACTCAGTGAGTTCAAAAAGCGCTCCATGAGAGGGTCGAGAAACTCTCCCATGTCCAGACATGGACAATCCCTTCCTGGAAGACAATCAGGATCTGTTGTCACTGGGCACAAAGGACATTGCTCATGCCAGTGCGGCAGAACTGATCACCGATCAAGAAAAAAAGACTTGATTTTCAGACAGGAACCAGTCTCTGCTGACTCTTTGAAAGAGAAGGTCTTGAAGAAAGACTGCTAACTGTTCTGTAAGCTCTTAATCGCATGTCAGAATGGAGAATGTGAGCTCAGTTAATTTTTTGTCCATGAAAACCATCGTTTGCTGCTGCTTTGACTGATGGTGGAAATACCATACCTGTCATACATCTCAGCTTGCTGCTATTACGGATATATATTACGGATATATATCCGTATTTGTATCTGTTTTTCTGTATTTGTATTTGTAAGTATTCTACCGAGTCTGGTGACGGTCCGCCTACCTGTTGCTGCAAGTGTAGCATCACCCGGAGACTTCTGTATCTGTTTGTTTCATCGTTTATGTCCGTTTCTGTTTGCTCATCGTTGATATCAGTAGTTTATCCGTCTTGTTCATCACTGCCCCCGTGAAACTTTCACCAATAGCCGCTGTTGATCACTTTCTGTGTTTGATAGCTTTTTTCTCGGCATCATTTCCATTAAAATAACGGCTACTAACGTCCTCTGTGCGTCTCGTCCAAAGCTAACGGCTAATAACGGGCTAGTCTCCACGACTGGCATGATGATGAATTATTCCAACACCCAACTGATGAAATTCAACAACTGCAACACTCCGTTGTCCCTATCGGTTATTAAACAACTTGGACTCCTTCGCCGGCCCCGTTACATTCACAGAAGTTGCCGTTCTAAGTTTGTTTACTCCCGCTCCCGCTCAGATAACTCCATTCCGTCCTTTTGCTCTGACGTGCGCACTATCGCGTCTCAGACGCGTCATCAGAACGCTGCAGCTTTTCCCATTACTGTCAATGGACTTTCCTTGTTAAAATCATCCACTGTGCAGGTTAGAAAACGTGGAGTGGATTTCAGTCTTCTTCGGCCAATACAGAGACTCCCTTCTCCATCTAGTATTAAAATCGAACTCTTTAATTCACAATCTCTCACAAACAAATCATGCCTCATACATGACCACATTCTAAATCATGCCTCATACATGACCACATCCTGGAGAAATGTCTGGATGTTATGTGCCTTACAGAAACCTGGCAACAACCACATGATTTTTCTGTCCTGAATGAGACCTGTCACGCCGGTTACAGTTACCTCCAGAAAGCCCGCACCAGTTATCGTGGTGGTGGTCTGTCTGTCATCTATCGCAGGGATTTGGACTTGTCTCCAATGCCGTTGCCAGAGATCTCTTCTTTTGAATGCCTGGCATTTAATTGTAAACCCCCTTTCTCCATGACCATACTTCTAATCTACCGGCCACCCAAACCAAACCCAGCCTTCATCTCTGAAATGTACAACCTTTCGTCGACATTTTACACAACCTCTGCCAATATTTTAGTTCTTGGAGATATGAACATTCATGTCGACTCCCCTGCATGTCGTTTTGCTTCCGAATTTCTCCAACTACAGGATTGTTTTAATCTCAGGCAACTTGTCGATGTCCCCACCCACCCCAAGGGGCACACTCTGGATCTAGTCATCACTGACTCTGCTCCTCTCAGCAATCTTCTTGTGTACGATCTGGGTGTGTCCGACCACAAGGCCGTCTCCATGGAATTGTCGCTTGTGTCATCCCTCACTAAGCCCAAACGTCAAATCTACTTCAGGAATTTGAAAAACATCAACCCAGAAACCATGAGAGTCGACCTCCAGCATCTTCTTTCTGCCAACTTTGGATCAGCAAATGACTCAGTAGGTTTCTACAATAAATCCCTGAGTAGCATCCTGGATCGTCACGCCCCTGTAAAAACTAGAACAGTCACTTTCTCCCGCTCAGCCCCCTGGTTCACCAGCGAGCTACGGGAAATGAAGGCAGCTGGGCGTGTCCTTGAGCGGCGTTACTAGGCTTCAGGTCTCACTGTCCACAAGCTAGCCTTTCGGGAACACCAAAAGGTCTACTCAAAGTCCCTTAGAGAGGCTCGGTCACTGTTCTACTCCAACATCATCAAAACCAGTCCTGGAAATTCTAAGCAGCTGTTTTCCACTATCAATCATCTTCTTAACCCACAAACTCTCCCACTTACAGAAATTACAGAAGAGCACTGTAATAATTTCATGGCTTTCTTCAAATCAAAAATTGACTCAATCCGTTCTGTTCTTTCCTACTCTCTACCTATCGGGTCTGCTTACTCACAGTTTGAGATCTCCCAGCCTCTAAGGTGTTTTCCAGAAATCTCACAGCAGGAGGTTGAGGTTTTCATCAGGACAAAGAAATCCTCCACCTGCGCCCTCGACCCCTTTCCTACAGCCCTAGTGAAAACTAACATCTCTCTCATCAGTCCCCTGATCACCGCTGTTATAAATCAATCCCTCCAGGCCGGTTTTATTCCATCTGCCCTAAAAGCCGCCATAATCAGACCACTCCTCAAAAAACCTACTCTCGATCCAGAACTTTTTACTAATTACAGGTCCATTTCCAAACTCCCATTCCTCTCCAAAGTTCTGGAAAAAGTAGTTGCTGCCCACCTCCAGGACCACCTCAAATACAACAACCTCTTTGAAACCTTTCAGTCTGGTTTTGGCTCCGCCCACAGCACAGAAACAGCTCTGCTTTGAGTCACAAATGACCTACAGATGGCAGCAGATGCTGGTTCAGCTTCCCTCCAGATTCTCCTTGATTTGTCTGCTGCCTTCGACACAGTTGACCATGGAATACTCCTACACCGCCTACATCACACCACTGGACTCACTGCCACCGCCCTAAATTGGTTTCAGTCCTACTTCACAGACAGAACAGAATACGTTTCCCTTGGAAGTTCAAAGTCCCGGACACACACCGTCACCTGTGGGGTCCCCCAGGGATCAGTCCTTGGCCCCACTCTCTTCATACTATACATGCTCCCCCTTGGCCGTGTCATCAGTCGATATGGACTCTCATTCCATTGTTACGCTGATGACACGCAAATCTACATAAAAACTGACACATGTTCCTCCTCAGCCTCTCCATCCTCATTGTCATCATCATCTCCCCTGTCAACTCTCCGCACTTGTCTGGAGGAGATGAAGGTGTGGATGAAAAACAACTTTCTCCAGTTGAACAGCTCCAAAACCGAAGCTATTTTAATTGGCACCCCTCATCAGACCCAGTCTTCCTCCATAACCAGTATTACCTTCTCTGGTCACGACATTCCCCTCTATTCATCAGTCACCAACCTCGGTGTAAGATTTGACCCTCAACTCACTTTTGAATCCCACATCAAACACATCTGCAAGATGTCCTTTCACCATCTTAGAAATATTTCGAAACTCCGTTCTTCACTCACCTTGAGTGATGCTGAAAAGCTGGTCCAGGCGTTCGTCTCCTCCCGACTGGATTACTGTAACTCACTCCTCATCGGGATCCCTGATAAAAGTCTTCAAAGACTGCAGTATGTTCAAAACAGTCTGAAGGATCCTGATGAGAGTTCGTAAACACGAACACATCACCCCTGTTCTTCATTCCCTTCATTGGCTTCCCATCTCCACCAGGATTGATTATAAGATCTCTCTCCTCACTCACCAGTGCATCCATGGTAACGCAACCCCCTACCTGAAAGAACTACTGACCCCACTGACCTCGACACGATCCCTCCGTTCTACCCAGTCATACCGCCTCCTCCTTCCCCGTACTAAACTCAGCACCCTGGGTGATCGGGCCTTCTGTTCTGCTGCCCCTCGTCTGTGGAATGCACTCCCTGACCATCTCAGGGCTCCACAGATGACTGACACATTTAAAAAAGGACTTAAAACTTTCCTTTTTAGCAGGACCTATAACGGTAATTAACATTAATGCTTTTGGTCATGTTTTTATATAGTTAGTATTTTATTTTTTTATTGATGCTTTTATCTGCTTTTACTTTGTAACACTTTGAGATTAGATCCAAATGTAAAGTGCATTATAAATTAAATGTATTATTATTATTATTATTATTATTATATGAGTATTGAGTAATAGGATCTGGTGTTTTATATGAGTAGTTATCTAATAGGATCTGATGTTTAATATAAGTATTGATCTAATAGATCTGATGTTTTGTATGAGTAGTGATCCAATAGGATCTCGTGTTTACATGAGTAGTGGTCCGATAGGATCTGGTGTTTTTTACAAGTAGTGATCTACTAGGATCTGGTGTTTTATACGAGTAGTGATCTACTAGGATCTGGTGTTTTTTACAAGTAGTGATCCAATAGGATCTGATGTTTTATATGAGTGGTGATCTAATAGGATCTGATGTTTTATACGAGTAGTGATCTAATAGATATGGTGTTTTATACGAGTAGTGATCTAATAGATATGGTGTTTTATACGAGTAGTGATCCAATAAGATTGTGTGTTTACATGAGTAGTGATCCAATAGGATCTGGTGTATTATACAGGTAGTGATCTACTAGGATCTGGTGTTTTATACGAGTAGTGATCCAATAGGATCTGGTGTTTTATATGAGTATTGATCTAATAGATCTGGTGTTTTATACGAGTAGTGATCTAATAGGATCTGTTTTTTATATGAGTATTGATCTACTAGGATCTGGTGTTTTATATGAGTAGTTATCTAATAGGATCTTATGTTGACATGAATAGTGATCCAATAGGATCTACCTGAACACATTTAAAAAAGGACTTAAAACTTTCCTTTTTAGCAGAACCTATAACGGTAATTAACATTAATGCTTTTGGTCATGTTTTTATATAGTTAGTATTTTATTTTTTTATTGATGCTTTTATCTGCTTTTGCTTTGAGATTTGATCCAAATGTAAAGTGCATTATAAATTAAATGTATTATTATTATTATTATTATTATTTTATGAGTATTGAGTAATAGGATCTGGTGTTTTATATGAGTAGTGATCTGGTGTTTTATACGAGTAGTGATCTAATAGGATCTAGTGTTTTATACGAGTAGTGATTTAAGATAAGATAAGATAAGATAACTTTTATTAGTCCCACAATGGGGAAATTGCAGGGTTACAGCAGCAGAGCATGTTACAGAATACGGAATAACAGAGCACTATGTGCAATTAAATTAAATTAAATGTACAGTTGACATGTTGGGAAGTGTATTGTCCCATAGTGCAAAGTTCAAGTGAGGTAGGTGTGTGTGTGTGTGTGTGTGTGTGTGTGTGTGTAGTTGTGTAGGTGTGTGTGTGTGTGTGTGTGTAGTTGTGTAGGTGTGTGTGTGTTGCTAACAGTGCTGGTTGTGGAGTCTGACTGCTGCAGGAAGGAAAGATTGGCGATATCGCTCCTTCACACACTTGGGGTGAAGGAGCCTATCGCTGAAGGAGCTCTCCAGTGCAGAGATGATCTACTAGGATCTGATGGTTTATACCAGTAGAGATCTAATAGGATCTCATGTTTACATGAGTAGTGATCCAATAGGATCTGGTGTTTTATACAAGAAGTGATCTACTAGGATCTGGTGTTTTATACGAGTAGTGATCTAATAGGATCTGATGTTTTATATGCATAGCGATCTAATAGGATCTAATGTTTTATATGAGTATTGATGTAATAGATCTGGTGTTTTATGTGAGTAGTGATCTAATAGGGTCTGATAGGGCCACCATGGATATTTCACCCAAGTAATGAATTGTATTCAACCTTTAAGGACAACATCAACAAAAAAGAAAAGAAAGACGCCCCTAGTCTCACATACCTATCGGGCAGCAGTCCGTGAGGGATTCGCTGACGATGATAAGGGACAGCGAGATAAGAGATTACAACCCGTACAATGATTACTTTAACAAATCGAGGGGTTAACTTCCATTGTACATGTATAACGCAGCTAATGCTAATCACCGGCAGCGGAATAAACACACCGGAAGTGAACGGTGCGACACGGAAGTGCTTCGTGCCGAAGAACCAGGGAGCGTCAAGATGGTCACCTGCCTCCCTTATAGGATGGCGTCGTGTGGTGATAGGCTAATAATAATAATATTTCCTTTGTTTATCACATCTTACACACTCATGCTCAAGGACTCACTGCACATAGTGTCAGTATCATAGTGTCATAGTTTTTATTTATGAATGAATACATACTACAGAAAGATGGGAGGCTGAGATAGAACAAGAAATGTTGAGGGAGGACTCAAGTAATATAATAATATTATGATATAATAAAAATAATGATAATATAATGATAACATAGGAAATAACAAAACTCAAATTAGGTTAACAGACTGTGTTTATACATCTATATAAAAATATAACTATATTCATAAAAATATAAAATAACGGGATGTATTTTGTCCCTACAGCGCTGCCGTCCTGCTGGAAACAAACCGGTAGTGACGTAGGATAGAGAGCAGAGTCCAGTCTTCTACGAACTTTCACCGACTGAAAAAAACTCCTTTCTTACCTCCGTTATGCACCGATTAAGGATAATATCTGGACATTTGTCTTCCCCCGGTTCCAGTGAACGCAGACGGGACTTATGGCGGACTGAGTCTGGGTCAGCAGGCGGCTGTAGTCCGGAAGACGTTGTTGTGGTCCATGGACTGAGAACCGCCATAGGGAAAGCCAAGAGAGGATCCTTCAAGGTAAAACCGCCGGATCATTAGATCCAGGGACTGACGTAGACCTCTGAGTGAGACACAGGACTGATCAATTAAATGTATTATTATTATTATTATTATTATTATTATTATTATTATGTAGACCTCTGAGTGAGACACAGGACTGATCAATTAAATGTATTATTATTATTATTATTATTATTATTATTATGTAGACCTCTGAGTGAGACACAGGACTGATCAATTAAATGTATTATTATTATTATTATTATTATTATTATTATGTAGACCTGTGAGTGAGACACAGGACTGATGTAGACTTGTGAGTGAGACACAGGACTGATCAATTAAATGTATTATTATTATTATTATTATTATGTAGACCTCTGAGTGAGACACAGGACTGATGTAGACTTGTGAGTGAGACACAGGACTGATGTAGACTTGTGAGTGAGACACAGGACTGATGTAGACTTGTGAGTGAGACACAGGACTGATGTAGACCTGTGAGTGAGACACAGGACTGATGTAGACTTGTGAGTGAGACACAGGACTGATGTAGACCTGTGAGTGAGACACAGGACTGATGTAGACTTGTGAGTGAGACACAGTACTGATGTAGACCTGTGAGTGAGATACAGGACTGATGTAGACCTGTGAGTGAGACACAGGACTGATGTAGACTTGTGAGTGAGACACAGGACTGATGTAGACCTGTGAGTGAGACACAGGACTGATGTAGACTTGTGAGTGAGACACAGGACTGATGTAGACCTGTGAGTGAGACACAGGACTGATGTAGACTTGTGAGTGAGACACAGGACTGATCAATTAAATGTATTATTATTATTATTATGTAGACCTCTGAGTGAGACACAGGACTGATGTAGACTTGTTAGTGAGACACAGGACTGATGTAGACTTGTGAGTGAGACACAGGACTGATGTAGACTTGTGAGTGAGACACAGGACTGATGTAGACTTGTGAGTGAGACACAGGACTGATGTAGACCTGTGAGTGAGACACAGGACTGATGTAGACTTGTGAGTGAGACACAGGACTGATCAATTAAATGTATTATTATTATTATTATTATGTAGACCTGAGTGAGACACAGGACTGATGTAGACTTGTGAGTGAGACACAGGACTGATGTAGACTTGTGAGTGAGACACAGGACTGATGTAGACCTGTGAGTGAGACACAGGACTGATGTAGACTTGTGAGTGAGACACAGGACTGATGTAGACTTGTGAGTTAGACACAGGACTGATGTAGACCTGTGAGTGAGACACAGGACTGATGTAGACTTGTGAGTGAGACACAGGACTGATGTAGACCTGTGAGTGAGACACAGGACTGATGTAAACTTGTGAGTGAGACACAGGACTGATGTAAACCTGTGAGTGAGACACAGGACTGATGTAGACCTGTGAGTGAGACACAGGACTGATGTAGACCTGTGAGTGAGACACAGGACTGATGTAGACCTGTGAGTGAGACACAGGACTGATCAATTAAATGTATTATTATTATTATTATGTAGACCTCTGAGTGAGACACAGGACTGATGTAGACTTGTGAGTGAGACACAGGACTGATGTAGACTTGTGAGTGAGACACAGGACTGATGTAGACCTGTGAGTGAGACACAGGACTGATGTAGACTTGTGAGTGAGACACAGGACTGATGTAGACCTGTGAGTGAGACACAGGACTGATGTAGACTTGTGAGTGAGACACAGGACTGATGTAGACCTGTGAGTGAGACACAGGACTGATGTAGACCTGTGAGTGAGACACAGGACTGATCAATTAAATGTATTATTATTATTATTATGTAGACCTCTGAGTGAGACACAGGACTGATGTAGACTTGTGAGTGAGACACAGGACTGATGTAGACTTGTGAGTGAGACACAGGACTGATGTAGACCTGTGAGTGAGACACAGGACTGATGTAGACTTGTGAGTGAGACACAGGACTGATGTAGACCTGTGAGTGAGACACAGGACTGATGTAGACTTGTGAGTGAGACACAGGACTGATGTAGACCTGTGAGTGAGACACAGGACTGATGTAGACCTGTGAGTGAGACACAGGACTGATGTAGACCTGTGAGTGAGACACAGGACTGATGTAGACCTGTGAGTGAGACACAGGACTGATGTAGACCTGTGATGTAAATGTAAGAGATGTCCCTTCAGGACACGACGCCCGATGAGCTGCTGAGCGCAGTGATGACTGCTGTGATGAGAGACGTTGGACTCTCCCCCAACCAGCTGGGAGACGTCTGCGTGGGTGAGACCGGCCTTGGATTGTTTAACGTCCTGTGTCCCTATCGTCTTCACATCGTCTTCACATCGTCTTCACGCCGTCTTCACGCCGTCTTCACATCGTCTTCACACCGTCTTCACACCGTCTTCACGCCGTCTTCACACCGTCTTCACACCGTCTTCACGTCGTCTTCACGTCGTCTTCACATCGTCTTCACGCCGTCTTCACGCCGTCTTCACACCGTCTTCACGTTGTCTTCACGTCGTCTTCACACCGTCTTCACGTCGTCTTCACGTCGTCTTCACGTCGTCTTCACGCCGTCTTCACGCCGTCTTCACACCTTCTTCACACCGTCTTCACACCGTCTTCACGTCGTCTTCACATCGTCTTCACGCCGTCTTCACGCCGTCTTCACGCCGTCTTCACGTCGTCTTCACGTCGTCTTCACGTCGTCTTCACACCGTCTTCACACCTTCTTCACATCGTCTTCACATCGTCTTCACATCGTCTTCACATCGTCTTCACACCGTCTTCACACCTTCTTCACGCCGTCTTCACATCGTCTTCACACCGTCTTCACATCGTCTTCACACCTTCTTCACACCTTCTTCACACCTTCTTCACATCGTCTTCACATCGTCTTCACATCGTCTTCACACCTTTATCACACCGTCTTCACACCTTCTTCACACCGTCTTCACATCGTCTTCACATCATCTTCACACCTTTATCACACCGTCTTCACACCTTCTTCACACCGTCTTCACACCGTCTTCACATC
>JBBDHG010000184.1:895000-957500 GCA_037951165.1 Lophius americanus
CTACTGTTGAGACCACCACGCTGGTGATTCTGGTATAGTGTGCTACTGGTGAGACCACCACGCTGGTGATTCTGGTATAGTGTGCTACTGGTGGGACCACCACGCTGGTGATTCTGGTGTAGTGTGCTACTGCTGGGACCACCACGCTGGTGATTCTGGTATAGTGTGCTACTGGTGAGACCACCACGCTGGTGATTCTGGTATAGTGTGCTACTGGTGAGACCACCACGCTGGTGATTCTGGTATAGTGTGCTACTGGTGAGACCACCACGCTGGTGATTCTGGTATAGTGTGCTACTGGTGAGACCACCACGCTGGTGATTCTGGTATAGTGTGCTACTGGTGAGACCACCACGCTGGTGATTCTGGTATAGTGTGCTACTGGTGAGACCACCACGCTGGTGATTCTGGTATAGTGTGCTACTGGTGAGACCACCACGCTGGTGATTCTGGTATAGTGTGCTACTGGTGAGACCACCACGCTGGTGATTCTGGTATAGTGTGCTACTGGTGAGACCACCACGCTGGTGATTCTGGTATAGTGTGCTACTGTTGAGACCACCACGCTGGTGATTCTGGTATAGTGTGCTACTGGTGAGACCACCACGCTGGTGATTCTGGTATAGTGTGCTACTGGTGGGACCACCACGCTGGTGATTCTGGTGTAGTGTGCTACTGCTGGGACCACCACGCTGGTGATTCTGGTATAGTGTGCTACTGGTGAGACCACCACGCTGGTGATTCTGGTATAGTGTGCTACTGGTGAGACCACCACGCTGGTGATTCTGGTATAGTGTGCTACTGGTGAGACCACCACGCTGGTGATTCTGGTATAGTGTGCTACTGGTGGGACCACCACGCTGGTGATTCTGGTATAGTGTGCTACTGGTGAGACCACCACGCTGGTGATTCTGGTATAGTGTGCTACTGGTGAGACCACCACGCTGGTGATTCTGGTATAGTGTGCTACTGGTGAGACCACCACGCTGGTGATTCTGGGTATAGTGTGCTACTGGTGAGACCACCACGCTGGTGATTCTGGTATAGTGTGCTACTGTTGAGACCACCACGCTGGTGATTCTGGTATAGTGTGCTACTGGTGAGACCACCACGCTGGTGATTCTGGTATAGTGTGCTACTGGTGAGACCACCACGCTGGTGATTCTGGGTATAGTGTGCTACTGGTGGGACCACCACGCTGGTGATTCTGGTATAGTGTGCTACTGTTGAGACCACCACGCTGGTGATTCTGGTATAGTGTGCTACTGGTGGGACCACCACGCTGGTGATTCTGGTATAGTGTGCTACTGCTGGGACCACGTTGCCTTAAAATAAAGTTAGATCGATCATTACTTGTATTTTGTGTTTGCTCAGGTTGAGTTTTGTTAAATCTAGTTTGAAGATCCAACACAAAAATCGGAGAAACCAGGAGGAGGACCAATATTCATGTCCGACCCGGTTAGGTAGGAGCAGCTGCTCCGATCCAGAGAGTCTTGCTGGTAGTTGCTGTGATCCGGCTGAACCGACTGCTCTCTGCTGCACAGGCGGTCTACTGCGTGGAGAAGCTCGGCATCCCCCCGGAGAAGGTGAACCCTAACGGAGGAGCCATCGCCCTGGGTCACCCTCTGGGCTGCACCGGAGCCCGCCAGGTGGTGACGCTGCTCAGCGAGCTGCGACGCAGAGGGAAGAGGTCCGATTCAAATCACTCCTCGTTACTGACCTACTTATAAACTTGTTCTCTCCCGTAATCTCCTCCATATTTCCCCCCCCCTGCAGGGCGTACGGCGTGGTGTCCATGTGCATCGGGACCGGGATGGGAGCCGCTGCCGTCTTTGAATACCCCGGCCCGTAGGAGCCGGTGCAGAGAACCCGATCTAGACTCTGGTACTGTGATTAAAAAAAACAAAAAACCTTCTAGACGTGATGGATATTCTGTGAACGTTCCACTAATCGGCCCTCCACAGACCTCAGAGCACCTTAAGGTGGGGTCACTCACAATCCAGCCATCAGCAGTAAGAGGGTCCGGGTGACGCGGCGTGACTAGCATCAACAACGAGCGGCTAACGTCGATTAAAGGACGACTTCACCAAAAAACGGTCAGGGTCCCGCGTACGACCGCCATAAACCGATAATCCTGTTCAAGGCGGGCCTCTCCATCCTCAGAAACTAGTTCTCCGCATTTGACCCGAACAAATTGGGGTTCAGGGTCTTGCAGGGGGCAGCCTGGGAATCGAACCGCCAACCTTCTGATTGAGGGACGCCCGCTTTACCTCCTTGTTCTTCCTCGTACAGGAAACGGTGGTCCTGTTACCTTAAACCGGATTCAAGGCTACATTTTACACCCGGTGTGATTCCATATGACACCATTGTATGTGTGGAGTGAGGAAGAAGGAGAAACGGTTCTGTACCACCAGAATAATGTCTCCTTTCAAATCCTGTCCTTCCTCCTCACTCCCAGAGAACATCAGAACAATGATCAGAACGCTGTCTTGTCGTTACGCAGGAGTGAGGTGTTGATTAGATCGCCGACTTCTGGCCGGGCGGCGTTTACAATCGTTTTCTGACTCTGCGTACGAAAAACGAAACGCAAAGTATAAAAACTCTGTTTTTAGCAGAACCCTTGTCGCCTTAAAAACGAGAGAGAAAGAGAAACGGCCCGCCCTTGAACAGTCCGCGTGTTTTGTCTGTGCAGGACCACGTCAAACGGAGAGGTTCTGGATTTAAATCCGTCTGTGCGATCCACAGCGTACGACGACGACCAGCCGGTTCGGAGACTGCGGAATCTCCCTTTAATGACCCGTTTCAATGCTCCCGTGGGCATTTCTGTTGTCGAAAGCCCGCTTTAAAAGAAATGGCCAACTTGTCCTTTAATAACCTGCTGCTGTGGAATGAAGGCACTCAGAGGTGCGACGGGTTCATGGCGACTCACTCAGATGACGAGGCGCCCGTCAATCAGCCCAGCTGAAGCCCGGTAACTACCTCAAGGTTTTGTCTTTGAAACTATATTTAATCTTTTAATGACTCTGGGCGGTTCTGATCTCCCGGCTGGATCGTCGGGACTCACTCGAGAGTGGACCGGACTTTCTGCTTCCTTTGGCCCCGCAGTCGAGCGAGGACCGTTTATGTTCTTCCAACTCCTGACAGGCAGGTTTCTTCTCCAACGTCTTCGAACAACCCCATTCGGCGGGAGGGAAGCTCAGCGGCGCCATCCAGTGGGCGGGAAAAAGCACGTCATATTTCAATAGGCATTCGGTGACTTCGTACGTCAGAGAACTCTGAGGCGTCTCCACAGAGAGACACAAAAGATTCTGTTTGCTCAGAGGAAGACTATTTTCATTTTACCGCGAGGTCCAGTTGCTGATCCAGAACCAGTGCTCTGATGGCCGAGGTCTGATTCCATGTTTGGGTCCACCAGGAGATTCTGTGGAGCCCGCATGAGCTGCTGAAACCTCTCCGTTTCACTCGCGAGAAGACGCCCAGTAACCATCGGAAAGAATATCTCAAGAATTCTCCCAACTCTTCATTCCACACAAAAAACATCTTATTTATTAACAAAAAAACAAATGTCATTATTTTACTTTTAAGCGTTTTGGTGATAGTGAGAAAGAACGTCTTAAAACAACGGGAGACTTATTTTGTAAAGTTCAGTTTCGCTCTGGAACTTTATTTAAAAAACAAAAACCATTCATGTCTCGGTGATTTGTGCAGAAAATAAAAGATTTCAAACCCGGTTCTGCAGCAGGAGTCACTTTTTTTTTTTTTTTCTTTACTTAAAAGACGTTCTTTGATCTTCATCCGTCGGGATGTTTCACGTAGAAACTCCGCCGAGGGAATCGATGGTTCCGGAATCGAGTTCCTGGGTTCCTACACGAGCTTCTGCTTCTTCCGGGCCTGGAACTGCTGCGTTTTGCTTTTGATGGACTTGACGAGCAGCAACAGGTTCGGGTCCATCGTCTTCCTGGTGCCGGTCTCCGCTGCACTCGACCCGGAGTCTCTCTCTCCGACCTCCGTCCTCTGAGTCCTGTGAGCGCCGAGCTCCTCCCCCTCCTCTCGCCGGCGCTGCTTCTCGGTCAGGATGCTCTTGGTGGCTGTGGTGTTCTTGTAGCTGGGGTGGGACGGGTCCAGGTTGAAGAGGTGGGATGTGAACATGGCCTGGAACCGGGGGTCTTTGACGTCCACCTGCACAGACAGACACACAGGAGGGAGTTGGACTCTGGTGCTGTTTGGACTCGGACGTCCCTCTGCGCTGAACAAACCTGGAAGCCGTCGTCCTGCAGCGTTTCCTCGCCCTTCTTCAGCAGCTTCTTCCTCTTCTTCTTGCTCAGGTTCTGCTGCTCCACGATCTTGTCGTAGTTGAAGTGTTTTTGTTTACTGTCGTCCTCCATCAGCAGCGCCATCTCCGCCTGCAGACAGACAAACAAACAAACAAACAAACAAACGGCGTGAGGCGACTCCAGCCGTTCGGTTCTACGTTCACAGACGCGATGACTCAACTCTGACCTTCCGTTTCTCCAACTCCTCCTCCTCCTCGGCTGTCCGCTCCTCCTCCGCCCGCTGCTTCTTCTTCTTCTTCTGTTTCTTGTTCACGCCTGCGTTCGCATCAGAAGACAATGAGGTCACCATCTTTACAACATTTACACAAGTTGCATTCTTCTCTTCCAACCATCGCAAAGATCCTTCACGCCGGCGTCCCCCAAAGAACCCCCAATCCCCTGCGTTTTACAAGCGGCCCCCGTGATTGAACTCCTCACATTTAATGGGCAATTATGTCCGAAAAATAAGAGTTTCTCCTAAAAAGATCCCCCCAGGGAGGGAAGGATGGTGGATCTCGAAACAGCCACAACATTATAACCGCTGACGGGTAAAAACAAACAAAAAGAAAAGTCCCTGAACAAACACCGACACATTTAAGATGCTAGAATCCGTTTTTCTGGGCTTTGGTACTGGTTGATCTGGATACTGCACGGTTTTAGTTTGAAGCCCGGATGAAGTTCTGATCCGTCTGACAATCTTCATATTATTAAAGCTGAAGATTTATGGATTTTATGCTACTTTTGAATAAAAGTTTAAATTCTAGTCTGGTGAATTTATTCCACATGACGGTTTCATCATCCATGGAAAAACGACCCGATCGTGAGCCACAGGCCCCGCCTCTGATCCATCACCTGCACCGGCGAGCTCCTCGGCGAAGAACGGGTCACTGAGATCGACGTCCGGAGGAAGCTCGTCATCGCTGGCCTCCTCCTCCTCCTCCTCCTCCTCGTTTCCTCCCTGGTGAGAGACACAAGGACGGAGGGAACAGATGAAGGACAGGGAGCGAGTCGAGTCAGCTTCTTTCTTCTTCTTCTCCTCCCGGTGGCTCCACTCGGCGCTTGTCTCACTCACCTGCTTCTTTTGAGATTTCTTCTGCTTCTTCTTGTCTTTCTTCTTCTCCAAGAACTCCTCCCAGGGCGTCGGCTGGTCCGGCCCCTCCAGCTTCTTCTTCACCAGCTGCTCCGTCGTCTCCTTCAGCCCTGCAGACACGGAGCGGCTGCGTGTCATAAAGGATCCTGGATCCGTTAAATTCTTGTCTACGCTGCTTGTTTGGGTCTGACTTGGACGCGTAACTGGACCTGAGAGCATTTTAAAGGTTAAAGTACATCTAGAGGAGGATGTTGTTATAACGAGAGCTAAGATAATGAAATATGTCACTAATGATCCATGAAAGTCTCCTCGCCGCTGTACCACGCTGCCATCTAGTGGCCATACCAGATGGCAGCGTGGACGACTAATGAATATAAATATTCATGACGAGTCATACGTATACTCATATGTATGTTTGTATGTATATATATATGTGTGTGTGTGTGTGTATATATAACATAAGAATTTGCGGTTATGGATCATGACTGAATGAATGAATAATCCAGTCCTCTTCATCATCATCATCATCAGCATCATCCAGGAGGACCGACTCATAACTGAAACGGCGTTCCACAAACAGTGTACTGACCCACAGACAGATTGACAGACAGGTCTAACTGCGGCCTGTCTGCGTCTCCTCCTACCTGGTACCCAGGTGATCTCCATCTCCATGTCTCGGTTTTCCTGCAGCTTCGTCACTTTGTCCTGGATCTCGCTGAGCAGCTCTCTGTACTTGGAGATCTGCTGGTCCATTTTCTTCTTCTTCTCCCCTTTCTGCCGGGGTCTCTTCTCATCCTCCTCCTCCATGGAGGTCTCCGTCTTCTTGTCTGCAATACAATAACAATATCTCCTCAGCTCATCTCACGACGGACTGAACGCTGATACCGACCACGGGACCGGGTCTCACCTTCAGCCCGGCTCTCCTCGTCTCCATCCCCCTCCTCCTCCTCGTCCTCTTCCTCTCTGAGCTCAACCCCTCCTTCTTCACCCTCTTCTTCTTCGTCGCTGGAGGAGGCAAGGTAGGCGTTGAAGTCCATGTCCAGCAGCTCTCCCTTGTTGAAATTCCTGTTCATGGCGGTGACGCGCTCGTGGTCCGTCTCGTCCCACGTCAGCTGCACCTGAAAACCCGTCCGTGAGAATGAAACCCGTCAGCTCTGGTTTTGGACCGGCGCCTCTGACACCAGGCTACGTTCTACTGAGACACTGCTAATCCCGGAGGCTAACAGGCGCTCTGTCAGAGCAAACACCATATGCGTGCCGATGGCGTTTGTACCTTTGACGTTGTTGCGGCGGACGAGGTGAACAGTTTGGGCGTGAAGGCCGCGAGGTTCACGTCCGTCGCCGTGTCTTTGGGCTCCTCCTCAAACATGACGTCATCGGGAATGAAGCTGTTCAACGGAGGCCACGTTTTAAAAAAATGACAGGATTCAGAGCATCATAGATTATCGGTAGATCGTGGCTGTGGTCCGTTTTGGCGCCGTACCGGAGGTCCAGGACGGAGCAGCTGCTCTCGTACTCGTAGCCGTCACACTCCGAGTAGATCTTGGCAGCGGTGTCGACCGAGTCACACTCCACGACGGCGTAGAAATACTTGAGGCGCTTGAACTGGTAATCGCGCATCTTCTCTCTGTAATCGCTGACACACGCACACACACACACACACTTAAAGAACAGGAGGAGGGAGGGGCTTCTGGGTCGTGACCCGGTTCAGGCTGTGGCGGTAGGTACCTCTGCTCCTCGCTGTCGTCCTCCGAGTCTTCGGGCAGAGCTTTCAGCTCCATCGGTCCCTGGGTCTCCTCCGCCTTCAGCCTTTCCTTCCCAAACTCTGATGGATAGATCTGGATAATACCCAACATGCACTGCGGTTAATCTCACTGTCAACCCGTCCATTGGTGAGATAATAGAAAAAAGGCGCGGTGAAAAAGGTTTAACGTAACCGACCCGGAGGTCTCACCAGGAGCACACTATGCCAAAATCAAGGGGAATCCAGTTCCAACGCTGCTTTCAAAGGTTCTGAGACTCACATTATATACACAAGGAGAAGACCCGGAACAAGAGCGGACCCCCTCTAGACCGGACCCCCTTCTAAAGTTCCTCCGAGGCCCGAGGCTTGATTAAAACCCAATTCTGTATATACAGTATATATATATACTGTATATATGTATATATATATATATATACTGTATATATATATATGTATATATATATGTATATATGTGCAGATAAAGTTCCTACCAAGTGGTGGGAAGATGCACCTGAACTTTCCCCAAAAATCAGTCCAGTTCTTCCTCACACTCAGGACTGTGATGGTTTAACATTGTGAAAATGATCCACCAAACAGTTTTTGAGTCGTCGCGTTGACACGAAGGATCTGCGGCGGTGATAGCAATTCCATAACATCCCAGACTTTCCGGGGATATTATGGAGAAGGAGGAAGAGGAGGATGAGCATGAAGAAGAAAGAAGATGTATGAAAGAAGAAGAAAGAAGGAAGAAGAAGAAGAATAGAATAAAGGTCCTTCGTCTCCTTTACCTTGACAGAGAGGACAGCTCCTCCATTGGTTGTGAAGGAGTTCACCAGAGCCAGCAGGTCTTTGGCCTTCATCCGGTCCCAGTCCATGTTGCAGACGGCCAGTCGGGCCGAGACCTAGCAAACGTTCAGAAACCACAAACGCCGTTAAAGTCCGTCGGAGCGTTTGCCGCTTACGTTATGGACAGATCTTCATCACCCACCTCCTCACTGCGTGGAGCATCTTTGCACATCTCCCCCCAGTCGTGTTGGATCTCCTCCTCCTCTTTCCTCAGGATGATGTCCACCTCTTCGTCATCGTTGTCTTCGTCCGAGCTGGTCTCTATGTTCCCCTTCCCTCTGGCCAGATCCGGCCCGCTGTCGCTCTCATCTTCCGAGTCCAGACCCGACTCATCTTCCTCTGAGCCGCTTGCCACCTCACTCTCCTCATCTGCATCATCACTGCCATCTGTGAGGCCAAGATCATCATCATCATCCTCCTCCTCCTCCTCCTCCTCCTCCTCCCCTGTGGCTCGCTGCTCCTCTTCATCGTCTGAGGAAAACAATCAGACCATTTTCAGATTATTTACCACGATAACGGAATGTCGGGTTCACGTACGGCTGCATTTTTCACAACAACTCGATGTTTTGCTCTTCAAGGGCCTTAGAACGAGGAAGAACTGGATTGATTTCGGTAAAGCTCAGTTGCATATTTTCGCCACTAGGAGGAGCGTGACCTCCAAAAGTTTTAGCTGATTAAAATGCTGCTGCTGAAAGGAGATAGTCCGGCATAAACGATGCTGAAGGGAATAAAATACGAAGCTTTGAAGCTCGTATTTTGCGGGAATTCCGATCAAACGCAGATTTTATCGGAATCACAAAAATCAACTCACGCGCTTCAATAACTCTCACGCCTCGTTCAGGCGGTTCCGTTTGGGCTTTACTCTCTTTTCCTTTCTTCTCCTTCATCCTTCCCACCGTTGCCTTCTTCCCCTCCGCCTCATCCTCGCCTTCCTCCTCCTCAGAGTCCGAGATGTTGTAGAAGCGCTTCAGGTCCTCGGTGGAGGTGTGGTTGATGGGTCGGCCCCTCTTGTCCACCGTGTACTTCACCTTGAAGCGCTTGTCGTGAAACATGGACTGGAACCGCTTGTCGATCTTGATTTTGCGTTCTCTCTCGGGCATTTCCCAGAATCTGGGGTCCCTCTGCACCCGCAGGAAGCGCTGATCGTCGCCCTGCTTCTTTTTAGACGACATGGCGGCGAGCTCAAAGTTTAGCCTGAAACGCAAAAACCAGACATTCTTATATCGTTACGATCCACAATATGTAAATACACAAAGACATATATTATATTTGGATGTCAGAGAGCATCATAATGCTAGAAGAGGCCAGCGCCATGAGGGGATTCCAATTCTGCAGCAACTAACAAATTAACATCCACATAAATGGTAGAACCCAAGGTTTCCCAGCAGAACATGTTTCAAATCATCCCACTGCCCCCCCCCTCAGGTGTCTTTTCCCTGTAATGCATCCAAAACCACAATGTTCATGTAATTCGCCACGGTTTTAGTGGGTCAGGACCAGGAGGACTCTCTTATTTGGCACAGTTGGTTAGACAATGGACCCAAAATGAGACGAAAACTTGGTTTTGACCCCAGAGATGGATTTCAGCTGCAAAGTACCACCTACGTCCACCAGAGGGCGCCTTACACACATACTACAACATTGTGCTGATACTTAAGTCAATGTTGACATTAAAATCTAACACTGTGCACGATCAAAAAAATATGCAAAGGGCACTTGTCAAGAAGATTAATTTAAAGGTATTATGCTCAAATGCTGTGTAATATATCAATCAATCGATGCTATTGTGAATTCACCCGTCAGTGGTTATAATGTTATGGCTAATATGATCAATCCGTCACGTTTCCGCACTCTTTCTTAAGAAAAAATCAAAAAGTAACATTTGAAGAAAATAGAGAATATGAGAAAGTACAACCAAATATCACGGCTAACGTATCTGTTGTGTTTGTTGAAGCTAGTTTGGGAAGTCGGCGAGATTTGCTGCAAACATTATTGATTAGAATGATTACTCACTCTTCCCGGACTCAGAAACGTAAATGTCTAACAGGGAACAAGAACGAGCCTTTCCTTTTTTTAAATAAATGAGGTTTTTAGAAAATCTGAAGGGTTTTTAGTTCTTTAAACAAGCGATAAACTCATTTTAGTGTCAGACGCTCAGATTGAGAGGCTCGCGCTGACATGTAAACAAAGTGTCCCAAACAGCGACAGTTGAGGCGGGAAAATCAGACAGCGGCTAAAGCTACAAACCACCGATAATATATATGCGAAAATATAGTGACATCGATAAAAAATTATGTTTGAAAGCAGAAATAACATTAAAAATCTGACAATACCTCTCTGGTGCTCGGCTACACGTGTTTTCCCAGCATGCAACTCTTCCGTGACCTTTTCCTCCCCCCGCCTTTTCCTTGTTACAGAGAGCGAAGAGGGACAAAAGATGCAAAACGCGCATGAATTACAAATTCAATGTCAAATGTAATTTTATTTCGCAATGACTCGAAAATGTTCCTCAAATCTTTAATATAAATAAAAAAGGGAAAGTGATATCCTTCTTACTGGAGAACATCACAACTTGAACTTATTAAATGTTATTAAAATGTTGTATTTGTGAAGGTTATATTTGTAAATGGAAGAATTTAACAAATTCTTCCATTTATTTTGTATGATTCTGACTTTGAACATATGTATATTTTTCAAAAGAAAATCCTCTTTTTAAGCACCTTCTAACTAAGAAAAACAATTAAAAAATTATAACAATAGTAAATATTATTTAGATGAACCTATCAAAACAAATTACTCACACAATAAAAAAAAACAATAATAAATATGTCAAGATACTAAGTTAATAAAAAATGTAAAACAATAACACAGAGATAACAATAAATAGGGATCATAATGATAATAATAATAATAATACATTTAATTTATAATGCACTTTACATTTGGATCAAATCTCAAATAGTAAACTTTATCTTTTTAAAACAATCACCAGTTTAAAAAGAACTATTTATTTTAAATAATATATTTGTAGGTGTTGGACCAGACACACAACCTTGCTCTGACACATATTATGGATGTTCTGATATTTTTATAAATCATAATAAGGTTAATACATCGGTACATTTAAATGAATGTGTTCCACACTCCAGTTCCGGAGTTTCCAGTGAGCCCGGTGAACTCCAGTTCCATGTTTTCCGTGCTGCTGTACTTGAGGTCACCCACAGCGGGGGACAGGAAGGAGTCCCATCGAGTTCCTCTTCTTCACTCCACGGCTGATCTGAAGCTCCGCCATGAGCGGCGGGATGTGTGGGAGACTCCTGCGGGCCGCCGCTGCCCCGCATGCGCCCTCCTCGGCCAGCTGGAGCCGGATCCTGGCCGCCTGCTGCCGTATCCGGGCCGGACCTGGGTCCGAACCCCGCAGGGGGGTGTCCGGGTCCGGGAGAGGCTCGATGAACGTGTTCAACAGAGAGATGAAGAGGAGGCAGAAGAACTGGGCAGCATCTCGGGAGGAGGGACACCAGTATGACTATCTGAGGGACGAGGTACCAGCTTTATTCCGCCTCCACTGGTTCCACTAAATCTATGATCCCTCAGCTGTTGGGAATAAACAAACAAACAAACAAACAAACAAACAAGAAGTGTCTGAATGAATCGGTGCTGCAGATATAAACATTGATGCTGCTTTAATGATCCCTCCACAAAAGCGCTCAGAACCAATGTGGCCAAAACTCCATGACCCTCAAAATCATAGGAAAAGTCAACTCCTGCATTTCACTGTTAAAGGAAAAGAAAAAAGATGGTGGTTGACGGTAGATACAAGTTCATTCGGATAGAAGTTCTTGTGCCAGTGATTGCTCCAAAGTTACGACAAAACGATAAATACTTAAATATAAGCGAAACTAAAAAGATATTTTGCTCCTGATAAATAACCTAAACCGGCCTAAATCTTAAGAATGACCTTATTCCACGTTCATTCGTCACATACATTTCCCACACTGTAAAATCATTTCTCTGCATGTGGGCCGTCACTGAAACTGGGCAGTGGGCGGAGCCTAATGAGAATAAAGACGGTCTACGGGTTCCGGCAACATAAACTGCATTTCTACGAAGTTTCAGGGGGGAAAAAGCGAATGATCGAAACATTCAAAGTGTCGGGTAGTTCTTGAAACGTAGTTTCTTCATCTCTCGGATTAAACCAAAGCCGTTGAAGGAACCTCCGCTGAGCTGTGGAGCGATGCTGGGCGGTAACCAGATGGAGTTAAATTCTTCCCTTTTTTTTTTTTTTAAACGACAGGTTGGCAGGCGAGTGGCGGACCGGGTCTACGACATCGCCAGGTGAGATTATGACGACTCGGCTGGAATTCTGACCTCCGGTTGGATGTCCTCTCAAACCCGACTCCCTCTTCCTGTCTCCTCAGGACGTTTCCTCTGGCTCTGGACATCGGCGGCGGGAAAAGCCACATCGCGGAGCATTTAAGCGAAGTAGGTCAAGACTTAAACCTGTGACGGGGGTTCGAACGCTGAAGCGCTGACTCTGTGTCCGTTGGTGTTTCAGGAGGTGGTGGAGCGTCTCCTCCTGACGGACGTCTCGGAGGAGAGTCTGGTGAGTGTGGAATCGAATCCCAGAAACTCTATTTTTTATCTGCGCAGAATCTGTTAGCCTCTTACATCATCGACAAACTCTGCCTACCTAAGAAGGAGGCCGGACTCTAAAACTCCAACAAACTGTCCGAGGACCTCTCAGAGACTCGTCTCCCGCGCCTTCCACTTCAGCGTCCCTTCTCAGCACATTGAGCCCCTTAACCCCGCCCCGAAAGAAAGATCAAAGGCGGCAATAGTCACCTCTTGTTTGAGGTAGTAAAACAATAAGCCGTTTGGAGTAGTGACGTTTTATCCTTTGTGCCTTTGATTCCTTTGATGTTCCTTTGAGCGGTGGAACGGGCGGCTCGATGGGCTGAACAGAGACGCCGAAATGGAAGGCGCAGGAGATGAGCGGCTACAGAGTCTCTGAGAGGTAGTCGATTCTGGGATCCTTTTATTCGTTTTTTCCGGAAGATGTTTGTCGTCTAGAGCCGTTTTAAATGTTTTGTTGGGGTCCGAATAAACAAGCGGGTGTTTTTATTTTATCTGCAGAAAAAGAGGAGGCGGAGTCAGATCCCGACCGGCTGCGTTGTTGCCGACGAGGAGTTCCTGCCCTTTAAAGAAAACACCTTCGACCTGGTGGTGAGCAGCTTGAGGTGATTCTCTTCAAGGTCCGTTCTCCACATTTTTGGTCAGGATGAGACGGACGCTGCTGTTACCACCTCCTGCCACAGGAGGGCGATGAGATGCTGAAGCCTCTCTGACAGGAGACATCTCCCTCCTCCGTCCACCTTCATGTCTCACGCCGTCTTTTGTTTCAGTTCTTCTAATGGTTCTGACTTTGTTCTCAGAACCTTCAGTGTTCTGAGACCTGTAATACCAACTGGGCCCAAAATCCCCAAATCAACAGAAATTCCAGAAGGTGATTGAAGTCCATCAGTCTGTGAAGGGTTCCAAAGCTGTTTCTAAGGTTCTGGGACTCCACAGATCCCCAGTGAGACCCATCATCTCCACATGGAGAAGACCTGGACCAATAGTGAACCTTCACAGAAGTGGACCACCTTCAAAATTCCTCCAAGATCCCGGAGAAGGTTCAATCAGGAAGTCCCAAATGATCCTAGGAGAACATCTAAGGAGCTCCAGGCCTCTCTCACCTCAGTAAAGGTCAGAGGTCATGGCTCCACTATTCGGAAGACACCGGGCTAGACCGGCATCATGACAGAGTTGTGAGGAGAAGGCTACTGATGACCCAGAAGAACATTAAGGCTGGTCTGAACTTACCCACAACACACCTTGATGACCCACCAGAAGAACATCAGACCTACGGTCCAATGTGGAGGTGGCGTTGGAATGTTGTGAAGACGAGGATCGTGGAGGGAAACGTGGATTCTACTGAAGGAGAATGTCAGGTCATCAGCCCGTGAGTGGGTCAAAAGGAATGAAATGAATGTTCTGGAGTGTTCTAGTTGAATTTTGGACCTGAAGCCTTCTGAGATGCTGTGGTGGGACCTCAGAAGGTCAGAACCTGCTCACAAATCCTCTGTTGTTGCTGCACTAAAGCAGCTCTGGAGAGAAGAGTGGGCCAGAACTCCCCCTCAGTGACGTCAGAACCTGACCTCCAGCCATCAGGAGGGTTCTGCTGCTGAAGGTGGAACATCTAAACGTTCCCTGGTTCTCCTACTCCATGCTGTGGAATCTTAACCTTTTATCTCACGTGCGCCATTTGAAGCGTTGACGTGTCTTAATCTCGCCGTCGTCCTCTTTCAGTCTGCACTGGATCAACGACCTGCCTGGGGCGCTCAAACAGATCCACCAGGTGCTGAAGCCGGATGGAGTCTTCATCGGCGCCATGGTGGGCGGCGAGACCCTTTACGAGCTGCGCTGCTCTCTCCAGCTCGCCGAGACGGAGAGAGAGGGAGGATTCTCCCCCCACATCTCCCCCTACACCGCCGTCACCGACCTGGGCAACCTGCTGGGCCAGGCCGGCTTCAGCATGCTGACCGTGGTGAGAAACCCACCAGAACAAGAACCTGTCAGGGGGGGGGGGGTCTCTCACTCTCTCGGTCGCTCTCTCTCTCTCTCTGCCTATCTTTGTATAGATAAATCTATCATGACAGGTCTATCTATCCATCTTCTTGTTCTATCATTCGCTCTGGGTCTAGCTCCCTAAACCTCTATGTCACTGTTTCTCCCTCTCTCTCTCCATCTGTGTCTCATCTGTCTCTCCATCTGTCTCTCTCCCTCTCTCTCTCTTTCTGTCTCTATCTGTCTCTCTCCATCTGTCTCTCATCTGTCTCTCCATCTGTCTCTCTCTTTCTGTCTCTATCTGTCTCTCTCCATCTGTCTCTCATCTGTCTCTCTCTCTCTCTCCGTCTGTCTCTCTTTCTCTCCCTCTGTCTCTATCTGTATCTCTCTATCTGTCTCTCCCTCTCTATCTGTCTCTCCCTCTCTCACCCTCTCTCTCTCCCTCTCTCTCTCCATCTGTCTCTCTCTCACCTGTGCAGTAGTGAACAGGTGAATTTTCTGACTCGGGTTTTTTTTCGGGGTCTGAAGCAGTCGGTGTATAGATTCTGGTGCTCCCTGGTACCAGACCCGGTTCTGTCGGCTGATCCCCTTGAGTCTTTTTAGCCCTCAAACACGACGTCCTGACTGTCTGTCTCTCTGTTTCAGGACATTGATGAAGTCCAGGTCCACTATCCGGGAATCATTGAAGTCATGACTGATTTACAAGGTATGACAGAATCAGTTCTTCTCTGAGTCGGTTCTGAAGGTCCACTTTCAATTCAGAAGCGCTGGTTCCTCTGTTTCCCTTCGCTGTTCTCCATGAAAGTTAGGATTATAATAATAAATAAACAATAACAGAAGTAATTAATTAGCTTAGCAGCAGTGGTTCTGCGTGTGACTCTGGCCCGGTTTGGGTGGAACGGTCCAGTACGACGGGCTGAGCGATGCTGTGGTACAGCAGTGGAGGGAGAAAGGGGGCGACGTAGAGTTCTTTTACCTGCTGGTCCAAACTGGTGTGGAGGTTTTGAACACTGTCAGCTGTCTGGTTCTTGATGGTTCTTGATGGTTCTTGATGGGTCTTGATGGGTCTTGATGGTTCTGAGGCGACGTGTGGCCGTGTTTGGTCGATAACATAGATGACCAGTATGTGAACGGCCCATTATTGAAAGAGATCGATAGTTGTGAAGGAGAAAAACGGAAGAAGACCCGTGGCTTTAATGCGTTTCGGCTCTGTTACTACCTCCAGGAATGAAGAAGAAGAGGAACCCCCCCCCGCGTTAATGATTATTTAGAATGGAGAGGAGAAATGAACCTAGTGAAACGTTTGTAATGCAAAACTCTGGCATATCCCAGAGGTTTCCTAAAGATCCGGTGACTTAACGGGTTTCGCAGAATTTCAAAGAAAAGAAAAGAAAAACGAAAAAGTCACAAAGTGGCTATTGCTGCCTTTGACCCTTTGATGTTTCTTTGAGGGAGGAGCTAGTGGGTCAGTTTTGAAGAACTCCATTGATTCCTTTGATGTTCCTCTGAGAGGTGGAGCTGGTGGCTCAGTGGGCTGAACAGAGACGCTGAAGTGGAGGTCGCAGGAGGATGTGCGAGATCCTCAGAGGGTTTTCTCGGAGTTGTCGGTAGATTTACAGGCTGGCAATAATTCAGACATTAATGGAGGAATCCGCTGGAATTGGTCCTAAACCTCTGGTTCTGTCGGGCCTCGGTGGAAGTTTCTCTTTTTTGAAACTCGTACGTGATTGACATCTGGTAGTTGAACCATCAGCGCCAACAGATTCGATTCCTCCACAGTGGATCTCTGACCTTCCTCCTCGTGCTTGCAGGTATGGGCGAGAGCAACTGCGCCTGGAACAGGAGGACGCTGCTGCACAGAGACGCCATATTAGCGGCGGGCGCCATTTACAGAGGTGAGTGTGTTTTCACACACACTGAGCCCATATTGGTACCGCTGAGCCTCAGGTTGGTTTCTGCTGACGCTCAAGCTCATTTTTAGATAGGAGGGGCGCATATCGATCACCCATAACATTATAACCACTGACGGGTGATGTCAGAATAACATCATCATCAGAACCTTTACATTTGGATCAAAGTGCTACAAAGTAAAAGCATCAATGTAAAATATAATAATAATTATAATATAAAAATATGATCAAAAAGCAGCAATTTGAATTATAAGTTACAGGTTCTGCTAAAAAGGAAAGTTTTAAGTCCTCTTTGAAAAGTGTCAGTCGTCTGTGGAGCCCTCAGATGGTCGGGGAGGGCATTCCACAGACGAGGGGCAGCAGAAAAGAAGAGGGGAATGGAAAAAAAATGATACAGCCATGTTTACGGAAGAGAGGGGAAATGATGAGGATGAGGATGGAGAAGCTGCGGTGGAACATGTTACAGTTTTCATGTAGATTTGCGTGTCATCAGCGTATCAATGGAAAAAAAGCTGAATTATTCCCGCTTCCTTCTCGTTCTATTTCTGGCACTTCTGCTTCCCTTTACTTGGATGTTTTGTCCGCTGCAGTTCCCTTCATCAGAACTGATCTGGGTCCTTTGGTCTGGGACCAAGATCCAGAGTGAGTCATCAGATCAGGTCAAAATAGACACACCCGTGTTTGAACTTCTTCTTTCTGAGACAGGCCAGATGTCAAAAACCCTTTTCAGCCGCCTGATCAGGTCGGTACCGACGCTCCTGTGTGTGTACCAGATGAAGGCTTTATTTTTGGGGCTGGGTCAGCCAGCAGCAGATTGGCAAACAGGTTCTGGAGCTCCTTCGGACTCATTTATACGCCATCAAGATATAGAAATACATTTATTTGTTTATCATGTCGCCGAAAAGTCCGGGATATAATATCATCCCCCGGGATGAGCTGGTGAGTGTCGCTGGGCCGAGGGATGTCTTCTTAGCCTACTGCCACCGCGACGGACCCAAGATATGTGGAAGAAAATGGATGGACTCTTCCTCCCACGGTACCTGAAACAGCTAGCTTAGCTAGCTTTATGGAATCAGACACCAGAACCTCGTCAGTTCTTCTGTCGGTTCCGGCATTCTGCTGCTTCATCCGCCGGTCTCTGCTGAGGCCGACGTACCTGTCGATGTTGACGCCGACGGTCTTGGCTGCTCCGACAACTCTCTAGTTAACTTACCTGGCTAATGAGGGAAAGTCGGAATAAACTCACTTTTCACAAAATCTTTGAACTGCTCCTTTAACTCTCAGTCTAACGGCGTCTGTTTGAAAATGTTGCAGAGATGTACGGGAGCGAGGACGGCTCCGTCCCCGCCACCTTCGAGATCCTCTACATGATCGGCTGGAAGCCTCACGAGTCCCAGGTGAGAGAGTTAGATGGTGCGTTCAAAGACGGTGGTTAAACCAGAAACCACAAATTTGGGATTTTTCCGAGTTCTGGAAACGAGTCCGGAAAACACGATGGATGTGGGCTAGTGGGCATCGATTATTCCGTATGGATAGACTGTAACGCCGCCAACTTCACTCTTAAATGAAAGATGTTTACCTACACGATCAGCCATAACATTATAACCACCCGACTTATTGCATATTGTGTAGTTCTTTTTCTAAGTTGTACTACGATAGCTCTTCTGTGGGATCAGACAACATAATTTTAATATTACTACTACTACTTATAGTAATAATATCAACTATAAGTTGATATTATATAATGGTTTGACACACCAATGGAGATCGTCCGCCAAAATACGCCTTCACACCTAACTGCAGGAGGAATCGTGACATTGCAATAAAAAGTATCCCTTCATCTTTTGGGGGTTGTAATGTTATGGCTGATGTATTCAAATGAAATAGTAGTGTAAGTATTACATTCATCAGTCGCTATGATGTCAAACGTCCTCATTTCCGACGTGTCACGAACGCGGCAAGACTTCCGTCCCTCCTGGTTATAATGATCTGGCTCTTCTCGCCGTCTTCAAACGTTGTTGTTGTTTGTCCGTTTCAGGCTAAACCGGCGAGGAGAGGCTCGGCCACGGCGTCGTTCGGGGATTTATCAAAGATCAGGCAGCCGACCAAAGAGACTTAGAAGATTCTGAGACGACCGACGCCGCGGGTTGGAGATCTGATATTTGTGTGTTCTGTGTGAAAGAAGGAGATGAGATGTTCTTCTCTGTAATAAAGATGAGCCGACAGACGCTTTGGCCGAAATGAATCCATGAAAGAAAAACTGACTCGTCTTTCTATTTTTTCCTTTTTTTTTTAATTTTAAATCTTCCATTTCTTGTTTTTATATCTTTTATTTCTTTTTTATACGTTTTTATTTATTTTTTTATATCTTTTATTTCTTTATATCTTTCATTTCTTTTTTATACGTTTTATTTATTTTTATATCTTTTTCATTTCTTTTTTATACGTTTTATTTATTTTTAATTTCTTTTTTATACGTTTTAGTTCTTATTTATCTTTCTCATATCTTTTTAATTTTTATATCTTATTTCTTTTCATTTCTTTTTAATTTCTTTTATCTTTTTAATTTCTTATATCTTTTTAATTTTTGTATATTTTCTTTTCATTTCTTTTTTATTTATTTTTTTATATCTTTTATTTCTTTATATCTTTCATTTCTTTTTTTATACGTTTTATTTATTTTGATATCTTTTTCATTTCTTTTTATATGTTTTATTTCTTTTTTATTTCTTATTTATATCTTTTATTTATTTTTTATACCTTTTTTTATCTTTTTCATATCTTACTTCTTCTTTTATATCTTATTTCTTTTCATTTCTTTTAAATATCTTTTTCATTTTTTGTATCATTTCTTTTTTATACCTTTTTTTAAAATCTTTTTCATTTTTTGTATATCTTCTTTCATTTTATTTCTTTTTCATTTTCTTATACCTTTGATTTCTTATCCAGCATGACTTCACAGCCGCTGCAGTTTCATTTCCAGCCCCTTTGACTCAGAACTTCCTCTCAGATGAAACGAAGGCGGGTCTCACTCCTTCAGTCTGGGATCTTTGGTCTCCGGCGGCAGAAATGTTCCTCCACCTTCTGCTGGCTGCAGGTTCCTGTCTCAGCACCACCGGTAAGAATTCTCCACCTCTGACCCACTTCACCTCCAGAGGGTCTATTATTAATCAATCAATAATCACAATCTATTGAACTCTAGAGGATAAAATAAATGTTTTTTAGAAACAAACCTTCTTCATTCAATCGATAGAATTCTCTTTTAAAACCTGCATCTTGTGTTTAATCAGGTTCTTTCATGTTAAACTTGCGTTAGAAGTTCTAAAGCCGCTCAGCACGAGTTAGAAAGACAGAAGAAGAAGAAAAAATCGGGGGGGGGGGGGTCCAATACTTTTTCACAGCGGTTCGGTTCTAGAGAGGAACCGAGATTCTAATTTCTATTTGTTGCTTCCTCTTTGACAGAAATTCCCCAAAAAGTGGTGCAGCAGAATACGGTGGTCAAACTTCCCTGCGCTCATGTGGGGGGGGATGTGTCGTGGAGCCGTCTCGGACTTGACGGTAACAAGGTGGTTCTGGCGTCCACCAAAAATGGCCTGGAAGTAAGACTCAAAACTCGCTTCGGTACCCTGGCAGATAATTCGCTGGTGATAACAAACGTCAAACCTTCGGATTCTGGAATGTACTTTTGCAACAGAAGTCAAATATATATGAAAGTGACGACTGATCTCAACGCGGTACCGCCCAGAGAAGCAGGACCGGGTCAGACGGACGCAGCTCCGGCAGGGGAAGCAGACCAGGAGGTCCGGCAGACCTCAGACGTCTGGAAAATCCCTGTTGGTGTGGTGGGCGGTGCAGCGCTGGTGCTTTTGGTGGTCCTGGTGCTGAGATTGCGCTCTAAGGAGAGAGGAGGGGCCATCGTGGAGGAAGCCGGTACTGAGCGGGTTTATGAGGAGATCGGCGAGGAGCCGGCGAGGAGCGGACCCGACGTCGAAAGGCCGTACCGCTGGGCGAGCTTCACTGAAACGCCCAACGACCCGGAGGAAATCCTCTACTGCAAAAGT
The DNA here is from genome assembly GCA_037951165.1 of Lophius americanus. Lineage (NCBI taxonomy): Eukaryota > Metazoa > Chordata > Actinopteri > Lophiiformes > Lophiidae > Lophius > Lophius americanus. The sequence goes on from JBBDHG010000184.1 coordinate 915,571, forward strand.
AACAAGCCGAGAAGTGAAGGACGCAGGGAGGAGGAGGAGTTTGTGTACGACCTGGTTTCTGGGCCGGGTCCTGGTTCTGGGCCATTTGTCACACGTCTGATTCAGTAGTTGGACCTCCCGTGAGGCGTTTGGTACACTGAAGGACAAAAGGTCACGGGATCCTCATCAGAGTCTGAGTTTAAATGTCGCAGCGGCGGCAGATGAAGACATCAGACATCCTTCTCCCCAGCAACACCCTCCAGCTCATCCTGGGGGTTCCTGAGGCGTTCCCAGACCAGAAGAGATATATTGTCCCTCTAGAGAGTTCTGGGTCGACCCCGGTTGACCCAGAACTCTCAGGAGGGACTCCTCCCGGTTCACCAGGCCTTGAAAACCTCCAAACGCAGGCGTCTGGATCAGATGATGGACCGCCTGAACCGGCTCCTTTCAACACAAAGGAGCGACCCGGGTCACTACCCAGACCTCGCGACCAGAAGTGAAGGCTGGCGCGTAGATGGACCGGTTAATTAAACGGTTCTGACTCTCAGACCAGCTGCTTCACCACTCGGCTGCAAACAGATCCAGTAGATGCTGGAAGTCGCGAACTGATGAAGCCAACAGAACCAAATCATCTTCAAACAGCAGAGGTGTGATTAAACCGGACCCTCTCCTCGCCCCCCGACTTCACCTTCAGAACCGCTCCATGAATATCAGGAACATTATCGGAGACATTCATTTGTAAAAGAAATAAATGAATAGTTTCGATAACAATTAAACATTTGATCATTTTTATATAATTATATTTTTTATTGACGCTTTTATCTGCTTTTACTTTGTCGCGCCTTAAGATTTGATCCAAATGTAAAGTGCGTTATAAATGAAATGAATTATTATTAATAAAGAATGTTATCATTGAACGTAATGTCTTTCTTTAAGTTTTTAATGTTAACTATTTTGAAACTTTATTGTTTTTCTGTTTCTTACGTTGTTTTTATTTTCGCCTCTCACTTCCTTTTCCGGCTCGAATAGTCATCTTAGAATTGTCCATCACATATCTTACAATAAAGGTTGGTTTGAAGAAGACGACGATCACGTGTCCTCGTTGCCATGACATCAACCCTCGCTTTCGTGTAACCGGAAGATTCGGCTCTGGCAACAATTTTTCAAGGTTTGACCGCCGTTTGTGTTTTTTAAAGGACTTTTTTTTCAACGATGGTGAGTAAAAACTTTGTTTTGCTGAGAAGCAGGGACGAAAGTTAGCGTTAGCGTGTGTTAGCTTATTATTAGCCGTGTTGTGCTCGAGGCTGGGCGAACGAACATCGGGTTTAATGTTGGGATTAAATGTTGTGGTTTTCATTCCAGCCACCCAAAAGTAAGAGCGGACAAGCCGGGAGCGTGACGTCATCAGCGGTGGTGGACATTCTCTCAGCGGAGGAGATGGACAAAGATCAGGTCAGAACTGCTGCTAGGCTAAAGGGTTAGCTTCACTTCTCCTGTGACTTCCTCCTCTTCTTTCGGTCGGTGCCCTTCAGGGGCCTCAACAGTGGATCATCCCTCTCCACCTTCCCTTGTCCTCTGTCACACTGACCAACTGCATGTCCTCTCTCACCACATCACCAAACCTTTTTGCTCCTCCCCTTTTCCTCCTGCCTGCAGCTCCATCTCCAGCATCCTTCTTCCAGTAGATCCACTATCCCTGACCGGTACCAAAGTCCAAGAGACATCGGCTGAAAGGTGACCAGCAGCAGTGTTCTAAACCAAAGTGTGTGTGTGTGTGTGTGTGATCTCCAGCTGGAGGAGCACATCATTCGCCTCCGAGAGGAGCTGGACAGGGAGCGGGAGGAGAAAAGCTACTTCCAGCTGGAGCGGGATAAGATCCACTCCTTCTGGGAAATCTCCAAGAGGGACGTGGAGGAGGTGAAGGCCCGGCTGAGGAACAGACAGCGGGAGAGAGAGGGGGCGAAGGAGCGCCACCGGAGGGAGATCACCGTACGACGCACTCGCACACCTGTCAATAATTACACACTTCTTTTGATTTTTACTGGATTCTTTTTCCCCCCCCGACAGAAAAAAAAACCTGACGTGGGTAGAAAGTTCTGACCCAGTTTCCTACACGTCACAATTTGTCATCTGTTAGAGTCACTGGGATCGTATGTGTCAGGACAAAATGTTCCGACTGTTTATTATTGCCCCACCCACTTACTTCAGTGGTCATAATGTTATGGCTGATCAGTGAAAATGAACGCATGTCAAATTTTCATTCTACAAATTGTTCGTCTTTCTGAAGCAAGTAGGTCATCAGGTTCTGGACCCGAGACCGGATCGACCGGATGTTCCGAGACAATAAGAGGAACCCGGTGAAAACATCTGGATGACGTCATCGCTCCTCAGTTCTTCCTCTCGTTCCCAGGAGTACAAGCAGAAGCTGAAACACGTCCTGTCCGAACACCACGACATCAACTCCGGGCTGAAGATGGACGGCGTGGCCTCCACCTCGCTCCTCCAGAACCGGAACGTGGAGGCAGAGCTTCGGCTTCGAGGAGAGAGGAGCGGCCTGCAGGCAGAACTCAGGGGGAAGAAGTTCCACAAGCAGAACTGCATCAAGGAGCTCAAGCTGGTGAGCCTCAGCATCCAACCGTTTCCTGTTTTACCTGCACACCTGAGCCCGCTGAGCCCCGGTCTGCCCGTCTTTGGGTTCTCCGCAGAAACACCAGGTGGAGTTAATGGAGCTGGTCAACGTCTACGACAGAAGGATCAGAGGTCAGTAGAAGCGGTCTCCGCGTCCGAGATGAAGTCCCGCGTCGTGAACTCCCTCCGCCGGTGTTTGAACAGATCTGGAGGCCAAGTATCACCGGAAGCTGCGGTTGATGACGGAAGCCGAGGAGAGGCGGAGGAAGGCGGAGATCGGCGCGCTGGAGGACAGGATGCAGAGGCGCGCCGTGACTCTGGTGGAGGACCAGGACAGGGCCCTGAGGGACGCCGAGGAGTACTACTCTGGAATCCAGATCAGACTGGCGGCGGAGCAGAGGGAGCTGAAGGTAGGAACGGTTCCCTGGAACCACAAATAGAGATCCTCGAAACAACCGCAAACACAGTCGACCATAACATTAAAACCACCCGCTAATTTTCAGCGGGGCCCCCTTTTTTTTGCCGCCACAACAGCCATGATGTCACAGACACCTCTGGTACCCAGTGGTCCGCAAAGTATTTGGATCCTTAACTGGAGTCAAAGTACTAATATATCACTTTTAAAAAGTACAAGTACACGTGTACAAGTACAAGTACAAGTAAGCTTATTTCTGCATGGAATCAGGAGAACTTAACTTTTGTTCTGTCCTTGTCGTCCGACAGGAAGACCTATCGGAGGCGACGAAGCTGCAGACGGGGGCGGAGCGCGAGCTCTCGGCAGCTCAGCAGGAGAACGACCTCCTGACAGAGTCACTGCGGGAAACCCGGCAGAACCTCGCCGAGCTCCGGAAGCAGCGGGAAGAACAGGCGGAGGCCAAGAAGGCGGTTCGTTGGCTGCACAAAAAGACACTTCATCTTCTGGGCCACGCTGTGCTGCTCATAAAAGTTCTGGTACTGTTTTCCGACAGCTGACCAAAGCTCGAGTGAAGGTGACGGAACAGGAGCGGAGGGAAGTGACGGTGAAGCTGGAGTTGCTGCTGCAGGCCTGTGAGAAGGTGAGCTTCTCCTTCACGGGGCTTTTACCTTCGCTCGCTTCCACCGGTGCCGACCCGAACGCTATCCCCCCCCCCCCGGCAGGTCCAGCAGGAACGCGACCAGCTGCTGAGGAGCCAGACGGACGCCATCCTGGACGTGCAGCAGCGGAGCGAGCTGAAGCAGATGTTGCTGGAGAGGCAGCTGGCGGCGCTGAGGGAAGCTGTGGAGAAGAAGGAGGCTCACCTCTGCGCCGCGCTCTCGGCGTCGAAGGTCAACCAGGACGCGAGCGACCACGCCGAAAACAGACTCAAGGTACCATTCTTACAAGATTCCTCCGACATGTCCTGGCCTCAGTCTGTGACCGAGCAAGGTTCTGGGCTCGGTCCGGTAATGTTCCCGGTTCACTCCAGCTCAGACCGACGATATAAGAATCTTTTTGCGGATGATGCAGTCGTTTATTTCAATCCGCCAGAATGTTCCTAAAGGTGAGGAAAATCTAGGCCCCGATGACACAGGGACACGACTCCTGTGCCTCGGGTAACGGTTCCTACAGGTTAGTTGTTGGCTCCCTCACCTGGCTTTGGCGGCCAGATGTTAGACTAACCAGAACCTTGGGCCCGGACTCGGCCGCACAGCAGAACAGCCTGGTGCCGCAAGGTCCAAATGTGAAACAGGGCCACCAAAGGTACCTAATGGCAAAGGTGGTTGGATCACCGATGGTCTTTGCACGCGGCTACCTGCATGAGGCGCCGTTCATGGACAAACATCGTAACGGCGTTTCCTTCCTGTCTGTAGGAAATACTCCAGAGGAAACAAGACGCCGTCGAAGCTCTTCGCCGAGACCTGGCTCGGAACTGTCAGGTGAGTCCCGCACCGTTTGAGTGTCCCGACAGGAAGCGCCGTCTGTCCGCTGACGCAGCGATGACGTCACAAACATGTGACCCGCAGGAGTACGACCAGCTGCTGCAGAGCTGTCAGGAGAAGCTGAAGGCTCAGGGAGTTCCTCTGCAGGACTTCCCCTTCAAGCCCTCAGAGCAGATCCTGGGCCGGCTCTGAGCTACGCTTGCGGGCGCTCCACTGGGATGGCTCCCCGCCGGAACCGCCGCCCACTGACGCACCAGCACCTTCCAGCGGTTTATGCTGCGCGAGCAGATGTGTTCATAGTGTTAAAGACAATAAACAAGTATTTTTCCATCACCTCTTTCTCTTGTTCTAAATAATAAGTTTGATCCTCCATCTGTTAAAACCCAGTAATAACCCAAAAACACAAAATCCCAATCCGGATTGACTCCAGATGTTGAACCCCCTCAGAATGGTTCCTTTAGACGTGAAGGAGCAGCCCCTCACCTCATCTGTAAGTCCAAGTCCGGCCCCCCTCTAAAGGGAGCTCGTTTCAGCTGCTTGTATCCTTGACCTCAGTCTTTGAGGAAAAACGACCTCGGTGTAGAACAAAAAGTGGACTCAGCCCGAATGTCGTGGTTCACTCCTTTAATTGACACTCAGTGTCAAGAGTTTACAAACAAACACATCCAGTAGAAAAACCATTCACAGTCTGTACACACAGTAGGGCTCCTATCATAAAAAGCAGTGAGATGTTCGTGGCTTCTTCTCCGGAAGACTTCAGGATCTGATCTCTGCCGGCGACGCTTTGGTCGTGGGAAATTTTTTTAAAAACGCAGCGGAAAGAATAATAAGTGCAAGAAATCCGACGCGTCCGTTATTCCGTGCCTTTAAGCGTCTCGGAGTTTTCTCACTTGTTTTGCAGTGACGTTTTTTTATTTACATTAAATATTATTAGTGCAGCTCAGAGTAACTTCACCTCCCAAATAAATTCTGACACAACAGCAAACCGATTCCCAATTCTAAGCAGAACAGTGTTTCCTGACGTGACCCCTAGAGGAAGCGCGGAGTACTGCAGGGGGTCCGTGAGATTTTATTTTATTCAACGCCCCCCGTGACCCTGAGCAGGTGAACAGTCTTAAAGAAATGAATGGAATCCAATACAACTGACGACTCAAAAGCTGTTCTATCTATCCATTTTCTCTAACCGCGTACCTGTTCAGGGTCAGGGCCGGAGCCTATCCCAGCTGACATGAGGGCGAGAGGCCAGGGTGCGTCCTGGACTAATCCCCACTTCATCACTGGGCCGACACACAGAGACGTTTAGTCACCAATTCCCCCATATTGAAAGGTTTTTGGCCGCGGGAGGGAACTAACACCAGTCTCCGGGGGGGATTTGAACCCACAACCTTCATTCTGCGAGGCCACCGGGTTATAAATGTCGGTCAATCATTCCCCAGCAGAACAGTTTGAGCAATTGATCCGCGGATCTTCAGGACGATCTAGTTTGTTTTCATCAGTACACCAAGAATTGAACCCTCGACCCTGCCAGTGTTCATGGGTTCTATTTATACCCGACACCATCATTCATTCATCTACGCAGGTACGTGTGTCACATAAACAGGAATTTGTATTTATTGCCAGAAACGTGGCTGAATGAATGTTCGTTGATGATTTTGGACGAAGAGCGGAGCAGCGGAGCAACAGCCTCTTCTTCTGCTAGGATGGCAGCGGGTGAGGAAGAGGAGAGGAAAACGACCTACCGGTTTCTCCGTTCTTCCTTCGGCCCGGAGAAGAGGCACCGAGGCGGGGTTTTGGTTTTTTTGGGGTTTAGAACACACAACACGCCGGCGTGGACGCTTCACTGTCGGGTCAGCCGGTGCCGTGGCTGCTGTACTCGAACACGCCTTTCTTGAAAAACGGCGAGAACTCACAGATGGCGTGTTTGGTGAGATGGAAGCCGCCGTCTGCGTCGGCATTGAGAGGAGAGTTGGAGGACGCCAGCATCACCTGGAACACGTTCCTGAGGTACCGCTGAGAAGACAACAGAACCTGTTAGGACACCAATCCTGCTTCTGTGGGAGGTTCCCTGTAGGGGGCGCCACCTTCCTCTGTCCCACAAACCAACTGCATGTCCTCTTTCCCTACATCCAGAAACCTCCTCTTTGGTCTTCTCCTTCTTCTCCTGCCTGCAGGTCCATCTCCAGCATCCTTCTACCAGTAAATCCACTAACCCTCCTCCTCTTCACGGGTCAGAACCATCTCAGTCTGTCCTCTCTGACTTTGTCTCCAGGACGTCTAACCTGGACTGTCCCTCTGATGTCTCCTTTCTAATCCTGTCCTTCCTCTCACTCCCAGAGAACATCTGGACATCTTCATCTCTGCCTTCTGTCTTCTGGTCAGAACCACCGTCTCTAAACCATCCAGCAGAACTGATCTCACCTCCATCTTGGAAACTTTTCCCTTCACTCCTGCTGCTGCTCTTCTGTCACAGATAACTCCTCACACTCTCCTCCACCCTGCTGCACTTGCTACTTTACCTCTTCTCCACACTTCCCGTTGCTCCTAACAGTTGACCCCAAGTCCTGAAACTGCTGCACCTTCACCTCTACTCCTCCATCCTCACCTCCTCCTGCCTCCCTTTCATTCACACACACATGTATTCTGTCTTCATTCCTCTTCTCTCCAGCGCATACCTCCACCTCTCCAGGTTCTCCTCCACCTGCTCTCACTACAGATCTCAATGTCCTCCACCAACATCATAGTCCATGGAGACTCCTGCTGACCTCCTCCATCAGTCTGTCCATCACCACAGCAAACAAGAAGGGACTCAGAGGCCATCCTTGGTGCAGTCCCACCTCCACTTTAAACCAATCCATCACTCCTACTGCTCACCTCCATCATAAATATCCTGGACCACTGTTACATACCTCCTCATGCAATCCCACAATTCCTCCCTCACCACTCTGTCCTACACTTCCTCTAAATCCACAAAGACACAATGCAGCTCCTTCTGACCCCTAAACTTCTCCATCAGCTCCTTCTGACCCCTAAACTTCTCCATCAGCTCCTTCTGACCCCTAAACTTCTCCATCAGCTCCTTCTGACCTTCTCTAAACTTCTCCATCAGCTCCTTCTAACCTTCTCTAAACTTCTCCATCAGCTCCTTCTGACCTTCTCTAAACTTCTCCATCAGCTCCTTCTGACCTTCTCTAAACTTCTCCATCAGCTCCTTCTGACCCCTAAACTTCTCCATCAGCTCCTTCTGACCTTCTCTAAACTTCTCCATCAGCTCCTTCTGACCCCTAAACTTCTCCATCAGCTCCTTCTGACCTCCTCTGTACCAGGTATGTATGAATTAAGAGCCTTGCCTCTAAGTGATTCCGCCGCTCAGCCACCATCCTCTCGTCTCTGTTCCCAAAAAGCTTCTTTGGAGGGAACTCCAGAGCTGCCAGCTGGAACAGAAGGACATCGTAAAGTCACCCGATGCTGCACGAGTCCAAAAGAAACTCCGTAGATGATTCTATCGGATCGAGCCCTCCCCAACCCCTACCTCTGGATATTTTAATTTGAGGCTCTTTTGCATCTCCAGGAAGCGACTGTAGCGTCTGAAGACAGTCCACACCTCCTCCATTACAGTGATCTGACGGAAGAGAAAGGGATGAAGAGATTCAAACATAAACACCCTTTCATCCTGAGAACACTGTCACTTTAAGAACCACAACCAGAACATTATGGCTAGAGCGGGCCTCAAACTCTATGATAGAGTATGTTTGTATACTTCTTCTTTATATTGATCAGTGGAAACCAATTGATGCTCAAACAGTGGAATAAAACCACCAGTTCGATATTGTGCAGGTCCAACTGATGCTACCAGTGCAGTTCTGTCATGTCACCGACACCTTTCCATCAGAACCAGCCTGAATGTTTTCAGCAGTTTGTGCTGAAGTGGACCTTCTAAGGGGATCAGACAACATGGGCTAGCTTTCACTCCCCTTATGCTAGTAGAAGCCTTGGACAACCCGGACCCTGACACCAGGTGACCTTGAACCACTTTGGTACCGGAGAGGCTCTAACCCAGTCGTCTCGCCATCATGATCGGGCCCTTGTCAAAGTTCTTAAGTCCTTATGCTCGCCCATGTTTCCTACGTGTATTTCTACCCAATAGTACTTGTTTACCGGCCCGGAATATTCATTTTTACGTTCTACAGTGAGACACTTGACTCCGGTTTGAAACAGAACCAGAAGAAAGATGAGCTCACCTTCACCTCGAACTCAAAGTGCTCGTCTTTCCCCTGCCCGCGGAGGACGTAACGAGGAATGCTAATTTTAACGGGCTCCTGACGGCCGGCAGAGCTCGCCCCGGACGGACGAGAGACCAGGTGCTGTAGGGAGGGGGGGCGGGGGGGTAGGGGTCACAGGTGAGAAGACAAGACACAGGTGTGGAGACTATAGACTTGACTTGCAAAAAACAAAACAAGTCGATTGCCAATCAATTCCAAAAGTTGAATAAAAGCAGACATTAAGAATTATATTATAAAGCTTTATTTCCGATTAAACACGCCCGGTTTACAATCATAAGAGTCCGACGTTAGCGACATTACATAACAATAATAAATCCATACGATATAACAGCCTCACTAGTCATCAGACAACAATTCTTTAAAGTGCAGCAGCAAAAGATTTTTGGACCAAACTGCAATTAAGTTGACAATAACGTCCCTCTGAACCACGATAGACCAAAAACACAAATATTTATTGACAAGAATCGTAAGCGAGACTTAATAAAATAGATGAATTAATTTCCCTTCATTCACTCGCCGCCATTAAACATGGCCGACAGATAAGAGGAGAGATGGCAGTTAAACTCCGGCGCGGTCTGGTTCCCCAGGAGACCGTCTTCAGGATTATTACATGTGACTAGGGTCTAAAATGTTTAAAAATATTTTAAAAATACTTTCAGATCTTCGTTTTCACGACGGTGAAAATCTTCGTCTTACATCTCTGAAAAAATGGCAGCAGCTTCAACACGTCCTAAAAATAAATAAAGCCTCTGGTCGTCGGTGACTTTGGGCCGGTGTGTCTCTCAGGAAGAGAGATGGTTGATCAGGACCACGGCCTCGGAGGTGCAACCAAAAGATAACTTCCAGGAGTCCGACTGTCCACTGTGCCGAGAGACGGACGGCTGGTCTGCCGAGCCCCGCCTGGACGCCGTCCTCTTCTCTGGGGTTTGCGACTTGCTGGTTGTGAAGGCGATGTCGACCACCAGCCAGTTCTCTCTCCGCCTCACAAGCAGGCATCGGATCTCTGAGCGCCTGCGCAGTTCAAGCCCCTGGAACTGGGGCTGAGCGGGGACCAGACTGGAGTGGCGTGGCGCCGGGTGAAAGACGCCGTCCTCGCGGAGAAGAACCACGTGAGTGTCCGTCAGGAGGAATTGATAAATGGCGCTAGGGTAAATGCGGGTGGAGTTCATGACCTGGACGCTGGTGTAGAGAAGAGGACAAATGTTTGCCAGGGAGGGTTTGCCGGGACCGTCCATGTTCCCGTGGACGATGTAGAGCAGGTCTGCCAGGACTCGCTTGAACCTGGAGGTGACGAGGAGACCGTTGTCCAGGATGATGTCTGGAACGCTGGATGTCCAATCCAGAGAGAGGAGCATGAGGTCACCAGAGAGCAGTGGGTGATCTTCAGTGCCGCCAGAGAACCGTTCAGGAGAAATGGCCTTCAGGAGTGCCTTGCAGAACTCCTGGGTAAGCTCTTTGCTGTGGGTAAAGACCGCCAAGACGGTGTCCTCCGCACAGCCAGTTAGCCGCACGTGTTGCCCCGCCAAGCTAATCTGGATCAGCTTGATTTCCATGAGATTGAAATGGTGAAAAACGGCGAAGCTGTCGTTTGCGTCACTCGACAACACCGTCATGTCATTGTCCGATAACAGCAGGCATCCGGGCTTTGGGACCGGCCGCCCGCGGTTGGCGATTCGGAGCCAGAAGACGCTCAAAAGTTTGTCGGCTCTCTTTCGAGGAGCCAGAGACTCCAGCTTCTCTAGCATCTTCGGGGATGACTGTAGCTGAGACAAGTCCGGCGGCAGCTGGACCAGCCTCTGATGAAACACTTCAGGACATTTGTTTTTGACAGACAACACGGAGCCTTCAGGCCATCCTGAGACGCCCGGGATCACTGGCTGGCTAAAGTTCTGGGCCTGACTAAAGTTCTGGGCCTGACTAAAGTTCTGGGACTGACTTAAGGTGCAATCCTTTGGCAGATCAACTGAAACGACTTTGCTTTCAGCGAGGACGCAGGGCTTTGGCGTTGGACCGAGCGGCAGTCGATGAATCAACGGCAGCCCTTTGGACATGCTGGTCACATACTGAAAGAGTACGACCTTTAGGTCCCCCACTCGTACGTTTCGAATGATGTCCCGGGTGTCCTGGAGCCGTTGACCTGCATCGTTGTATGCGTCTGATAGACTTCTAGTAAAATAGCCTAAATCATAGCCTGCGCTGGCCGCGGCTTTCTCAGCCTCTGGGACTGTCTGTCGTTTTATTTGACCATTAACGGTTTCCTTGGAGAACACGGCCTTGACTTCCCCTCCTCGTACATTCTGCATGAGGTCACGTGTGTCCTGTAGCTTTTGACCGGCATCTTTGTACACATCAGACAGCTTTTGAGTAAAATAGCCCAAATTGTAGCCCCTGTTGGTGGCGCCCGTCCCGGCTCCTGTGACTGCGTCACGTTTTATTGGACCATTAACAACCTCCTTCGACTCCTGCTTGAAATCCATGTCTCCACTGACAGAGGTCATCGGCTTTGAGGACCGATCATTGGAAAGGTCATCTTCTACTATTCCTGCTGCTGTTGGAGCTCTAGCTTCTCCCCATAGGTGAGGGCGTCCATTTACCAGCAACTCCATGACCTCATCTTCGACCTTCTTGTCGTCAGAGACGCCGAAGGTTGAACCGCTTCTTCTTTTATGGGCAACGTTTTTGCTCTCATCAAATCGGTCACTGGTGTTTGCTGAGGTAGCACAAATCTCATGTGGTCCAGTATCACCAGCAGCGTGGGGAGTATTCACCCCCGCTTGGGAGCGTTTGGGAGCCGGCGTCTCCTCTTTTTGGACTTCAGCTATGGACTGTAGTTTCTCTTCAGTGTGAGGTTTCAAGGAGCCAGCCTCCGGTTCTTCAGACATGTCCCCTCGGACGTGAGCGGCCTCGAGATCCGGGGACGGCAGGAAGTTAGACCACAGCCCATAGGCGCTCTGTGTGCACAAGGGGGGAGTCCATGACTACATCGTCAAGCAGTGAAGGGTCTTGGAATTAAGTCCTTGATCCAAACCGAGGAGAATTACAGCTCCTCCATCACCAGGTGAACAAGCGGGTTTTTTAAGTGATTCCAAATTAACAGTGCAGGGAGGGTTTTTCATGCAAATGAGGATGACAGGTGTAGAAAAACATGCAAGGAAGCATTGGCTGAGCCCACGTTTGAGACTTATGGCTAAAAGGTGGCGTATTTAATCTTTTGAGTCATTTTGTTTACTGGTCCTAAAGATACAAATGAGCTTCCTGTCCTAAGTTCTCCCAAAGGAAAAGAAAATATAATCGATTTTTCTTTCTACACAGATATTACACAAGGCCTTCCTTCTCTTTGCTGCCTTGCTTTATTTACAATGACCAACCATAAATGCACTGTAACACAATAATGATGGCCTAAGTGGTTTCTACCTGAGGAGGCAGTAACAGATGTGAGTCAGACATCTGTATAAACACAAGTTGAAAATGCAGGAAGGGGTGGGGACGTTTTTACAGCGAATCATCCTTGTGGAACGAACACGGAAGATTTAAAAATCAACAGGAAGAGGGTCAACGTTGTTGTTTTAATTATCTTTATGGGATTTTTTTTTTTTCACATGGAAACTACAAATTTGTTTTTCATGCATATGATGGAATTCCTGCTTTCGTAGAGACGCAGCAGAGTTAAGGATTTTTCTAATGATTGATGGCTAAATCGTCCCAACGCCAGAGCAGAATAAGGCCTTACCTCGTATTTAAGCCTCCTTGGATTAATGTTGTGCAGCTTTTCATCATCCTGAAAACAGCAGAACTCCACATCAGTATTAATAAGAGTTGGATACATCGGAAAAAGAACAACGGTCGTCATTTTTCAAAATCAATCAAACCGGCCCGCAGAAACATCAATCGACGATTATCAACTTATACATCAGGATTACGGGACAAAGGATAGGAAACCGGATAAATGAAACCCAGAGGGAGGAGAACCCGATCCAGTAATGGGATCGTGGACCCACAGACGTTATTTGGGGGGGGGCTCATGCAGATTAGCAGGCGGGGGACGGGTTCTGAGTGGGACAAAAGGGAGCAGAGACGGATTCCTGGTCTTACCTCGTCGGTTAATCTAACAGAGCTAAAGTCGCTAGCTTCTTCTTCCTCCTCCTCCTCCTGCGGAGTTAAAGAGCTACGTATCAGTTCTGCTCAGACATAATGGACCTGGACTTCTTTGGTCACGCTTTCACTTGATTGAATCTGAGTTTTTATATAAAGAATTTAAAGGTTTTATATCGGAGCCAACCAACCAGCTTCGAGTTGTAGCGAATGTCAAAGATCATAGATGTCAAAGATCATAGATGTCAAAGATCATAGATGTCAAAGATCATAGATGTCAAAGATCATAGATGTCAAAGATCGTAGATGTCAAAGATCATAGATGTCAAAGATCATAGATGTCAAAGATCGTAGATGTCAAAGATCGTAGATGTCAAAGATCGTAGATGTCAAAGATCATAGATGTCAAAGATCGTAGATGTCAAAGATCGTAGATGTCAAAGATCGTAGATGTCAAAGATCATAGATGTCAAAGATCATAGATGTCAAAGATCATAGATGTCAAAGATCATAGATGTCAAAGATCATAGATGTCAAAGATCATAGATGTCAAAGATCATAGATGGCATAACTTCCTTCCGCTGTGTGTCTGTTTGTTTCTTTGTGAACAAGATTACAGAAAAACTACTGGAGCGATCTGCGGGGAATTTAAGCGGGGGAAGTAGCTTTGGTCGTGTTGTAGAAGTGAATAAATGAGTGTTTACAGCATTTAAAATGAATAAAACAATAAGCCTTTTGGAGGAGTGAGGTCCTAATGTAGGGTGGCGCCCTCTTGAAATCGGTCCATTAATGATGCCTTTGATATTTTCTGGGGGTACAAACAGTCAAGGCCATCGGACTACGGTACGTTTCAGAGGCGGAACCCAGACAATCTCGTCTTAAAATGACTCTGAAGTGTCGGTCGATGGCGCTCACAGAGCGCAGGTCGGTTCTTACCCTCAAGGATTCACAGGACTGAGACGGATCCGTGTTGCCGCCGTTGAGAAGATTCATCTTGCGTAGCCGTCGCTGGACTTCCTCTTCGATGTAGGCGTTGATCCTGGTTGACAGTGAGGAAGAGGACAAAGTGAGCGACGGGTGACGGAGGTTTAAACGGAATCAAAGCGGCGGCGGCGCTCTCGGAGGCGTACCTGTCGTCTGACAGCGGCAGCAGTGGGTTCAGACTCTGGGTGTGGCTGACCGGCGAGCTGCAGTGAGGCGACTTCTCGTCGTTACTGACGGAGTGAGTCCGGTTCTCCTCGCCTTCACTGATCCTCTGTCTTAACTTCTGGATCTCCCGTTCCACTCTGGAAAGGGACAAAAACACACAAGGCCATGAGGAGGAGTTGGTGGTTGTAATGTTATGGCCGACGGGCGTATGAACCGGTTCTGACCTCTGCTGGTCCAGTTCGGTCCCGGCCCTCATGTTCCTGCTGACTGGGTTCTTGTGTCTCTGCTCCTCCGTGTCTGGATCCACGGGGACGCTGCGCCTCAGAGCCAAGTGCCTCTTCTCCAGCCGGGTCACCGCCTGCTCCATCGCCTCCCTCTGCTGCTTCTCCTTCGACTCCAGGATCTCCTTCTCCTTCCTCCTCACCTTCTCCTCCTGCCGCGCCACATTGGCCGTGAACTCGTAGGTCTCCTGCAGCTGCTGGAGCTGCTGAGCATTTTGCCAGTGGAGGTTCAGTTTCTCCTCTTTGTCCTCCAGCTCCTTCTCCACCTGGTAGAGCGTGTTGTCCAGGCCCGGCCGGCTCTCACAGTTCCCGTTGCTCCCTCCGCTGCTCCTCTCCAGCGACTCCAGCACTCTCTGTTTCTCCTCGGCCACCGCGGGGAGGACGCCATTGGCCACGTGGGCCAGCTGACGCTCCTTGAACTGGAGTCTGTGCTCCGCCTGTTTGATCAGCTGCTCCTCCTGGGAGACGGCCGTGGCTTCCTGCGCCCCCTTCTCCTGCTCCTCCTTGAGCTGGTTCTGTCTATCTTTGAGGCCGCGGGCGAGGAGCAGCAGTGCGCTACGTTCAGCCGCAACCTCCTTTTCCAGGCGCTCTCTCTGGTGCTGGAGCCCCTCCTCCAATCGGCCCAGCTCCTCCACCTGAGCCTCCTTGAAGTTTGTGTACCGAGCCTGAGCAGATCTCGCCTCCTCGCCGGTGTCCTCCACTCCTGGCCGCTGGCCGGCCTCTTTGGCTCGGAGGAGTTCTTCTCTGATTTCAGCCAGAGCTCGACTTTCCTCCTCCAAGCGGCGGTTGTCCTCTGGGGTCAACAGGGTGGTGGCCGCCTCATGTTTCTCTCTCACCTGCTCCTCCAGCCTCCCCACCAGACTCAGCTGCTCCCGTTCCTGCTCCTCCAGCCGTCGCCTCTCGGTCTCGAGGCGAACCTTCTGCTCCTCGCGTTCCCTTTTCAGCCTCTCCAGCTCGCGGTAGATCTCGGTCTGCTCTGCGGCCTCCTGTTGCCGTCGCTGCTCCTGCTCCTCCTCTTCCTCCTCCTCTGCCTCCTGCTGATGCTGGAGGCCCACCCCATGGATATCTAAGCGTCTCTCCTCCTCAAAGCGCTCCTTCTCGGCCAGGAAGTCTTGTAGGCGGCTCTCGATGTCCTGGTTGCGGCGGCGGAGGTTCTCCTCCTGATGGAGGATCCGCTGCTGCACCTCCTCAGACTCCTTCCGCTGACTTTCCACCTCCTGCTGCAGACGCTCCAGCTCTGCCTTCTCGCTCTGGTGCTTAGCCTCCATCTCTTTGATCAGCCTCCTGCAGCAAAGACAGAAACAGGTGCAGTGACCTTTGACCTCCCTGACTCCAGAAGTATCTAAGATCTCCCATCAGGTCCGTCGGCCCCCAGCAGACGGCGTCAGAGACGAGAAGCTTCTAGGGCTGTGAAAAAGTATTGGACCCCAGATTTCTACCACCTTGCCCCTCAGAATTAGGGGGAGACCCAGGTTCTGGTCCGTAACTTAGCAACCATCAGTCCCTGATCCTAGAACAGACTGATGACGTCATAGAAACAGTCAGGTTGGGTCAGTATGGGATCTGATCCTAGAACAGACTGATGACGTCATAGAAACAGTCAGGTTGGGTCAGTATGGGATCTGATCCTAGAACAGACTGATGACGTCATAGAAACAGTCAGGTTGGGTCAGTATGGGATCTGATCCTAGAACAGACTGATGACGTCATAGAAACAGTCAGGTTGGGTCAGTATGGACTGTTGAGACTATTAATGAGTCATATTTAGTGGGAGGAGTTGATTGATACAGGGTGGTTGCTGGTACAATGCAGGGGACTGGGGTCTTCACGGGGGATAAAACTAGTTTGAGATAAGATGGAATCTCACCTTTTCAGCTCCAGTTTTTCCAGCTCTTCTCGCTGCTGTCTCTCGAACTCCAGCCTGGAAACACAGAAACACCGTCACCTACCTTCCTCCCCCACCTCCTCCTCCTCCTCCTCCTCCTCCTCCCTCACAGACAAAGGGAGCGGCTGACAAACAGCGAAAGCGACAGCCGACACACAAGACAAGGTTTTCGGATGAGATGCCAGGGCGACGTGGATGTTAAAAACACGGAGGCAGAAGCGGCGAGGTGGCGTGCAAAATGATGAAGAGAAACAAGCAGCGATGGATGGGGTTAAGAAACGGGACACGTGAGACAGGTGTGTGTTTTTAGGTGTGAGACAGGAAGTGGACGGCTGTGTCTACCTGAGGAGGAGCGGGCCCTTCTGAGTGAGGAGACTGTCGAGGAGACGGGGTTGAGACGGTTAATGCTTCAGACAGACGACAAGAACTCTACGGCTCTTCTTCAGCTGCGGGAGACGAAGGACGGCTTTGTCCTCTAGGGGGCGACGTGACGGACGTCCCTCTCTGAGCTCCTCCGTAAAACCTTCTGATTACCTCCTCACGCTTTCCTTTTTTTAAACGTGCATCAGGGATCAGGGGTGTGTACCAGTGTGTACCGGTGTGTACCGGTGTGTACCACTGTGTACCGGTGTGTACCGGTGTGTACCACTGTGTACCACTGTGTACCACTGTGTACCAGTGTGTACCAGTGTGTACCAGTGTGTACCACTGTGTACCACTGTGTACCACTGTGTACCACTGTGTACCAGTGTGTACCGGTGTGTACCGGTGTGTACCACTGTGTACCACTGTGTACCACTGTGTACCACTGTGTACCAGTGTGTACCAGTGTGTACCAGTGTGTACCACTGTGTACCACTGTGTACCACTGTGTACCAGTGTGTACCAGTGTGTACCAGTGTGTACCGGTGTGTACCGGTGTGTACCGGTGTGTACCAGTGTGTACCGGTGTGTACCACTGTGTACCAGTGCGTACCAGTGCGTACCAGTGCGTACCAGTGTGTACCAGTGTGTACCAGTGTGTACCACTGTGTACCACTGTGTACCAGTGTGTACCAGTGTGTACCACTGTGTACCACTGTGTACCACTGTGTACCAGTGTGTACCAGTGTGTACCATTGTGTACCACTGTGTACTTTGTTGCCATGGCGACGCCAGAAGTCAATTAGCCGTCTTTGCTAACAAAAGGTTTTGTTTTTGTCCTGAAGCAGGACTTAAGGACCCGGTCTGCTCGTAGCTTTGGGTTCTGTGTTCGTTGGTGTCGGCGTCACGTTTCATCTGTTGTTTTCAGCGCGTGCATTAAGGTTTCAGCAGAAGTCACATGACCGCACCACCCAGATGTTAACGCAAAGGATGAAGACGACGAAGAAACTTCTTTCTAATCTAACAAAAAAAGAAAAAAAAGCACATTTCTGATACAAGTGAGCAGATCGTAAGAAGAAGAAAAGATGATGAAGAAGAAGATGAAGATGAAGAAGAAGAAGAAAACAGATTAAGATGAAGAAGATAAAGATGAAGAAGATAAAGATAAAGTAGAAAAAGATGAAGATGAAGATAAAAAAGAAAAATATAAAGATTAAGATGAAGAAAAAGATAAAAAATAAAGATGAAGATGAAGATAAAGACGAAGAAGAAAAAAGAAGATGATAAAGATGAAGAAAAAGATAAAAATAAAGAAGATAAAGATGAAGAAGAAAAAAGATTAAGATGAAGATGATAAAGATGAAGAAGAAGAAGAAAAAAGATTAAGATGAAGAAGATAAAGATGAAGAGAAAGATGGAGAAGATAAAGATTAAGATGAAGAAGGTAAAGATGAAGATAAAGATTAAGACGAAGAAAAAGATAAAGATGAAGAAGATAAAGATGAAGAAGATAAAGATGAAGATAAAGATGAAGATGAAGAAAAAGATAAAAATAAAGAAGATAAAAATAAAGAAGTAGATAAAGAAAAAAGATTAAGATGATGAAGATAAAGAAGATAAAGATGAAGAACAAAAAGATAAAAATAAAGATGAAGAAGATAAAGATGAAGAAGAAAAAAAAAAGCAGAAGAAAAGAGTCTGTATTTTCTTCTATCGCCCCCTAGTGTCAGAGGAGAAAAGTAAAAGAGCGGTGTGTTTGTACGGCATGAATCTGGTTGGTCTGCTTGTCTATTCTAAATTATTCTAGTTTATTCATTCACTGTAAAACTAAAACTTAGCTTAAACTTGTAGCCTTACTGCAAAAACGACTACTTACTAGTAATTCTACTACAAAAATGGAATCAAATATTTTTTTTAGTGTACTTCATTTAATAGAGTCTAACAGTGGAAGTAATGTTTTTGAGTTAATCCAACAATTCTTATTTTTTTTACAGAGTAGTGGTCATTTCTATATCATTTCTTTTTACAGCGCACCATGATTAAGTTTTTGCGACTTTACTGGTTTGTTCCTTCCGTGGGTTTTATTCCGGAAGAAGGAAAAGTGTGGATCCAGCAGGGTCACTGCAGAACTGACCAGGAACGTTTGTTTAAGGGTGGGGGGAATAAACCTGAAGAGGGGGGGGGGGGGGGGGGGGGCACTGCGGGGTCTGAGCTGATCCACACATGCAGCTGCTGTTGGTTCCGTCCTCAGACACTCACCCGGGGTTGTAGAGCATCACGGTGGACAGGTTCTCACAGGACTTGGACAGGTCCGTCATGGAGAGGCTGAGTGACGACAGCAGGCCACTCTGAGGAGGAGGAGGAGGAGGAGGAAGGTAGAAGTCAGAGGGTTAGAGGGTCATGGGTTGACTAGTTATGATCAAGAGGATTGAAGCAGCAGGTCATACTGATGTTTCTCCGCGTCATCTTCCTCAGTCTCAAGCCCCCCCTTCAGAACCCCCTCCTCCTCCTCCTCCTCCTCCTCCTCCTCCCCCTCCTCCTCCCCCTACTCACCTTCCGTTTCTCCCGCAGCTTGGCCGCCTCCTTTGGATGGTTGAACCGAAACATGTTGGTCCTACCGAGCAGAATCACCGCACCTGGACCAGAGCACGCAGCAGACGGTCACAGCTGCGCAGACGGCCAAACGCAGTCAGGGCGCTAACACAGACCAGATGTCTCACCTTGGTTGAGCTGCGCCGGCGCCGTCACCTGAACGCCGTTTACAGAACACTGAGCCCCGTCGATGGGAACCAGGGTCACTTTGGCGTTCTGGTTCTCAATCATGCAGTGTTCGCTCTCCAGGTCCAGACCGTGTAGGACTGCAGGAGGACAAATCCACAAAGACAAAGACCGCGAGTTACACCGACCCGCCCCTTTCCTGGACCACTTCCTGTTTGGAGTACCATCTTCTTACCTTTCTAAATACTAGGGATATGCGTTTTTCATTCAAAAAAAGAAAAGAAAAGAAAAGCCGGGTAAAATGTGATATAGTCAAGATATATGCACCAGAATCAATCCAGTTCTTCCTCGCACTCAGGTCCATGTGGGAATTTTGAGAAGTGATCGCTCGAAAGCTTTTGCAGGTAAATCCCCCCCCCCCTCACGATGGAAATATACTACCGACCTTTTCCCAAAAACACTCCAGTTCCATTTTTGGACTTTAGAATTTCAAGGGCCCAAATTAAGAGTTCAGAACCCCGAATGTGAAAAAAGATGGTGTCCAAACTCACTGATGTCCTGCTCTGAGGACGCGTCCTCTCGACCCACGTACGTCCGGCCCTCCTGAGGGGAGAGAAAAAAAACCCCATCACAGACAGGAAGTTCACACAGCGCGGCAGGATGTGCAGCCGACGCCCTTGACCTCCCCATCTGAGAGGAGGTGGGTCCGGTTCTGACCTTCAGGTGGTACAGGATGATGCCGGTGCTGAGGAGGTCGTCGTCGATGCCGATGAGGTGAGGGAGCTCGGAGTCCAACACCACGCCTATGCCCTCCTTCCTCAGAGCCAGCGTCTCCTCCTGCAGACGCAGACATTCAACTTTCATTCCAACAGCCTCGCCTCCACTTTTCCCCTCAGAGAAAACACGTGTGGGTCGTCAGAACCTACCTTGAGAATGTTCTGGGTCTCGTTCCACTTGTTGGTCCATTCCTTGGTCAGCTCCAGGACCTGCGAGCAAACATCAGCGCCGATCAACGGATTACTTTCCAGACTCCGTCGAACCCTCAAACAAACCCTGACGGCGATGAGGTCATAGCTTCCTGTGTCTCTGTGATGATGTCACCGTGATGATGTCACCGTGATGATGTCATCACTTCAACCTCCTCCTAGCCTTTGGAACCTTGTGTATCTTTAGGGGTTCAGGATAACGAGGCACATCTGGATCCAGTGGCAGAACGCCACGGCTAGAACGCTAAGCTCCGCCTCTACGCAAGATTTAATCACCTTAACTTAAAGAAGTTAAGTTGAAGGTAAATAAATAGTTTAAAAAATAATAAAATAATATTTATAATAATGACAATAATAATGATAAATATATACATGATAATAATAATAAATACAACTATGATGATGATAATAAATAAAATATTATTATTATTATTACTAATAATAAATAATACAATGCTGATAATAATAAATATAATATTAGTAATAGTAATAATAATAATAATAAATACAATATTACCAATAATGAGAATAATAATAAATAAAGTGATGACGATGATAATAATTAAATACAATATTATTATTATTGGTAGAAGTAATAATAAAACATAATAAATACAATAATAAATATATACAATATTAGTAATAATAACAATAATAATAGTGATAATAATAAATTACAATGATGATTATAAATAAATAAGTAAATAATGAATAGAGATGAAGTTAAGATAATAGTTTTAATTTTACCTAGAAATCCTGGTCGATCACATGACCTCATCCAACTAAAGGGGATTCATTACTTCTGCCAAGGAGGGAATGTTTTTACCCAGCATTCCATGTTTGGTCTTTCTGTGATCTTTTCTTCTGTTAACTCAAGAAAATAGGAACAGATTTTGATAAATAGGAACAATCCATCAGATTGTGGCGGTGACCCAGAACCCCGTTTGGATCGGAACTTCTTTCAGGAACTCTTTACATAATCTTTGTGGTTATGACAGTGGAAGTGTGTGTGTGTGTGTGTGTGTGTGTGTGTGTGTGCGTGCGTGCGTGCGTGCGTGCGTGTGTGTGACATCATCGGTGAACATTGGACTCACCCTGGCTTCATTCTGGTGAAGCTTCTCCTCCATACTCAGAGCCGTGGGCGAATCCAGGAGAGCAATCTGTCAATCAAAGACAAGCATGGGTTGTTTTGCTTCTTTACACGGGTCGCTGGTTCTGGAACTTATTACCACAGTAATGATAACGGGGCGAGAGAGCCTAAATGTCAGCTATCGCACTGGTGAGAGCAGATGATTGGGTTTTGATGGCGACCCGCTCGGACCCAAGGTCATGCAGCATCAAATCATCAGTTTGTAGACGCAAAGAGGGAGGAACACTTTCCACCAGGGGGCAGTAACTATAATATACTGGAATAGCATGTAGAAAAAGGCTTTTGAAGAAGAAGTTGCTATGCTATTAGCCCTGATCTCATGCTATCTGTCTTTTGCTATGCTATTAGCCTTGTTGTTACGCTATTAGCCTTGTTGTTACACTATTATATAGGCCGGTTCTGAAACTCCTTACCTGGTTGCCCTGAATCAGCAGCGCTTTAAGTCGGGCGATTTCAGCCCGCAGTTCTCTGATCAGCCGCACGTTGCAGTCCTCGTTGATGGTGGGCTTGTTGATGATGTTCTTGGCCCGGTTGGCGTACCTCAGGGTGCTCAGCGTCTCGCCGTAGTTCACGTCAGCGGGGGAAACGGCTGCGATGAAAGAGTTTGAGCGTGAAACACAATTTCTAGAAGTCGGGCCTGAAGAAGCGCGGGTCAATGTTCTGTCTCCTCACTGGCGATCATGATGGTCTTGGAGTTGCCGCCCAGGCTGTCCTTCAGCAACCACGTGAGCACCGAGTCTCTGTAAGGGACGAACACCGACTTCTTCTTCAGGTTGGTGTTGGCTCCGTCCTGGGACATGTCAGCTGTACACAAACAGAACCGTCAGCCGCGAGAAACCCACTCCGGGTGGGTCGGAAACAGGGCGCCGTGGTGCGTTTCTGACCCAGAGAGGAGATGACGTTCCCGAGGGTGACCAGGGACTTATTGATATTTCCTCCTTCTTTCAGTCGGATGCCGGTGGCGCCGGTGGCGTCGGCTCGCTCGCTGCCGGCCAGATCCACCAGGTGGATCTTACTGATCGTCTCGCTGGGCATCTCCGCGTCAAACTTAGCCTGAAAGAAACAGAAAGCTGCTTCACTGAAAGCTGAAGGTGTGAATACGACGCAACGTCAGACGCATCGTCTGGGGCGGGTTTAGCAAACTCTGAGTTTATAGGAGGACGATCACAGACGACACGAATGGAGCTCAGACACCTGAGGCTGCGTTCGCCACGGCAACTGGTGAGAGGCTGTGGTTGCCAAGGCAACTATCGAGAGGCTGTGGTTGCCACGGCAACTATCGAGAGGCTGTGGTTGCCACGGCAACCATCGAGAGGCTGTGATTGCCATGGCAACCAGTGAGACGCTGCGGTTCACCACGGCAACTAGTGAGAGGCGGTGGTCGCCACGGCAACCAGAGAGACGCCTTATAACACACAGAACGCAGACGCTTACAAGGTTTTATTCCCATGTCCCTTTGAAATGTCATACAACTGGTTTAAGAAGCGCGCGGCGAGGAAGACGGAGGGTACATTAATTAATCAGGTCAGAAAACATACACAACGCTCGACCAGCCTTGTCACTTCCACTCTAACCCCTTCAAAATAAGAGCACTTAAAATACATTGCTCCCTATGATTTTTAAATTTTAAGAAAAAATAAAGTGAATCGGCCCCTACCAGCTGTCAAAGAGTGTTGACCTTCAGGGGGGAGGAGTTATTAAGCGAGTGGGGATAAGCGTTTGCTCAAAAGTGTCACTTCATTATTTGCAAAGGTAAGACTGTCTTTCTTAAAACGAGGCGTGGTCAACCGCCGCGGATCCGCTTCACTACCATGAGTCAGCAGAAAAGGATTACGCAAACAGGAACCAGCTTTAGAGTCAACAGAGCAGGAGTCCTCCCGCTCCCGGGAGGGCGGAGGAGTCCTCCCGCTCCCGGGAGGGCGGAGGAGTCCTCCCGCTCCCGGGAGGGCGGAGGAGTCCTCCCGCTCCCGGGAGGGCGGAGGAGTCCTCCCGCTCCCGGGAGGGCGGAGGAGTCCTCCCGCTCCCGGGAGGGCGGAGGAGTCTCACCTGTGTGAAGTTGATGGTGAAGATGGCGTGCGATCGGCTGCTGACGTCGTTCATGCCCGTGCTAGCGGTGGTGCGGTTGATGTTCCCGGCCTCCATCAGCTCCTCCACGTCGCTGTAGTTCTGCACCAGGTGTTTGGACAGATCTGAGACCAGGAGGAAAAGGGCATGGACCCCATCACCACCTGCTTGTTATGCTCGTTTCAGGAAGTCTTCACTCAAACTGCTGCAGACTAAACATCTGGACCGAACACCGGCATGAAACATCCAATAATACGAGCCAAACCAAACCGTGCAGAGGTCCGTTCTGGTGCTGGAGGGGCCTCACCTTCAACATACGGCCCCTCTTTCGGGTGCTCCCTGACTCTCAGGTTGTAGGTCTGGGTGGACTTCCTCCTCAGCAGGTCCCTCACCCTCTCGTTGTAGATCTCCAGGTAGCTGAAGGCAGGAAACGCAGAGGAAAAACATTCAGCCTCCAAAACACAACCAACCGTCCTAAAATCAATCCACTTCTTCCTCTCACTACAATCTGTAGGCGTAATATTGAGAAAAAAGAATCTGAACAAGACACAGGAAGTGTTTCATTTGTCTGATCAGCGCATATCAGTGACTTTAAAGAGCCGAAGCGGGCCGGTAGAGCGGGCCCTCCACTGTCCAGAGTCCTCATAGAGCAGCGGTCACAGGTTCGACTCCACCTGTGCTCTGTCAAAAAAGGCCTATGGGCCCAGAAAGTCTTCTTTTTTTTATGGAAACTGAATATTTACTGGAGCTATTTGGTTCTCCTGGACCTCCATTCTATGCGGACAGACCTAGAACAAATTTTAAATCTGCCCTCACCTCACTTCCGTGCGGAACGAGGCTTCGTCCCATCGGGTGGCGTCGGCGATTCGGCCGAACAGACTCTCACAGAACCTCGGGATCAGACCGGCATCTCCCTGAAACAGCAGAAGACGAGGCTCAGCCTTCGCCGTGTTGGAAACGCAGCTCGAAGCCACCACAGCTGTCAAGTGCGGGTCGTGGGTGTTCAGAGTTAATTTATGCACAGATGGGTTTTCTTGGGTTCTCAGACGTTACACACGGTTATAAAAAGTGTATGTGTTTAACATTTTATTTTTTCTACTGTCTGCCGCCTGAGACTGATAAAGGAGCCTCCAGTGATGACATCGCCATCACTAATCTCACTCTGAAATGTTTGATATGTGCCTCACTGGATTTCCCATCATGGTGTAGGACTTCCCAGAACCCGTCTGGCCGTAGGCGAAGACGCAGGCGTTGTAGCCCTCAAAGGCCGCCTTCAGCACGTCGGAGCCCAAGTCTTTAAAAACCTGCAGACGAGACAAGCGGATAAGATTTGTGCTCGGGCCGCCGCTGACTTAGATTAGAGGAGGCTCACATGACCAGCTATTGACTTTACAAACCGACAGCAAGAGGACCGAGTCAACAGGCGGGCCTGTCTGGAAGGAAGTAAGGTTTGATTAAACCCTCTGATCTCTGACCCAACCAAAGCACATCACGAATCACCAGGAATCCAGATGATCCTCTGGACATGATTCGTGTGTTAGGAGTTCAGACCCTGGTCCTGCCTGAGTGGATCGCATCCAAAGGACTGCTGAGTTCTCTCAGAGTCAGCACTCTGTAACGCTGAGCAAGTTTTTCTCTCAATAACAGTAATAATACATTAAAGGCGGCGTCTCTAAAAGCTTTTTTCTAGCTCTTCTGACCCGGCAGAGATTATTATTATTTTTATTTTTTTTGCACATGCACACCAGTCAGCCATAACATTATAACCACTGATAGCTCAGAATGTCATTGACCAGTCAGTAGGCGGGATAAACAAGGCATCAAGTGAATATTTGATCCTTGAGCTGATGCTGGAAGCACGAAAAACCTGACACGGATCTGAAAGACTTGGACTAGTAGTGGATTGTCAGAACATCTCCTGGAGGTGTTGCTGGGTGGTTCTGGTCTGCAGTGATTAGTCCCTACCAAACTGGTGTAAGGAAGGACAGATGGTGAACTGGTGACAGGAACGTGAGGAGAGAAGGCTGGCCCATGTTGTCCAATCCCACAGAGGAGTTGTAGCACAAAGTACTGAAAAATGTGCAGCTCGGTAAAATGAACGTTGCTTATTTGGGGAGATAGAGCAACAAGCTAGTCTGGGGGGGGCTGTGTGTGAGAGCCTCCTCATGCTGTAGGGCGCTCTGGACGCTCCAGCAGACCAGTGAACAGTGTTATATATGTACGGTACTGCACCCAAGACACTTAACGAGCCACTCGTCTGCTCCGACAGACAGACAGACAGAGAAAGGGAGAGACAGACAGAGGCAGCGAGAGAGACAGACAGACAGACAGAGAGAGAGAGAGAGAGAGAGAGAGAGAGAGAGAGAGAGAGAGAGAGAGAGAGAGAGAGCGCACAGATTGATGCATTTAACAAAGGAACAATATTTTTTTTTCCAGCGGACCAAGCTCCTGGACCCCCTCAGTAGGTCCCGGGTCCCACCCCCACGGTTTCTCTAAACTCTGTGGGGAAACACCGACACACACTACAGAAACGGCTCAGGAATGCTTTGAGAAGCACCAGAACCCGTTCAAGGTGTTGACTAGGCATCCAGATCTCAATCCAATCCAGAATCTGTGCTGGACGTACAAGATTAGAAGGTTCTGCTGCTAACATGTTGGTGTCAGATAGCACAGCACACGGTCAGAGGTCTGCCAGAGTCCAGGCCTCAATGGGTCAGAACAGTTTGGGCGGAAAAAAAACTTGCCTACTATACAATAGTAGGCAATTGGTCATAATGCTATGGCCGATCCGTATAATCCACATTGCAGTGATTTTTGGTTATCTGAAGGTGAAGGTAAAAGTCCAGGTTTCATGTATCATCAGCCTGAGAGTAGAACCTCCTCTTCTTTTTAAACCCGTCAGCGGAGTTTTGACTCAAACAGCCGAAGAAGAAACGGAATTTACCTTTTCCTGGGAGACAAAGGTGGAGCTCTTGCAGTCCATGGAGTCATAGGAGAAGTCGTAGGTGAAGGTTTTGACTCGATCCCTCACGGAATCCCCTGTGATGCTATCGGGAATCTACGGGAAAGAAGAACCAAAGGTCACGACCCTGGCCGGACGCACGGCCCGTGTGAACAGAGTTTACATCTTCAGGGAGACAAAAATAAAAAAGCACCTTGAGGTTGGAGATGGAGGTTTTGGTTGCCTCCATCTTGATGATGCATTTGGCAGTCAAGTCCTTCTCCCTGGAAGAGACAAACAAGCTCAGGCTCGGTTATCGGTTGACCTTCAGTCAATGAAATCATTCCGGGGGGGGTTCCCGTAGAGAGTCAGGGATGACTGCTAGAGGCTTTTACCGTCTTCTTTCAGTCGCCCTTATGCATTTTTAAATTCTTATTTTAATATAAGAATGACAATCACACAGTTTTAATTGGAGAAGAAGGTTTTCCTTCTAAAATGCTGGTGTAACTAAAGTCTTTTCTACATTTAGATTCCTGAGATCTTTCAGACTTGGTTTTAAAGCCTCACACGGCAGAAACCTCTCTGTTAGATTAAGTGGTTGCCCCTCTCCCAAGTGAGGTACCCCAGGGTTCTATTATTGGGCCTCACCTTTTTTTTTCTCTCAGGACGTTCATACACAGATATTGGACTTTTATCTTATATTCCTCTTTGAATTTGTACCTTAAACTGTATTTATCTATCCATCTATCATTCTCAGCACCTGCTCAGGGACAAATACAATGTTATCTAATGAGTCATAAAGCCTAGCACCTGCTTTTAAAGCACTAAAACCTTCAACAGCACCTCATCGTCAGAGACAACTGGGTCACACTCACTTGGGATAACATTATTCCACTGTCAGAACCACTTTCATCAAGTGTGCAGTTCTAAAAGCGATGCCTTCGTAAAACTGAAACACGAATTTACTGCATCTGGACCGGACACTGACCTCAGCTAGCTTAAAAAAAAAATAAAATGACACCATTCTGGTTTAAATATGACGATTGGCATACAACATTACTTACCGCCTGTTCATGGGTCTGACCC
This sequence comes from Lophius americanus, assembly GCA_037951165.1. NCBI lineage: Eukaryota > Metazoa > Chordata > Actinopteri > Lophiiformes > Lophiidae > Lophius > Lophius americanus. The sequence goes on from JBBDHG010000184.1 coordinate 943,072, forward strand.
GGACAGCCACCCGAACCGATGCCATGTCTCATCCCTCTGTGTTCCGTCCAGAACCGGGAGCTTCAGAGTGAGCGGCGCTGCTTTATAGCAGCCAGTTAGCCTACGGTCTAGCCGGCTAGCATCAGACAGGACTCTACGCCGGAACAAAGGGGGCAAAAGTCGCAAAGATAACTGACTGCACACAAGAAGAGTAAACGACACCGATAGTGAGGAGGGGAGTCGGTCCCCGCCGGACACGGGTGTTATCGCTGTCCGGTGACGCCGCGGCGCTGTCCCGCTGTGAACCGGCTCATATCCACAGTCACCGTTTGTTAGCCTGTTAGCCTGTCGGGAGCTACGTCAATATAGAAGTAGAAGAAGAACAACAGCTAATAAAAACATTACAGCTCTACGGAAGACCAGAGAGGACAAGAGGGCGTTTGGCGATTCAAAAATAACACCGTTGATGGCGGCAGAGAGTACATAAACATAAACAAAACAAACACACAGAAGTGGAAAATAACTAATTGTACATTGTTTTCAGTTTTCCGGTATTTGTGATCTACTTGAATATATTTGTCGTTCTTACAGCTTTTTGATTTCACACCCATTATAATATTAATAGCAATAGTGCGAATTATAAATAGTGCTATTATTTGCAGGAGTTTAAGGACTCGGGCTCAAATGTTCAGAGCAACAGGAAGTGGGGAAAAGAGGTGAAGAAGCGAGTGAAGGCAGGGTGGAGTGGGGGGAGAAGAGTGTGAGGAGTTATCTGTGACAGAAGAGGTTCAAAAGATGGCAGTGGGAGCAGCTCAGCTGTATAGTTTAGAGACTGCGGCACTGACCAAAAGAGAGGAGTTGGAGCTGAAGATGTTCAGATGTTCTCTGGGAGTGAGGATGAAGGACAGGATTAGAAAGGAGACATCAGAGGGACAGTCCAGTCTAGACATCATGGAGGCAAAGTCAGAGAAGACAGATTGAAATGGTTTGGAGTAAAATGGGAAGACCAAAGAGGAAGTTTTTGGATGTTTTGAGTGGCTGGCATAAACTGAAGAAGGTGTAAAGGAGAGGACGAGATGGAAACATATGATCCAATCCCTTTCAGCTGTTGCTCTTCATTTGGGAACAGCTTACAGAAGAGGAAGGAGAAAAGGATGCCGTTGGTAAAGCTCCATTGTGCCCGGTCCATTCTGTCCGGGACTTAAGATGTTTTCTTCTTCTATTGGAACTACCTCAGATGTTCAAAGGATTTATAGAAGGAATGAGTATCATGAGAGAGGTTCATGCATGTGTTTCAATTTGACCATCACGCTCAAATAAAATAAAAAAATCAATAAATTTTACAGTTATAAATATAAATAATAATGTAGCTAGTATTATTTGTTATTATTATTATTTTTATTTAATCTGCAGTTCTTATCCCGGCCTGCTGGTGGCAATGTAACATTATGCGCCATAAATCGGCGACTTCCGGTTCCTCTGACCGCATTGACTGTTTCCTGTTTCACATGAGCGGTGTGACTGTAAGGCGGTGAGTTCAACATTTTACATCTTTCTCTCAGGTTAACTTGCATATAAATGTACCTTATGGAGGGTACAGGTGATAACAATGTGGTTATTTATTTTAAAAACCGCTCTCTCACACCAATTAAATAAGCTACCTTGCTAACTGTTGCTATGCTAAGTGAGCGTTATGAATGAATAAAGCTAACGTCAAGCTAAGGTATGCTAGCAGTAGATTGATCTACTCATTTAAAGTTATACTACATAATTGAAACTATATGTAATACATAGAACTTCAGTTATTTAAATTGAATACAAAATGCTAACAAACACGACACGTTCCATTACGTCATACACTAATAATCAAATTCGGAGTTTGTTAAGCGCATCAGTCACTGACAAAACCCCCCCAAAAACAATATATGAATTAAGCAAATAAATACGTCAATAGAAAACAACAACACTAAAGGCATTAAGGTGGTGACCTCATTTAAGTGGGATTTTGTTTGGAAATGCTAAAATGTATGTATATATCCTTTACTAACAATAACAAAGAGTTTAGCGTGAAGTTCGAAGTTTGATTTTAATCCCTAGTTCAAAGTATAATTGTTGTCACTGTCAAAGGTGAGATCGATCTCTTTTGTCTGTAGCCAGAGGTTTTACAAAATACACTTATTTATATAAAAGTGAAACATCGATCTTGAAAGTCTTATCAGGTAAATGTCATTTAGTATTCTGAAGTTCACCTTTCACCTTAGAAGGAAGATGGAGTGAAATGTCTCCATAGCACCTTCTGTTTCATATATGTGTATATATATATATATATATATATATATATATATATGTATTAGTATTAATGTATTAAAAGTACTTTAGTAGAAGAAGTTAACCTGCTCTCTTGATGTTTGTTTCAGGTAGAACTATGGATATCCGACCAAACCACACAATCTACATCAACAACATAAATGATAAAGTCAAGAAAGAAGGTAAGACTGCCGTCATCCACTCTTTCTTTTCTTTCCAAACCATGTGCAGCGCTTATTGGTTTGTAGTAACGTTGCTGTTTATTTTCTTACATAATCTTGGAGTGGCTTTATGAAACCATTTCTTTACAGTCTTTATTAAACCAGGTAGAATCCTCGTTGATATTGAGATGTATTTTCTCTGCACACAAGAGCAGCAGAGAAATATGTTTAAACAATGAATAGACATCGTGTGAATTAGGCATTTGTAGCCTATGTCAAAGTGTTTTTTCCTAACTGGGTCATTTGTAAAATATGTTGAGAGCGTGAACCATATTGTTTCTGGTTTTAACACATGTATGCACAAAGATGAAGATGAAGCGGCCCACAGAAAGAATTAAAGAGCTTAAGGTCTGAACGTCATTTATCACGACTCTCCACATTTACAACTGTTTTTCCTCATGCCTACGTAAGTGACTTGGTATGTTTTCACTCCTGTGAGCTTAAGTCTATTTGTTTGTCAGCGGGATAACGGAAATATTATAATTTTACCCAGACGTAGATTTTACCCAGTGGAGCTGTGGGCTCACTGGGCTGAACAGAGACGTTGAAGTGGAAGGGCAATTAAGCCGACCGTCAGCCGAGAGTTTGTTGGAGTTGTCGTTAGATTCAGAGGATGGTAATAACTCAGGCGTTAATGGAGAAGTCTGCATACATTTTTCCTAAACCTAGGGTACTGTTGGGCCTTGGCGGAGATTTGCGCTCTCTGAGTGCTTTTTCTAGTTATGTGTATAGCAGTTGGTGCAATTTGAGCAACCAACACTAAGGAGAGCAATTATCACCAAAAAGACAAAATGTTCAATTGTTGCGTAATACTTTGCACCAACGGACCTGTGCTATGTTAACGAGATAATCAGTGTTATTATGACTTGACGTTGGTTTTGTCGTGGGCACAGCCTAGCTGGATCATGAAATGCTTGTTAATGACCGTTTACCCAAATAAATCCTAACACACACAACTTTGGACAGAATAAAAAGAAACCTGACAGGGTGGCGGTTGCTGTTTAGATATGTAACCTAGCACCAATAATTAAAATGATAACTTGGATTCATATAGCACCTTTTAAGAGTTAGCTTTACATAGTTGGTTACAAAAAATAAAAAAATGGCAATAATAAAGACATGAGCTGTGAAATAATGACGGCAGTGGATGGGAGAGTTGGCGAGGTTAGCTGAGGTTAAAGGTCGTGGTGTTTGAGGTGTTTCTTGAAGATGTCCACGGATGAGGCATGGCGGATCGCAGGAGGAGAGTTCCTGACGGTGGGGGGTTTCAATACCGAATCTCCAAAAGTTTGCTGTTTGGTTTGTGGGGTTGAGAAGGGACCCTCCTCCGGGGACCATGGGGCAGGGAGGGATTTGTAGGTAAGGGGGGGTTGTACTTAATTCAAGATTTTTGACCTGACCATCCGAGGGCTCCACAGACGACTGACACATTTAAAAAAGCTCTTAAAACTTTCCTTTTTAGCACAACCTATAACTTTTATTAACATTGCTGCTTTTTGGTCATGTTTTTATATAGTTTTTTTTTTTTAATTGATTGATTTTTGATTGATTATGATGTCATTTCGTTGACCTTTCAAATGTTTTTCACATTTTCACATTATAATTGCCACTTTAAAAAGTGATCATTTTCATTTTCTTGCATAAAAACGTGAAGATTCTTGCGTTATAGCCTGAAAGTTATGAAAACGATCAGATAAAAACATCAAAATTATGTTTCAAGCCGAAAATGTTCAGGTAACACTAAATATTCCATAATTGTCACATTGTTGCTTTTCCAACGAATGGCGTCAAGAGTTTGTGACCATGTGTTTGCGTCCCCCTCGCAGAGCTGAAGCGCTCTCTGTACGCGCTCTTCTCTCAGTTCGGTCAGATCGTGGAGATCGTGGCCATGAAGACCATGAAGATGAGGGGCCAGTCCTTCGTCGTCTTCAAAGAGCTCGCCGCCGCCACCAACGCCCTGAGGCAGCTGCAGGGTTTCCCTTTCTACAACAAACCCATGGTAGGCTGAGAACCATAACCGCAGAAAGTCCAAACGTTGAGGTGAATGACGGTCGATCATCACTTGATGTTGCGTCTGTGTTTGGGTGGAGGTTTTGAATACGGCCTCCACCTTTACTGTACCAGGGTTTTTAAAAAAGTTAATGTCATGAGGCTCAGCTGGTCTGAAAACCTGCAGCGTTTCCCTGCAACCGACTCACGCGCTTTTGGTTTCCAGAGGATACAGTACGCAAAGACGGACTCCGAGGTCATCTCCAAGGTCAAGGGAACGTACGGCGACAAGGAGAAGAAAAAGGATAAGAAGAAGAAACTTCTGGAGCAGCCGTCCAGCCTGACCAAGAAACCCGCAGCGGTGAGTGGCGCTTTCTTTACTTTTATACTGGAAACACGGAGGAAGAGTTTTTCACCTTATCGGCCCCTCTGAGGGGTTTCCCTCCGACTAACATCACGTCATTACGCCGCTAGCAAATGTTCCGTTATTAGTGAGGCTCTGTTGTGTGGGGAACTCGCCAGAAACGTTGCGTTTAACATCAACACCGTCCGATTTAATGTTTGAAACTCCTCATCACCCGCTTTTATTCTGGAAACCTAAATCCATCGACGGTCTGAATATTGTAGAAGTCTACCTCCTCTTCATTTTGCGCCAGGTATCCTTGATAATTTTCTCGTCCATCTCTGTCCATTACTTGGTGCGTTCAGCGGCTAACACTTTTTTATGACCTCCGCCGAAGAGGTCACGCTTTCACTCCGCCGCCTTTATCGGTGTGTTTGTGAGCAACGTTACGGGAAAGACTGCTGGATGTACTTGCTTGGAATTTAAACCCAGAGGCAGATGATGTTCCTTTGGGGCTGGAGCTGGGGGCTCAGTGGGCTGAACAGAGATGCTGAAGTGCAAAAGCAGCAGGAGACGAGCGGTTGGAGAGTATCTGAGGGATCCTCGGTGAGATTGTTGGAGTTGTGGGTAGATTTAGAGGCTGGCAGTAGATCAGACATTAAGGGAGGAAACGGCATACTTTTTTTTTCTAGTTTTGAAAATTCTTCCACCACTTTAAACGTGAAATTAGATGCAACTGAAATTCCCGATGATGAAGCCCACGGCGGTTTAAAGCCAGAGTTCGTCTTAGCGTTCAGAGAGTCACGTGTGAAGTTCAAGCTTCAGAAAGGACTGGGTGGAGAGAGCTGCAGTAATATTAAAAACAAGAAGTAAATGGTTCCAATAAAACAGTTTATATTAAAAAATGGCTCTAGTCTAAACCAAAAAAAACGAGTTACTACCGGCTTCTACATCTCCTGACAACTCAACCCAACTCTCTGACGATCTCTCGGATACTCTGCAGCCGCTCGTCTCCTCTCGCTTTCCACTTCGGTGTCTCTGTTCAGCCCACTGAGCCCCCAGCTCCACCAGACCAAAGGAAGCTCATTTTGTGCCGTCACCACTCCAAACAGCCCCACAATGTGTTTCCTTTCAGAGGCTGTGAAACGCTGTAACGTTCTAGGATCTGACAAAATCAGTCCTGTAGTTTAGTCCAGGGTCCTGCTCACAAACCAACGTAGGCGTGAGAACCTGACCTCCATGCGAGGGTTAGCGCCAAACCGGACCCATCCAGACGACTGAGGGTGTTATTTGTGTTGAAAACCAGTGACGTAAAAGTGTCTGTGATATTCCTGCGCTCACTGTGGATGTCTGTTCTTCCAGGCGTTGGCGATACCGGGCCACAGCCCCGCAGTCCAGGTAAGACCGACTCGCTTTGAACAACGTTCCCTCTCTGAGTAAAAAACTCAAAGAAAGTCCGAATGTGTCTGGTGACGTTCACGAACGCTGGAAAAGATTTAACCAGTCCTCCTCTAAATCTGTGTTTTCATGCCAGGTCCCAGACAACCCACCCAACTACATCCTGTTCCTCAACAACCTTCCTGAGGAGACCAACGAGATGATGCTCTCCATGCTCTTCAACCAGTGAGTGTTCCCTCAGGACTGATTGTGTGTGTGTGTGTTCAGTGAAGGTGTGTGTGTGTTGATGGTGGTCTCCCCCCACTCTGCAGGTTTCCTGGTTTCAAAGAGGTGCGGCTCGTTCCCGGGAAACACGACATCTCCTTCGTGGAGTTTGAAAGCGAAACGCAGGCGGGCGTGGCTAAAGACGCGCTGCAGGGCTTCAGAATCACGGCCACCTGCGCCATGAAGATCACGTACGCCAAAAAGTAGCGGACCCCCGATCGCTGGACACAAAGAGACTCTGAGTGTGAGCCGGACGCCCTGTCCTGGATCTTTATTGGGGTTTTTTCTCAAATGTTTTTTTTTTGTTTTTGTTTTGTTTTTGGTGAATTCTGAGCTACGAGAGATGAAAGGAAACATGGTTTGTTAAAATAAAGTGATTTTACATAATAGGTGCCTTCAGTTTTCCTCCTCTACCTCGTCGGGGTCAAACAGCTCTTCGTCCTCACGGTAGAACATCGTCAGGTAAACGTCTGGGAGATCAGCCAGTCCGGCCAGGAGGCAGAGGAGACGGTGAGTCGGTTTCAGCTGCTTTGGTTCTGATGAAGCGCCACCAGGTGGACGGGAGAGGCAACAGCAGGACGAGCACTTCAAAGGTTCTGGTTCTGCAGGTGGAGGCCAAAGACCATTTCTCTCTCCCCATCCTTCCTGACTGATTCTGCATTTGCCAGTGTCCGTGTCGGTACTGGTACCACGATGCGGTACCTGCAGCCCATTCAGGTGGACCATGTGGTCCAGCTCCTTCAGGTGGAACAACCATACTTGCTGCCAGAACAGACTTAAAGAGAGAGGGAGGAGGTACCAGGAGACGGGCCGGTACACCAAGAGAGCTGGACAGGACCATAGCAGGACAACTATCCAGCAGCTGGACCGGTATCTGCTCCTCAGTGCGAGGAGGACCAGAAGGAGCTCGGCCAGTTCCCTACAAGATGAACACACACCCCCAGCTACTACTGGTGTGATGCTTCTGAGCAAACTGTCAGAACCAGACTCCATGATGGAGGCATGAGGGTCCAACATCTTCTAGCGGCCCTGAATTCACAGTCCAGAACCATGCAGCTGCACTGATGTTGACCCGTCAGCTTTAGCGTTCACTCTTGGAAACGAGATGCTTGTACCAGTGGTTGTAATCTTATGGCTGATTGCGTCTCCTCTTCTAGACCCCATTGATGCGTTCACTGTCATCAGTTGGTCATAACTGGCGGTGAGAACCGCATTTCATGGTGTTGAATGACATCATCATCATCATCATCATCATCAGCTGCTGTTGGTGACCAGAGGGCGGTTATTGATCCGCCTGGATCAGAACCGGCCCACAGATCAGCGCTAATGCCCACACCGATGACAGCAGGGGCTGATGGGACACAGGAAGGGGATTATTTACTGGTCGGGGGTCAACCCAGTAACGGATACCATAAGCGGAATTAGCTGGTTCTGATGGCCCGTCTGATACCATTGTGGAAAAGTACTGGACCGATTTCCACAAACATGTTTAAGGGATAGAGCATGAGAGAAGCGTTTACGTGTTTGTACATAGTAGGCTCAATGTCAGCTGGGATAGGCTCCAGCCCCCTAACCCTGAAAGGTCCCCAATCCCCTGCGTTGTTCCATCAACCCCCATGATTGATCTCCTCACATTAAATGTGATTCATTAATCATCTCAAACAGTCAGCAGTCTGTTCTAGGATCAGATCCCACAGTGACTCCACCTAACTGTTTCTATGATGTCATCAGTCTGTTCTAGGATCAGATCCCATAGTGACTCCACCTGACTGTTTCTATGACGTCATCAGTCTGTTCTAGGATCAGATCCCATAGTGACTCAACCTGACTGTTTCTATGATGTCATCAGTCTGTTCTAGGATCAGATCCCACAGTGACTCAACCTGACTGTTTCTATGACGTCATCAGTCTGTTCTAGGATCAGATCCCACAGTGACTCCACCTAACTGTTTCTATGATGTCATCAGTCTGTTCTAGGATCAGATCCCATAGTGACTCAACCTAACTGTTTCTATGATGTCATCAGTCTGTTCTAGGATCAGATCCCATAGTGACTCCACCTAACTGTTTCTATGACGTCATCAGTCTGTTCTAGGATCAGATCCCATAGTGACTCAACCTGACTGTTTATATGATGTCATCAGTCTGTTCTAGGATCAGATCCCACAGTGACTCCACCTAACTGTTTCTATGATGTCATCAGTCTGTTCTAGGATCAGATCCCATAGTGACCCAACCTAACTGTTTCTATGATGTCATCAGTCTGTTCTAGGATCAGATCCCATAGTGACTCAACCTGACTGTTTCTATGATGTCATCAGTCTGTTCTAGGATCAGATCCCAAAGTGACTCAATCTAACTGTTTCTATGATGTCATCAGTCTGTTCTAGGATCAGATCCCACAGTGACTCAATGATGAAGATGAATACAGTTAAACTAGTTTGTTTTAGCTTTTCTGATGATTGGGAAGTTGCGGACGAGACACTTTTTTTTTTTTTTTTACAAAAAACTCCACCTAGTGAGTAAAATATAACTTATTAGAGTCAAATATGAAATAAATACTAGATAGATTTTCATGTGAATTGATCTGCACCAAATTTGGACTGAATCTAACGGTTGAGATGTTATGGCCTGAAACCTTGTGGAGATAAATCTCCCCTTAGTGACAGAAATATGCCACTGAACATTATCCCCAAATCAATCCAGTTCTTCCTCACACTGAAATCGATCCATGAAATCATTTTTGAGTTATTGCATTAACGTGCTGACATCAGGTTCAGTTCTGTTACTACCTCTGCTGCCTGAAAGGGGATTTAGGACCCCTAGAGGGGAGGGGTGGAATGATCCCAGGGCTGACAGACGTAGACAGTAGCGGTTCTGTGGGACAACACGGGCCCGTCTTCACTACCCACACACACACCAGTGACACTTGGGCGCCCATGAACCCGTCGCCAGTTCTCCTCCCTCAAAACACTCCGGTAGGTTCCGCCAATCCGCACACCAAACCCGACACGACCTGCAGTTCTGGAGCTGTTCTGGAGCTGTTCTGAACCAGTCGTCTAGCCATCACAGTCTGGACCCCAGAACCTCACGCGGGCCTAAGGCTCCTGCTTCCAATATGAACCCCAGAACAAAATATTCACTTTCTGCCCGCTGACAGGTAACCACGGCAGCGACTTCACCTGTCAGTGGTTGTAATGTAATGGCTGATGAGTGTGTTAGAGAGCCGATATATCAATGTAAAAGTTTTCAAATATACGGTATTATATTATAAAAGTTTAAGGACTTAAAACACAAATACAGAAAATGTGCTTTTCATCGAACACTACATTTCCCATCATGCCACAGTGACAGTAGATTACATTTTCTTTTTTTTCCCCCTCTTGAGCCGAACAATGCTGATCAGCCATAACATTATAACCACCGACACACGGAGTTAGAACGACATTGAATGTCTTTTCACACGTTTTATTTTATTCATTTATGAAAAGATTGTTCCATTCTGGGATGGATCATCATCAGCTCGCGTAAAAGTGTGCGCGGGAGTGTCTACGTCGTGAACGCGCCTCCGGTCCGTCGGTCATTCAGAGGAGCAGCGCGCGCGGAGCAGCAGCTTCTGGTTTGTGTCACATTCTATTTTTTATTCTGGTGTCTGTGTTTTGGTAAAAGCCGCTTTATCTCCTCAACTAACGCACATATTTAACTAAACACATTTATTTCCGCCTTCTTCGTTTGTTTTGGATAAATGTTTTTTATTTCTGCGTTCAGCGCGTGCGTCCCTGACAGATGCGCATCTCTCCAGCTGTTGCGCTCCTCACGTCTGAGCTCGTGCGCTTGTTTTCCTCGTGTAGGTTGACCCAAAGTGTGTTCCGAGGACCCCAGTGGGTAGAGGACGGATTTTCTATAACACAGAATTCAATCTTTAATTCTAAATCTTTTAGTTCTGGAAGCTGAAATAATGAGGTTTCCGGTTTGAAGGCAGTTCCTGTTTAGAGGCTGCGTCATGAATAAATGTAAATAAACTTCTTGAACTAAGTTTAGAGACGATACAAAGTGGATTATGTGACATTTATTGCGGCGTGTTTTGGGTCTACATGTGTTTGACTGACAGTCTTGAAACTTGAGTGACAAGCGGTGCCTGAACTCGTCCGTCCGTGCGTGACGTCATGATTGATGGATCACACACAGAGTCACACTGATCATCAAATTTGTAGCCGGACCTGAAATCTTTTTACTTGAAAGGGAAACATTGTTGATGAACTTCCTTCAACTAATTATCAGAATGTTTTAACGTGATACTGATAATTTTTTTTCTTCATATTCTGCAACTTGTTTCCGTAGATTTAAGATTTGGGCGAAGTTGTCAGTTATGTGAAATTTACCAAATTTGCTATTAAATAATTCAAAATTATAATTTCATTGCTGAATATAAAAAAAATGGCAGCGATACAAACTTATTTGAAACTGAAACTTCCAATTTCTTTGAACCTATCGTAGACGGACCGCTAAAATAGAAGAAACTTAACTCAGGGTGCAGAACAGACATGCTGGGAAATCCCATCCACCATTCTTCCCAACATGTTACAATATAAACCTAAAAGAGAGCCGCTATCATTCATTTATTCATTAACCATGAATGCTTCTCCTGTTCAGGGTCGCGGGGGTGGAGCCTATCCCAGCTGACATTTGGCGAGAGGCGGGTTACGAGACGGCAGTTAACTTAACTTCAACTTAATAACAGATTCATCAGACATTCAGACATCAATTTGACAAAACAGGTGCGCTGCAAAAGCCACAAAACGTTAAGAAAAACGATCTGCAAAAGCAACAACACGACGCATTAAGAAAAACGATCTGCAAAAGCCACAACACGACGCATTAAGAAAAACAATCTGTAAAAGCCATTAGACAACTCAATAAGAAAAACAATCTGTAAAAGCCATTAGACAACTCAATAAGAAAAACAATCTGTAAAAGCCATTAGACAACTCAATAAGAAAAACGATCTGCGAATGCCGCAACATGACGCATTAAGAAAAACAATCTGTTAAAGCCACAACATGACGCATTAAGAAAAGCAATCTGTAAAAGCCATTAGACAACACAATAAGAAAAACAATCTGCAAAAGCAACAATCCACTAAGAAAATGATCTGCAAAAGCCACAACACATGAAGAAAAATATTCTGCAAAAGCCACAACCCACTAAGAAAACTATCTACAAAAGCCACAACACGTGAAGAAAAACAATCTGCAAAAGCCACAACCCACTAAGAAAGCGATCTGCAAAAGCCACAACACGTGAAGAAAAACAATCTGTAAAAGCTATTAGACAACTCAATGAGAAAAAGGATCTGCAAAAGCCCCAACACGTTAAGAAAACGATCTGCAAAAGCCACAAGACAAAAAAAAGTGTTTATGAAGGACACTCAAAAGTGAAACATCCCCCGACGCGCTTTTTTATTGCATCATTCAGTGAATAAAACGGATATGATAGACGAATGTTTCATGATAATTTGATTAGCCGTGTTAGCTTCACTTTACGTCCGATCCATGAAGTCATGTGACTTAAGAGTCGGACTTTAGTCAACATCGTTAAAAGAACAAATTATCGTAATATTGACCCAAACAATTTCAAAACCCAAAGCTGCAGTAAACAAAGTGTTTGATACCTGCTGAAGAAAACTATTAACCACCAGCGTACGCGCATACGGACTTCAGGGCGTCGCCATGGCAACGTATCACGACGCTCTTCACAACTATCCTGTAGCTAAGCAAAGCTAGCACTACACTTTTAAGTGTCACTCATAAACACTTCCGTCGTCTCGCGGCTTCTGCAGATCGTTTTCTTCTTCGTGTTTAAACAGTGAAACACAATTCCTTTTTCAGAGGGGTCAGAGGTCAAACGTATTAATCGTATGGTCATGTGACCTGACCGACTCCGGATGATTCTCTACATCCACGCCTGATGGAAATCTTAGCTTATTTATTGATTCATTTATTTTTCATGGCATGAAAAGGCTTCCGTACCGGTCAGTTTGCTTTTGATATGATTTTTTTTTTTTTTTGGAAAACATAAAATAGTATGATGATAAAATAAAATAAAATAATAATATGATGGATTTAGGGGGGCCCCTTTATGCCCAAAAAAAACATGCTTTAACATTTGAGGTCAGCCAGTGTTGAATCCTAATTTTATTCTGATTATAATTATCATATTAAAAGGATCTCAAATATTTTTTGAGATCATGACTAAATATTTAAAGGAGCGAAAAAACTAAAGAGGCTAATTCCTGCCCAAATGAATAAATGTATGAAATTCAATGGTTATATAAATTGGAATTGGGATTGTGGCATTAAAAGACTTCCATACAGGTTCATTTGAATACTAATGAAATTTCATTTACAGCAGCGGTGAGGACCCGCCCCGACTACCTCCGCCCCGACTACCCTGTCATTTATGAGCGCTGAACCCAATCCAAGCAGAACCGCCTCATAAACTCTGTTTGTGTCAGTGTCGTAAAACGGGCGCTTCAGGCGTCATCGCCGGGCAGCGACATTCCTCAAACTGGACGAATGTGACGAGTAGACTCCATTAAAGACCGTAACCTAGCAACCGCGTCAGCGGAGACATAAAACGGAAGCTGGAACAGAATCGCAGCCATCGTTTCCAAAGTTACACCGAGAAGCAAAGAGTGGACAAACACTGAATCTACAGTCACATCTGTTTGTGTGAGGGGCCCTGATAGACTCTTCACTTGTGCAATGCATGCTGGGTAACTCTCTGCATGTACAGGACGGAAAAAACACGAGTAGGTTTAATGTTCTGTACCAGGTAGGCTAATCTTGTGCGTTAGCACCGGATGATATTCTGCATTCACATGCAAATGATGTAAATTCTTGCTGTTTGTGTCTCAGTAACTTTCTTTTTCTGTTGTTTGTTTATTTGAGCTCATTGACACCAAAACAAACCGACACAGATTAAATCATGATATTCTTGGTGGCGGTAGTAATCCAGAAATCCGGGTGAGGAATCTTACGTTCTTAAGGCGGTGCGTTCCGATGGCGTCGACCGTGGTGTGAAAAGCGTGGTGCAGATATTCCGGCTTCTACGTCTTTTTTCTCCCACCCCTCCAGGGGGACGTTCTTCTCGGAGGCATGTAGACCCCATCCAAAATGGCCGCCCCGACCAACAACAGCCCGAGTCTAACGGACTACTTCCTGAGGAGCGACGGCTTCGACTACGAGGTTCCTCCGGACCAGATCCCGGACACCACGCGGGGCCGGGCCTTCTTCGTGGCCACCATAGTCATCGGGGCGGTCCTGGTGGGCATCATGCTGGTGTGCGGCGTGGGAAACTGCCTGTTCATCGCCAGCCTGGCCCGCTACAAGCAGCTCCGCAACCTGACCAACCTGCTGATCGCCAACCTGGCGGTGTCGGACGTCCTGGTGGCGGTGGTGTGCTGCCCCTTCCTGCTGGACTACTACGTGGTGAAGCAGCTGTCCTGGGACCACGGCCTGCTGATGTGCGCCGCCACCAACTACCTGCGCACCGTCTCGCTCTACGTGTCCACCAACGCCCTGCTGGCCATCGCCGTGGACAGGTGGGTCGCCACACGGCTCCCAAAACACGGTTCTGCGTCTTGATCTCTACTCCTTCAGAATAAAAGCACTCAGCATAAATCCTAAAACCGCTTGGTAACAGGAACCATAAAATCAGCCGGTGTATTATCAGAAGCTAAAACCATAAAAAAAATCCCCTCAGACAAAAAAGAAGAAGCTAATATTAGCATTAGCAAGTTCCGTTTCTCAACCGTTGGTCTGATTTAGTTTAAAATCTGGTGCTTATAGATCCACGTTCCGAGACGTATCTTGTTTACCGAGGATGAGGTAGCAACGGAGGTGGACAGGAAGGACATGGGACATTTT
>JBBDHG010000184.1:962500-1107500 GCA_037951165.1 Lophius americanus
GTGAGGTCATCAGTCTGTGAGGTCATCAGTCTGTGAGGTCATCAGTCTGTGAGGTCATCTGTCTGTGAGGTCATCTGTCTGTGAGGTCATCAGTCTGTATGTCTCCTTGTCAAAGTCTGGACCTGAACCCTGTGGAGACGCTGAAGGTGGAACATCCAGAGATTAAGGTCTCCTGATAACTCCTCACACTCTTCTCCACCCTAACTGGACTTGCTTCTTCACCTCTTCTCCACACTCCCCGTTGAGCCCATGTCCTTAAACTCATGCTCCCTCTCCACCTCCTCCTGCCTCCCTTTCATTCCTCTTCTCTCCAGCACATACCTCCACCTCTCCAGGTTCTCCTCCACCTGCTCACTACAGATCTCAATGTCCTCCACCAACATCATGATCCACGGAGACTCCTGCTGACCTCCTCTGCCCATCACCACAGCAAACAAGAAGGGACTCAGAGCCCAACCTTGGTGCAGTCCCCCCTCCACCTTGAACCACCGCTGAATGTTGGACGTAGTATGAAATGAAACAAGAGACTTTTATGTTCAAACAGATCGATGTCTTTAAAGAACGTGAGAAGAATCCAACAAACAGTTTAAAACTAATTATCTAAAAGATTCTCTGCTCCTGAAACATCGAGGTTCTAAATATTTACACCAGGAACGTCCACCCGAAACAGGAGCAGACGGAGCTTCAGGCGGAATCTAATGCAAATGAAAACATTTCTCCAGCTTCCTTTTCTGCCACATTGTGAAAGAACCGAGACGATCAGACGGAGTCGATCCTCCGACAGCAGAGGAAGTCCAACGTCTTCATAGTAGCAGGAATTCATTCCTGCAGGAACGTCTCTTATCAGTTGTGACTGATGTTACCATGACAACAGACTCCATTCATCCACTAACCCATTCATCCATCCATCCATCCACCTATCCATCCACTAACCCATTCATCCATCCATCCACCTATCCATCCCTCCACTAGCCCATTCATCCATCCATCCACTAACCCATTCATCCATCCATCCATCCACCTATCCATCCACTAACCCATTCATCCATCCATCCACCTATCCATCCCTCCACTAGCCCATTCATCCATCCATCCACTAACCCATTCATCCATCCACCAATCGATCCCTCCATCCATCCATCCAATCATCCACCCACCTATCCATCCATGCACCCATCCATTCATCCATCCACCCACTAATCCATCCACCCCTCCCTCCAACCATCCATCCATCCACCAATCCATCCATCCATCCATGTATCCAAGTGAATCAGTGTTCTCCAGAGGTTCCTCTCCAACTGCTCCTCAGGTTGGATGAGATGGTTGAAGCACCGGAGGAACCTGGACTGACGTGGATCTAAGTTCATCCGTTCGAACACTGGAGGAAACAGAACATAAAAGGAATAAAACGGAACAAGAACACAAATGTCAAATTCTTCTGAAGCTCGTTGGTCAAGTGTTGCCGTGCCGACCGGCGGACGTGTCAGCTGACGCCCCGGATCACATGGACCAAAGAACTGCAGGACGGACCCAGAAGAAGGTTTCTGGCTTCGTGTCCTTTTGAAGAAGACAAAATGAAAAGCCGTCTGGTCATAAAGTTATTGTAAAAACTGCTTAAAAACAGAACTTCAAAGTGGAGCTGCGGCGCTGCTCCACTTCACACGCCGTCGTTTGTTCCAGAACCAATAAAAGTCTACGAGGAGCTTCAGGTGTCAGACAAGGACGCTTCGCCTGAACAGAATCATCCAGGACGGAGACGCGGGACGAAGAGGAATCTCGGGATCTCCAGTCCGGTTCCGGTTCGGCGTTGAAGTTCTACACGTGTTCTGACACAGTCTGGGCCCGGAGGTTAATCCAGGCTCCAGTCAGTCTCAGTTAGGATCTAACCCTTTGATTGAGGAGCCGTCGATCCTTGGAACCCGTGGAGAAGAGCGGCAGGCGTCCCCTGCTGCTCTGGAGCCGCCGAAGAGGAACCTGCGTCTACTTCCTCCTCTTCTTCTTCCTCAGACGGGCCTGTGCTTCCCTCCGCTGTCGTCTCGCCTCCTCCTCGCTGTCATCCGAGTCCGAGGGAGAGTAGTCCGAGTCATTGTCCTCGCTGTCATCGGCGGCGGGGGTGTTCTGGGGGAGGGCGCCTGTCCTGTAGGCTGTGGGGGGTTCCGTGGCGTTGGGACCGTCAGGAGAGAGACAGAAAACAAAAACACAAAGGTGTCAAAACAGGAAGTTTCATGTGTTTCTTCTTCATCTGTACCCGCTGCTAATGATGCTAATGATCTCAGGCCAGCTACTGCTAAGGAGCTCATGCTAGCCGCTACGAATGATCTCAGGCTAGCTGCTGATAAGGAACTGGACCTTTGATCTTTTACACAAATAGATTCTGTCTGTGTCAAAATCTCAACAAAAAGAAGCTCCGCCCCTTTATCCAGATCAGCGCTCGCCCGAGCCGCCCATGTTTTCCGGAATAAACAGCGCCGTCATTTCTCCTGTCGGATCGAACGCCGGTCGGCGCCAAACAGGCCGTCTTTAATCAGGAGGAGACTGACGGGGCGACCCGGAATAAATTACATATCCGCTAAATGTCACCGCAGGCGTCCAAATGCTGCGTGGAGGACCGGCGTGTTTCCCATCGGCGAACGCGGCCTCCTCATTAAGTGGTGGAGGGCGGCTCAAGGCCACCTCCTCTCTAGTGGGGGGCTGATGTCCTGAAGGGTCCTGAGATTTCATTATACAGAGAAATCCCTGAGGGCCTCAAGGCTGACAGCTGGATAGGGAGGAGGAGGAGGAGGAGGAGGATGAGGAGGAGGAGGATGAGGAGGAGGAGGTACGTGGCTCAATGCTCGTTTTTGTTGTTCAAAGCATGTCTCAGTTACGAAGCTGCATTACGTGAGATCTCTTCTCTCCTGATGCTCCTAAACGCCACCATGGAGGAGGTGCCGCCTCAATCTGTTCATGCCACTGTTAGCAGGAGCGCTCCTTCCTCTCCTCCTTCTCCTCTCCCATTCAGGCGAGGCTGAACGTAGAACTAGTCCCAACTTCTTCACGGCCGGCCTGCAGCGCCTTTACTCCGCCCCCCCAGTGTGGCGCGGGCGTTGTAGAAGGTCTGAGTTGTCCCACCTCTGAGACGACGGTGGAGGTAGTAACAGAGACGGAACGGACTTCTGTGTGAATGCAAGGAGGAAAGGTCGGACTCTTATGTTCTGACCAGGCGTCACGTGCGCGGCTCTCAACCACAGACCGAAGCCGGTAAAAGACAGTAGCGTTAGCGACCAGCAGTATGCTGGTCTATTAAGCAGAGGGAATTGTGGGTAAGCAAGATACATGTTAGCTTGATTATTAGACACAAACTCCGCTTTCTACTTTATGACTACGTATAACTTGTGTTTTGGGACGAGGTCGTGGCGATGCTTTGCTGTTCCGGAAGCCGGAGCGACTCGACGGGATTGAAGGAAACATAAATTCTGCTCTACAGCAAAATAAGGGCAATCGGGTCGGGAGGGTGGTCCTGATCGCAGAGAAGATGGATTCTGCCTGAGAGGAGGGGCTTAAATGTATTATATTTGTGGCCGACCCACTTCACTGATTAAAAAACTGTTTTTTTTCCCATGTCCTGGTCGGAGGGACATTGTCGTAACCCTCAGAGACGATGGAAGAGCCTACCTGGGTTGTTCATGTGCTTGTACTCGTTCACGTGGAGGGGGTTCTTCCTGCCGGGGGGACAAAGGTCAAAGTCAAGGTTATTCTCAGAATGTCTGGAAAACGGGTTTTTCCCCAGACAAAAAGAAGATTTCCCATCATGCCTCTGGTCACGATGGCTGCCATGTAGCGTCTGACCTGTAGCAGTGGGCGCCGAAGGGGCACTCGGGTCGGAGCGACCCATCCGTGGCCATCCGTGTCTTGAAGTCGTGGTCTCCCGGGTGTCGGAATTTCTGGTAATGTTGCGGTTTCTGCCTGGAAATGGAGAAGGAGGAGTTCAGTTTCAGAACCATGGCGCTAGAACCACAAACAGCATTCTGAGGTCAAATGAGGTCAAAGGTTCTACCGGTCCCATGTGAAACCTGAAGGTCAGACCTCAGTCCTGAAGGTCGGCTTGTTTTTGGTTTGAGAATTCAAACGACTCGCTCTTGTAAATATACACAAAAATCACGTAAGTCGTGAAAAGCAAAGGAGGGTTTTTAGTTCTGGTCCGGTTTCATCGGGTTTTTAGTTCTGGTCCGGTTTCATCGGGTTTTTAGTTCTCGTTCAAGGAGGTAACTCCCAGCTTCTGAAGCAGGTCTCCTGAACAGGGCTGGTGGTGATCAGGTTTGGTTGTAGTATTTAAGGGGGCGGAGCTTCTTTTTTTTTTTCAAACAGGGACTTAGAATGAGAAAACTTCTTCGGTTCATTAAATCCATTTATCATTTAAACCTTTCATTTTGTGTCTAATCGGGTAGTTTTATGTTCAGAAGATCCGGATTAGTTCAGTTGGAGTCTCACGCATGAAGAGACAAAAAACAAGGGTGGGGGGGGGGTCCAATACTTTTTCACAGCTCTGAATGATCAAAGTTTTGAAAAAAAACCCGACAACATATAAATATGAAGAGACATTAATCCTAAATCGGAGCAGAGAGCCTCGGTGTCTGAGAAGCTCTGAGAAGCTGATTCCGTGTTTGGCCGGCTTGATGTTTGGAGAGCACTTCACCTTCTCGCCTTTGAGATTAAACGCGCCGCGTCGGGGTAAAAGACTTCAAAGAAACCTCAGACGTCCTTCGCCTCTCTTTGGGGCTTCGCTGTGAAGAACGTACCTGAAGCACTCCATCCCTAACAGACACAGCACTCTGGCCGTGGCGACGGCGCAGCTGGTCGACGCCTCCGCCAAGGCTTGGCTGGTGGACCCTTGCACGTTTTCGGACCTCTTGTCCTCGCTCTCAGATTGACCTTCCGCGCTCCTCGCGTCCGCCGCCGAGGCCGACGCCTCGGCTCCTCCGACCTGCACATCCACGTCCATGGTGAAGCCGCCGGACACGCTGCCGACCTCCGGCCTGTTGGGTGTCCCCCGCTCTGAAGGAGCATTCTGGGACTTAACGGAACCAGACAGGGTTTAGTTAGTCAGGAGGAAGAGCGTGGGGACTTGTTTCAGGAGACTCAGACATTTCAAAGCCCCACCAGAAAACTAGAGTGGGGCAGATAGAGCGGTTGCTAGAGCCGAGCGGCTCTAGCGAGAGAGGGAGGGAGGGAGGGAGGGAGGGAGGGAGGAAGGAAGCGAGCTTGATTCACTCCTCTTAAATAAAAGGAAAGAAGTAAAACTATGCAGATAAAAGCCACTCAACTGTCCCAGCCTGAGCCTCTTCTTCCTCCTCAGTGCCTATCTTCCTACTCTTCTTCTTCGGCCTTTCCTCCTCGCTGAGCTCCCCCTCATCTGAGGAGTGCCGCGCCCGTTTGCCGCTCCGTTTGCCGCTCCGTTTGCCGCTCCGTTTGCCGCTCCGTTTGCCGCTGGTCGCTGCAGCTCCTTTGCTCCTCTTCCCCGCTGATGGAAACAGGCAGACATCAAACCCATTACACGCGTTCTAACACACAGCGCCCTCTAGTGGACAAACACTACACCGACGTATCTGATGGCGGTGGCCCGTCTGGGCCAGAACCTGGCCAGAATCATAATAGCATATATTTTGGAACTTCAACTGAGACTAACATTATTTGAAATACTTTGTTCCCATCCGTCCGTTGACCTCATTCCATCCTTTTCCCTCCCGCGGCCTCTAGGGGGCGCACAGAAATGACAGCTTTCTTTTATCCAATCAGATTTCTCCGCTGCTGTCTCCGGGGGAAAAATTAAAAAAGAAACTCTGAGGTGTGCCTTTGGGCACGTATGTTTACGCCCAGCAGCCCCTGGAGTCTGGGAGGAAACCCTGTTGGATCCTGATTGTGCCGCTGACATTTGATGGTACGGTTGTTTTCTTGCTGGTGGGCGGAGCCAATGGTTTTGAGAGTTTATTTGAGAGGTGGCGTCGTTCCCTCACAACAAGAAGATAGCGGGTTCGAATCCACCGGCCTTTTTTGTGTGGGTTCTCTACAGAACCACAGTCACCGGTGTCAGCTGGGATAGGCTCTAGAACCTGTGACCCTCAACAGGACCGGTGAGGATGAATAATGAATGAGTGAGTTATTTGATGAATGTGATTCTGTGTAACAGCTCTTCATCCTCCATGCTTTCAGCCCTCATAGACGTTGAACCCGGTTTGAACCTCTTTAGTCCAGGAGACAAATGTTTGTGTCTCTTTGAATACGGGCCGGTTCCAGAGTCCGACAGCCGCCGGGAGCTTCAGTCTCAGGGTGAAGGTATCCGGTGAGGAACACCTGGATTCTTGTGCCGTTCCTCAGGTGCTTCTGCTGAACGTTAAGAGAAGAACACAGCGTCCTTCTTCTTCTTCTTCTTCTTCTTCTTCGTGGAGAGGAGTGTCTCCGTCTGTCCCTGCTGGACGCAGTAATGGAGGAGGGAGAGTCCGTTTCCCTTCAGAGTAAATATTCAAGAGCAGCAGCCCTCAGGAGTGTGTGTGTGTTTGGGGCTAGAGCTGAAAATGAAGCATAAAACACCTGTTTTATAAATACGGATCACCGGGAGGATATATGTTTTCCTATAGAGGATATACACTGATCAGCCATAACAATATAACCACAGACGAAGAGAAGGGGCCACGGATGGAGCCCTGGGGGACACCGGGGGTCACAGGGACCTCGGAGGAGGACCGTTAAGGGAACATGAACGCCGTACCTCTGGGGCTGGAGGAAGAACCGTGGGGCGTCGCTACAGCCGCCGTCATTAATGCGGGCAAGTCTCGTCTCCTGGGCGCGGGCGGAGCGGCGCCGCTCTGGTCGTCCGCCACATCCTCAGGCCCGGGGTCTTCCTACAGGAACACGGAAAGACTCCAGGGATGAGAACCGAGACTGAAACCGGTGCCAAACGGTACCGGTTCATCTAGGCAGCACAGAGTGATGTGAAAGGTCACATGACCTACAGCTTCACGATGGAAATTTGACAGTGCAGAGGAGACAGAACTGTTCTATCCCCGATAAAACCACGGATATTATGGTATCCTCAGCATCATCATCAGCCCGGCGCTGAACGCCATGTTAATGTAACAGCTAAAAAAACTACTTCATGGATAATTTTCAAATTTACACGCCCATAGATCTTAGTGTGAGCAAGAAGTGGATTGATTTTGGGGCAGGTCAGTTGCTCATTTCCGCCACTAGGGGGAGTTTTTATCTCCAAATGTTTCTAGGCCATTATTTCTCAACCGTTGGTCCGATTTAGTACCAATTCTGTGCGTGTGATTCGACTCGAGGAGATCTCTCACCTTTACTTTACATTTATCTCTAATAGTTCATATTTTTGAAGAAAAAAACTAAAGACACCATTTAAAAAAATCCCCACATACTTAATTCCATCGGGGGGATTACTTTATTACAACTTGACGACATTGGTGGTCTAGTTACCTCTGCCAGGGAAGGAGGTTATATTTTCACTTCCGTTGTTTTCTCCGCTTGTTTGTTTGTATGTTTGTTTGTTTGCAAGATTAGAGCAAAAACTAGAAGTCGTAGGTTTTGGCATATCCTACAGGTGATTACATTTTTGAGGATGTTATACAAATAAACATAAATATGTCCCACAAACATAACAATATTTATGATGTCCCACATACATAAAAACATAAATATGTCCCACATACATAAAAACATAAATATGTCCCACATACATAAAAACATAAATATGTCCCACATACATAAAAACATAAATATGTCCCACATACATAAAAACATAAATATGTCCCACATACATAAAAACATAAATATGTCCCACATACATAAAAACACAAATATATGTCCCACATACATAAAAACATAAATATGTCCCACATACATAAAAACATAAATATGTCCCACATACATAAAAACATAAATATGTCCCACATACATAAAAACACAAATATATGTCCCACATACATAAAAACATAAATATGTCCCACATACATAAAAACATAAATATGTCCCACATACATAAAAACATAAATATGTCCCACATATATAAAAACATAAATATGTCCCACACATAAAAACATAAATATGTCCCACATACATAAAAACCTAAATATGTCCCACATACATAAAAACACAAATATGTCACACATACATAAAAACATAAATATGTCCCACAAACATAAAAACATGAATATTTAAAAATAAATAAAACCTTAAATATGTCCCACTCGGAAAAAAATGTAAGTATTTCCTACATCATAAAAACATTAATGTTTCCCACATATATAAAAATATAAATATTTCCGTTTTTAGTCATAACTTCTGGTTTTTCTGTCCTACATTGTCTCTGGACTCGTGGTGCAAAAACACATCGACATCTGAAGTTTGAAAATACTTTAAGATAATTTTAAGAATGTAGCGGGACAATTTAAACGTAGGTCCGCCTCTACGGTGTCATGAATTAGCGGTAAACACTGAATGTATCATCTTGTTTTGTTGCTTGTCTCTCTGGTTGACGCATACGGGATTGTTACGACCTGGAAATAGTCTGCTAACCTCATTCACGACTTCCTCCTGGTTCGCCAGAGCTGCTGGTGTGGACTCCTCAGGAGGCGGAGTCTGTCCCCAATCCTGTCCAAGAGGAGGAGCCGGTTCTACATCTGGCTGTTGAGGCAACACAGGAAACAAAAATTGCTCTAGAAAAGATTTAATACCTCCCTTCCTAGGAGTCCAGACATTTCAAGTTGTTTTTAGAACACGAACATCAAAAAACTAATTTAAGAAGTTTTGGGACATTTCCAGGATAGTCTGTTAACATGCAGAGTGTCTCCTGTAAGATTTACAGAGACTGGAGACTCTATTTACCTCATACATAAAAACATAAATATTTCCCATATTAATAAAAACATATATGTCCCACATACATAAAAATATTTATATGATGTCCCACAAACATAAAAACATAAATATGTCCCACACACATAAAAATATGTTTATGATGTCCCACATACATAAAAACATAAATGTGTCCCACAAACATAAAAATATATGTCCTACAAACATAAAAACATAAATATGTCTCACACACATAAAAACATAAATATGTCCCACA
Source organism: Lophius americanus (assembly GCA_037951165.1). Taxonomy (NCBI): domain Eukaryota; kingdom Metazoa; phylum Chordata; class Actinopteri; order Lophiiformes; family Lophiidae; genus Lophius; species Lophius americanus. The sequence continues at coordinate 971,625 of JBBDHG010000184.1, forward strand.
AATATAAAACATATATATGTCCCACAAACATAAAAACATAAATATGTCCCACAAATATAAAACATATATATGTCCCACAAACATAAAAACATATATAAATCACACACACATAAAAACATATATATGTCCCACATACATAAAAATATGTCCCACATACATAAAAACATAAATATGTCCCACAAACATAAAAACATATATATGTCCCACATACATAAAAATATGTCCTACAAACATAAAAATATTGATATGATGTCCCACATACATAAAAACATAAATATGTCCCACAAGTCTGCTAACCTCATCCACACTTCCAGCGACTTCCTCCTGGTTTAACAGAGCTGCTGGTGTGGACTCCTCAGGAGGCGGAGTCTGTCCCCCATCCTGTCCAATAGGCGGAGCCGGTTCTACATCTGGCTGTTGAGGCGACACAGGAAAACAAAAATTGCTCTAGAAAAGATTTAATACCTCTCCTCCTAAGACTCCAGACATTTCAAGTTGTTTTTAGAACACGAAAATCAAAAACTAATTTAAGATATTATGGGACTTTTCCAGGATAGTCTGTTAACATGCAGAGTGTCTCCTTTAAGATTTACAGAAACTGGAGACTCTATTTACCTCATACATAAAAACATAAATATGTCCGACAAACATAAAAACATATATATATCCCCCATACATAAAAACATAAATATGTCCGACAAACATAAAAACATATATATGTCCCCCATACATAAAAACATAAATATGTCCGACAAACATAAAAACATATATATGTCCCACATACATAAAAACATATATATGTCTCACATACATAAAAACATAAATGTGTCCCACAAACATAAAAACATAAATATGTCACACACACATAAAAACATATATATGTCCCACATACATGAAAACATAAATATGTCCCGAATACAAAAAAAAATATTTAAGATATAAATAAAAACATAAATATTTCCCATATAAATAAAAACATAAATATGTCCGACAAACATAAAAAATGATATATGTCCCACATACATAAAAATATTTATGACGTCCCACATACATAAAAACATAAATATGTCCCGATACATAAAAATATTTATATGATGTCCCACATACATAAAAACATAAATGTGTCCAACATACATAAAAACATAAATTTGTCCCTCAAACATAAAAACAAATATTTAAAAATAAATAAAACCATAAATATTTCCCATAGACATACAAACATAATTATTTCCAACATCATAAAAACATTAATATTTTCCTGGCCGCACACGCGTCTGTAACGACCTGGAGAGAGTCTGCTAACCTCATCCACACTTCCAGCGACTTCCTCCTGGTTTAACAGAGCTGCTGGTGTGGACTCCTCAGGAGGCGGAGTCTGTCCCCCATCCTGTCCAACAGGAGGAGCCGGTTCTACATCTGGCTGTTGAGGCGACACAGGAAGTACAAAAATTGCTCTAGAAAAGATTTAATACCTCTCCTCCTTTGAGTCCAGACATTTCAAGCTGTTTTTAGAACACGAAAATCAAAAACTAATTTGAGATATTATGGGACTTTTCCAGGATAGTCTGTTAACATGCAGAGTGTCTCCTGCAAGAGTCACAGAAACTGTAGACTCTATTTACCTCATACATAAAAACATGAATATGTCCGACATACATAAATACATAAATATGTCCCAAATACAAAAACAAATATTTAAGATATAAATAAAAACATAAATATGTCCCACAAACATAAAAACATAAATATGTCTCACAAACATTTAAACATTACTAAAACTATAAATATGTCCAACATACATAAAAAAATATATATATCCAACATAGATAAAAACATGAATATGTCCCACAAACATAAAAACAAATATTTAAAAATAAATAAACCTTAAATATGTCCCACTCGGAAAAAAACATAATTATTTCCTACATCATACAAACATTAATGTTTCCCACATATATAAAAATATAAATATTTCCGTTTTCAGTCATAACTTCTGGTGTTTCTGTCCTACATTGTGTCTGGACTCGTGGTGCAAAAACACATCGACATCTGAAGTTTGAAAATACTTTTAGATAATTTTAAGAATGTAGCGGGACAATTTAAACGTAGGTCCGCCTCCACGGTGTCATGAATTAGCGGTAAACACTGAATGTATCATCTTGTTTTGTTTTGTCTCTCTGGTTGACGCATACGGGATTGTTACGACCTGGAAATAGTCTGCTAACCTCATTCACGACTTCCTCCTGGTTCGCCAGAGCTGCTGGTGTGGACTCCTCAGGAGGCGGAGTCTGTCCCCCATCCTGTCCAACAGGAGGAGCCGGTTCTACATCTGGCTGTTGAGGCGACACAGGGAACAAAAATTGCTCTAGAAAAGATTTAACACCTCCCTTCCTAGGAGTCCAGACATTTCAAGCTGTTTTTAGAACACGAAAATCAAAAAACTAATTTAAGATATTATGGGACTTTTCCAGGATAGTCTGTTAACATGCAGAGTGTCTCCTGTAAGATTTACAGAAACTGTAGACTCTATTTACCTCATACATAAAAACATATATACGTCCCACATACATAAAAATATTTATGACGTCCCACAAACATAAAAACATAAATATGTCCCACAAACATAAAAACATATATATGTCCCACATAAATAAAAACATAAATGTGTCCAACATACATAAAAACATAAATTTGTCCCTCAAACATAAAAACAAATATTTAAAAATAAATAAAACCATAAATATTTCCAACATCATAAAAACATAATATTTCCCATGCCGCACACGCGTCTGTAACGACCTGGAAAAAGTCTGCTAACCTCATCCACACTTCCAGCGACTTCCTCCTGGTTCGCCAGAGCTGCTGGTGTGGACTCCTCAGGAGGCGGAGTCTGTTCCCCATCCTGTCCAACAGGAGGAGCCGGTTCTACATCTTGCTGTTGAGGCGACACAGGAAACAGAAATTGCTCTAGAAAAGATTTAATACCTCCCTTCCTATGAGTCCAGACATTTCAAGCTGTTTATATAACACGAAAATCCAAAAACTAATTTGAGATATTATGGGACTTTTCCAGGATAGTCTGTTAACATGCAGAGTGTCTCCTGTAAGATTTACAGAAACTGTAGACTCTATTTACCTCATACATAAAAACATAAATATGTCTAACGTACATAAAAACATAAATATGTCCCAAATACATAAAAATATTTATGACGTTCCACTTACATAAAAACATAAATATGTCCCACATACATAAAAACATAAATATGTCCCACATACATAAAATCATAAATATGTCCCAAATACAAAAAACAAATATTTAAGATATAAATAAAAACATAAATATTTCCCATATAAATAAAAACATAAATATGTCCCACAAACATAAAAACAAATATTTAAGACATGATTAAAAACATAAATATTTCCCATATACATAAAAACATAAAATATGTCCCACAAACATAAAAACAAATATTTAAACATTACTAAAACTATGTCCAACTTACATAAAAATATTAATATATATGTCCCATAGACATAAAAACATCAATATGTCCCAAAAACATACAAACTTATATATGTCCCACATACATAGAAACATAAATGTGTCCCATGAACATAAAAACAAATATTTAAAAACGAATAAAACCATAATTATTTCCCACATCATAAAAACATCAATATTTTCCTGGCCGCGTACGCGTCTGTAACGACCTGGAAAGAGTCTGCTAACCTCATCCACACTTCCAGCGACTTCCTCCTGGTTTAACAGAGCTGCAGGTGTGGACTCCTGAGGAGGCGGAGTCTGTCCCCCATCCTGTCCAAGAGGAGGAGCTGGTTCTACATCTTGCTGTTGAGGCGACACAGGAAGTACAAAAATTGCTCTAGAAAAGATTTAATACCTCTCCTCCTTTGAGTCCAGACATTTCAAGCTGTTTTTAGAACACGAAAATCAAAAACTAATTTAAGATATTATGGGACTTTTCCAGGATAGTCTGTTAACATGCAGAGTGTCTCCTTTAAGATTTACAGAGACTGTAGACTCTATTTACCTCATACATAAAAACATAAAGATGTCCGACAAACATAAAAATATATATATGTCCCACATACATAAAAACATAAATGTGTCCAACACATTTAAAAACATAAATTTGTCCCTCAAACATAAAAACAAATATTTAAAAATAAATAAAACCATAAATATATCCCATAGACATAAAAACATAAATATGTCCCACAAACAAAAAAACCTAATTATTTCCAACATCATAAAAACATAATATTTCCCTTGCCGCCAACGCGTCTGTAACGACATGGAGAGAGTCTGCTAACCTCATCCACACTTCCAGCGACTTCCTCCTGGTTTAACAGAGCTGCTGGTGTGGACTCCTCAGGAGGCGGAGTCTGTCCCCTATCCTGTCCAACAGGAGGAGCCGGTTCTACATCTGGCTGTTGAGGCGACACAGGAAACAAAAATTGCTCTAGAAAAGATTTAATACCTCCCTTCCTACGAGTCCAGACATTTCAAGCTGTTTTTAGAACACGAAAATCAAAAAACTAATTTAAGATATTATGGGACTTTTCCAGGATAGTCTGTTAACATGCAGAGTGTCTCCTGTAAGATTTATAGAGACTGGAGACTCTATTTACCTCATACATAAAAACATGAATATGTCTAACGTACATAAAAACATAAATAGGTCCAACATACAAAAACAAATATTTAAGATATAATTAAAAACATAAATATTTCCCATATAAATAAAAACATAAATATGTCCCACAAACATAAAAACAAATATTGAGGACATAAATAAAAACATAAATATTTCCCATATACATAAAAACATAAGTATGTCCCACAAACATTTAAACATTACTAAAACTATAAATATGTCCAACATACATAAAAACAGAAATATGTCCCACAAACATAAAAACATATATATGTCCCACATACACAAAAGCATGTGTCCCACACATAAAAACAAATGTTTAAAAATAAATAAAACCATAAATATTTCCCATAAACATAAAAACAAAAATATGTCCCAAAAACATAAAAACATATATATGTCCCACATACATAGAAACATAGATGTGTCCCACGAACATAAAAACAAATATTTAAAAATAAATAAAACCATAAATATATGCCCCACATACATAGATACATAAATATGTCCCAAAACATAAAAATATTAATATGATGTCCCATGGACATAAAAACATCAATATGTCCCAAAAACATACAAACTTATATATGTCCCACATACATAGAAACATAAATGTGTGCCATGAACATAAAAACAAATATTTAAAAATGAATAAAACCATAAATATTTCCCACATCATAAAAACATTAATACTTTCCTGGCCGCACACGCGTCTGTAACGACCTGGAGAGAGTCTGCTAACCTCATCCACACTTCCAGCGACTTCCTCCTGGTTTAACAGAGCTGCTGGTGTGGACTCCTCAGGAGGCGGAGTCTGTCCCCCATCCTGTCCAATAGGCGGAGCCGGTTCTACATCTGGCTGTTGAGGCGACACAGGAAGTACAAAAATTGCTCTAGAAAAGATTTAATACCTCTCCTCCTTTGAGTCCAGACATTTCAAGCTGTTTTTAGAACACGAAAATCAAAAACTAATTTAAGATATTATGGGACTTTTCCAGGATAGTCTGTTAACATGCAGAGTGTCTCCTTTAAGATTTACAGAAACTGGAGACTCTATTTACCTCATACATAAAAACATATATATGTCCCACACACAAAAAAACATATATATGTCCGACAAACATAAAAACATATATATGTCCCATATACATAAAAATTTCCCATATTAATAAAAACATAAATATGTCCAACATACATAAAAACATGAATATGTCCCATTAACATAAGAATATTTATATGATGTCTCACATACAGAAAAACATAAATACGTCCCACAAACATAAAAACAAATATATGTCCCACATACATAAAAACATAAATATGTCCGACAAACATAAAAATAATATATGATGTCCCATATACATAAAAACATGAATATGTCCAACAAACATAAAAACAAATATATGTCCCACATACATAAAAACATAAATATGTCCCACAAACATAAAAATATTTATATGATGTCCCACATAGGTAAAAGCATAAATATGTCCAACAAACATAAAAACATATATATGTCACATACATAAAAACATAAATATGTGCCACAAACATAAAAACAAATATTTAAAAATAAATAAAAACATAAATATTTCCCACACGGATAAAAACATAATTATTTCCTACATCATACAAACATTAATGTTTCCCACATATATAAAAATATAAATATTTCCGTTTTCAGTCATAACTTCTGGTGTTTCTGTCCTACATTGTCTCTGGACTTGTGGTGCAAAAACACATCAACATCTGAAGTTTGAAAATACTTTTAGATAATTTTAAGAATGTAGCGGGACAATTTAAACGTAGGTCCGCCTCCACGGTGTCATGAATTAGCGGTAAACACTGAATGTATCATCTTGTTTTGTTTTGTCTCTCTGGTTGAAGCATACGGGATTGTTACGACCTGGAAATAGTCTGCTAACCTCATTCACGACTTCCTCCTGGTTCGCCAGAGCTGCTGGTGTGGACTCCTCAGGAGGCGGAGTCTGTCCCCCATCCTGTCCAACAGGAGGAGCCGGTTCTACATCTGGCTGTTGAGGCGACACAGGGAACAAAAATTGCTCTAGAAAAGATTTAACACCTCCCTTCCTAGGAGTCCAGACATTTCAAGCTGTTTTTAGAACACGAAAATCAAAAAACTAATTTAAGATATTATGGGACTTTTCCAGGATAGTCTGTTAACATGCAGAGTGTCTCCTGTAAGATTTACAGAAACTGTAGACTCTATTTACCTCATACATAAAAACATAAATATGTCTAACGTACATAAAAACATAAATATGTCCGATAAACATAAAAACATTTATATGTCCCACATACATAAAAACATGAATGTGTCCCACATACATAAAAACATATATATGTCCCACATACATAAAAATATTTATGACGTCCCACATACATAAAAACATAAATATGTCCCAAAACATAAAAATATTAATATGATGTCCCACATACATAGAAACATAAATGTGTCCCATGAACATAAAAACAAATATTTCAAAATGAATAAAAGCATAAATATTTCCCACATCATAAAAACATTAATATTTTCCTGGCCGCACACGCGTCTGTAACGACCTGGAGAGAGTCTGCTAACCTCATCCACACTTCCAGCGACTTCCTCCTGGTTTAACAGAGCTGCTGGTGTGGACTCCTCAGGAGGCGGAGTCTGTCTCCCATCCTGTCCAAGAGGAGGAGCCTGTTCTACATCTGGCTGTTGAGGCGACACAGGAAGTACAAAAATTGCTCTAGAAAAGATTTAATACTTCCCTTCCTAAGACTCCAGACATTTCAAGCTGTTTTTAGAACACGAAAATCAAAAAACTAATTTAAGATATTATAGGACTTTTCCAGGATAGTCTGTTAACATGCAGAGTGTCTCCTGCAAGATTTACAGAAACTGGAGACTCTATTTACCTCATACATAAAAACATAAATATGTCTAACGTACATAAAAACATAAATATGTCCCAAATACAAAAAACAAATATTTCCTATATAAATAAAAACATAAATATGTCCGATAAACATAAAAACATATATATGTCCCACATACATAAAAATATTTATGACGTCCCACATACATAAAAACATCAATATGTCCCAAAAACATACAAACTTATATATGTCCCACATACATAGAAACATAAATGTGTCCCATGAACATAAAAACAAATATTTAAAAATGAATAAAACCATAAATATTTCCCATATCATAAAAACATAATATTTTCCTGGCCGCACACGCGTCTGTAACGACCTGGAGAGAGTCTGCTAACCTCATCCACACTTCCAGCGACTTCCTCCTGGTTTAACAGAGCTGCTGGTGTGGACTCCTCAGGAGGCGGAGTCTGTCTCCCATCCTGTCCAAGAGGAGGAGCCGGTTCTACATCTTGCTGTTGAGGAGACACAGGAAGTCCTTCTTCTTCTTCAAACATCTGGCTGTCTCTACAGGAAGTGGTGATGATTAGAGGTTTACGTGAGATACGATTATGGGCCGTTTTTCTCTGCCTGAATTTCACATGAGCCTCAGCGGCCCGTTTGATCTCAACTTCAAACAGAGAGCTGGCATCATGGGTAATTGACGGAAAAGCCCAGAGACAATTTAAATCAGCAATCGCCCAACCGGACTCCATTCAAGCAGGTTGAGCCCGCGCCGTAAAGATAAAAGATAGGGCATTAATTAAACAGCAGACAACCCACGCTAATCGAATTATTCACCGGGACTGTGAGGAAAATTGAAATAATGAGATTCACGTCTCCGTTCAGACGTGGAACGAACACGGAGAGGACGTCAAAAGTACCTGGGAGAGCGGTCTTCTCCGCCCACCGCCACCACCTTGAAGATGAAGAGGCCCGGCAGCAGAGAGAACAAGTCGCCATCATGAAGAGGGTGCCAGGAATCTCTCTGAAGAGGTCGAGGGTCGTCAGTCAGGGAGGACTGAACGAAGCACGGGTTCAGGTGGATCTAAGGATCAAAAAGATCAAAGACAGGAAGCAACCATATCAACATCCAGGAGCCCAGGATCCCAGGAGCGGCACGTCTATGCAAAAATGTAAGGAGGCGAGGATGGAGCCCTGGGGAAACCCACTGGTCAAAGAAGCCACTAAGGAGGCATGAACCCTGGCTACTGAGAAATCACGGCATGCGACGATTTACGACACAGAAGTTTTTAACTAGATACCAAAACAAAACAAAAGTCTAATTATGCTCATATAAAGTTTTGAGTTTTTTTCCCCCCAAAAAAGTCTGATTATTTATTTATTTAAAAACCCGCTTGTTCAAATGATTTGTCACTTCCTGGAAAATCTAGAGTGTCTAAGATATTAAATTAACCCTTAAATGTAATGAAAAAAAAAAAGTTAAGAAAAATTAGCTTTTTGTTTTTACTTTTCTGTGGTGTGCTCCAGGGCAGCGTCCTCGGCCCCCTTACCATTTAGCACATGAATATCATTGTTCATAATAAACAAAGTCTATTCTCCAATCATAGGCTACTCCTTCTGTTTGTCCCGGTTCTGTAATTCCGATTCTGAGGGTTCTGGGATATTGTGACGCAGGCGTGAAGGTGGAACGGTTCCGTCACGTCGTGAACCTCGGGGCGCCGCGTGAAGAATATCTGCACTTTTTCCAGTGGACCACAGGATTAAAAATGGATGAAGGTTTCAGCCGGGGGCGGACGTTTCTTCGGGGAGACGGCGGCCGGTGGCGCGCTGAGGCACTCAAAGGAGCGGTTAATGATCATGAGCTGAGGTCGGCGTGATTTATGTCTTCGCCACCATCTGACCCGGGCGGCTGGAGCGGCTCGGTTCGCCCTCGGGTGACGAGTAAAGATCCGCGCATTGAATAAAAGTCAGCGGGGTGTCATTACGGGCGCTGAATGAGGAGCGGGGACAAAGACCCTCTGACTCCACAGACACCAGGTCTCTCCTCCTCTCACTCACACTCTCTCTCCCTCTCCCTTTCGCTCCGCCCACCCTTCGCTGGCATCTGCTGGAGGTTATTAGGAGGTTATTTGAGTCACAAACAAAAACAACAACAAACTCGTCTTTTAAACGCTTGTTCCCAGTGTTTCCATTCTTCTTGGCGGCTGAAGGCGCCGGAGGGTGGAGGACGTACCGGTTTGAGGCGCAGCTGTCCGTCCTGGTTCTCCAGCAGGCCGTGGTGCCGGGACACTCTTATATCACTGACCTGAGACCCGGAGATAACAGAAGACAGAAATATGTATAAATACTCAGAACCATAACTCTAGTTGAGAAAGTACGGCCCAATCTCCCCCTGGTGGTGGAAATATACAAACACCCTTTCCCCAAATCACTCCAGTTCTTCCTCGCATTAAGTTCTTTGGGGTTATAGAACTTGAATTGATCTATGACATAGTTTTTGAGGTATATCTGGGACACAGGGTTGTTCGTAAAAAAGGCTCCGCCTACTGGGTAAAATGTGAACTTTTAGAGTAAAGTATGAGAAATAGAAGACGGATCTAAATAATTCAAGTCATACGCTGAAAACTCTAATTAAAGGAAGTTATGTTAAAAACTCAGTTTTTTTTTTTTTTAAAGAAGAAGCTCCCCCCTAGTGAAATATATATAAATATAATTTATAAAAAAATAAGGTTGTATAAAATAAAAATAATAATCACAAATAAAAAGCAAATATATCAATATACAGTTACGATACAAAAACACAAATTATTAATATAAAGTTTTAATATAAAAAACAATAAAAAAGTGAATATATTAATATAAAGTTTTAATATAAAAACAAATAAAAAAGTAAATATATGAATATATAGTTTTAATATAAAAACAAATAAAAAAGTAAATATATTAATATATAGTTTTAATATAAAAACCAATAAAAAAGTAAATATATTAATATATAGTATTAATATAAAAACAAATAAAAAAGTAAATATATTAATATATAGTTTTAATATAAAAACAAATAAAAAAGTAAATATATTAATATATAGTTTTAATATAAAAACAAATAAAAAAGTAAATATATCAATCAATAGTTGTAATAATAAAAATGTCATAGCATTAAGAATTGTCTCATCATTCATTCATCATTATTGTCATCAACTTTTTGTATGTGATACTCCTGGAGGTCAAATCAGGGTCAATCTTTGATGCCTCAAAAGTGCGAGTAAAACTGGTAAAGTAAGGGAAAATCTCCTATTTTTCTGGCAATCATCACGTGATAGCAGTGTGACCCCTGGTGGTTCACCTTGAGAACTGCAGCTTAGTTTTACTGTGGTATATAAATGTAAAACAATAAATATATATATATATATATATATATATATATTTATATATATATATATGTCCTCCGTCAATCAACATTTGTGAAATAGTGAACTTCTATACAGTAAATTAAATTCACTAAATATGAAAAAGAATCCAAAGGAAACCCATAAATGGTGAAAATCCAAACATTCTGGTAGCATAACATGTCATTAACATATTTAGTCAATTCATTTCTTGAGAACTGTTAAATGAGTCCATAATCATAATGTGTTGGGTTTTCTTTTTAATTGAGATTCATCTGGATGGTTTTTTGTGGTTTCTCGTAAAGATAAAAAGATCTTTTTTGCTTTAATGCAGTGGATTCTTATTGTCCTAGAATTTTAATCTCCAGTTTAGTTGATCTATGTTCACCTGACTCCATCCGTCGGTGGTTATAATGTTATGGCTGGTGGTTGTAAGGCTGCGACAACAAAGAGATTGATGGGCTTAGACAGGAACCTCTCTTTACTCTGGTGCCACCAGGTGTCCAATCTCTACTCTTTATTCCAGTGCCGGTCCCAAACCCAGATAAATGGGGAGGGTTCCGTCAGGAAAAACAATTTGCGGAACAAAAAACTGATTCAGTCGGGTGCCGGTTGACAAATAGGAAAAGATTAAAAAAGATTAAAATATATAATATATAAAGGTGTTTTCGGTGTTTATTGACAGACTCCTCACACTTAGTAACAGGTTGAAATGTTCCTGACACTGAAAAATAAATCGAACCCCCTTCACACACCTGAAAGTTTTAATGTTTTTATTATGGGTTTGTAATGTCGATTATTAGTCCAGTAACGTCGACGCGATCTGTCTAAATATGGGTTTCATAAACCAGGATAGAATGGTGACTGATGCAGCTTTGAGTAATAACACAGTAGGACTCACCCCCAGTAAGGGGCCCCTGCCCAGAAGGGTCTCCCCGGGGGGCAGGTGGATGGGATCCCCGCCGTCCACCGGCACGAGGTCGAAGTTGGACATTTGATCAGCTTGCAGGACCGGAGGGCTGGACCGAATTTGAGCCTGGTTCCCTGATAAAAACACAACAACATGTATTTTTAACATTCGGTTCAGGTGAAGTCTGGTAACCAATAATAATAATAAATAATAATACATTTAATTTATAACACACTTTACATTTGGATCAAATCTCAAAGTGCTACAAAGTAAAAGCAGATAAAAACATCACTAAAAAATAAATAAATGTATTATTCCGTCACCCAGCTGATGAAATTCAACAAGTACAACACTCCGTTGTTCATATCGGTTATTAAACAACTTGGACTCCTTCGCCGGCCCGTTACATTCACAGAAGTTACCGTTCTAAGTTTGTTTACTCCCGCTCCGATAACTCCAGTCCGTCCTTTTGCTCTGACCTGCGCGTCATCAGTTCCCATTACTGTCAATGGACTTTCCTCGTTAAAATCATGCACTCTGCGGGTTAGAAAACGTGGAGTGGATTTCCGTCTTCTTCGGCCAATACAGAGACTCCCTGCTCCATCTAGTATTAAAATCATGTATTAATATTATTATTATTATCATATTATTATTACTAGCCCTTTATTAGCCGTTAGCCATGGAGAAGACGTCATTAGCCGTTAGCCATGGAGAAGACGTCATTAGCCGTTAGCCATGGAGAAGACGTCATTAGCCGTTAGCCATGGAGAAGACGTCATTAGCCGTTAGCCATGGAGAAGACGTCATTAGCCGTTAGCTTTGGACGAGACGCACAGAGGACGTTAGTAGCCGTTATTTTCATGGAGATGATGGCGAGAAAAAAAAAGCTATCAAACACAGAAAATGATCAACAGCGGCTTTTGGTGAAAGTGTCTCGGGGGCAGTGATGAACGAGGCGGATAAACAAACTGACATCAACGATGAAACAAACAGAAACGGACATAAACGATGAAACAAACAGATACAGATGATATCTGTCTCCGGGTGATGCTACACCCACAGCAACAAGTGGGCGGACCGTTACCGGACTCAGTAGAATTCTTACAAATACAAATACAAATACAGAATAACAGATACAAATACGGATATATATCCAAAAGGTTTGCCGGTGACCAACAATAAAAGGTTTACTTGTCGGTTAATAGTAGCGCAGGCTGTAGAACTCTGATGGAGAAGCGGCGAACAGACTGATACCCAATGACAAACCACGATTTAAATAGTAACTTCCAAACTAAAATAAAGTCACAACCAGATACTGATTGGTAAAAGTTTTTAAGTCGGCCTACCTTAATAGGTGGTAAATTGGATAATGTTGCCTTCCTGCAGAAAGTCTCTCGTCAACTAAAGACCGGGTTCACGGTTCAAAATACCCAGGATCCTGATGCGCATGCGCAGTAATGCTCCTGAAACGTGCCGAGATTTTTTTTTCACGGCAAGATATAATTTATTTATTATCATTTCAAATACTTTTTATTGCTTTTGTATACAAAACTAAACCTTAATAAATAAGTTTCATAAATATCTATATTTTGGTGCGTGCGCATTTGATAAAAATAAAAAAAAGATGACGTCCAGGCATCTCTGGATATAAAGTAATTCTTATATTTTGATTAATATTCCACATAGTAATTATTATTTAATCGTTATTTCGAAAATGTACGTTCAAAATAATTGAAATATTAATATATTTCTGGAAAGAATTACTTAAAATAATAGCGCATGCGCATTTGATGAAAAACACCATGACGTCTCTAGACATGTCTGGGTGTAAACATCCGGTGAGACATTTAAACCTTGAGCTGTCATACGGACACGAAGCGACAACAAAGCCGGTAAGAAACAACTACTCTACTACCAAATATGTTTCACCGCTCACTAAAATAACCTTCGTCAGGAACATATATGTGCAGAAAACGCTGACAGGGTTTTTTAGCCGCTATCATTTAGCTGCTGGTTGAGGCAGAGATATCTCGACCAGCAGTACGTGATTCCGAGCCTGATTGTCCCGTAAGCTTTACGGGACAAGTTGTCCCTTAAAGATTACATTCAAATGATCCCAGCCAACAAAATAAACGGGAACAAAAATGCAACGGACTAGAAAAAAACACCCAGAGAGGGTAAACCTCCGCCGAGGTTCTTCCTCTCATTCTGATCCTGTGTTCAGCGCATTCTTTTATTCCCTGCTCCACTTCAAATGGCATTGTTGCATCATTTCCTGTTCTCGCGTCAAAGGAATGGAAAAATATAAAAGTTTTCATTAATGGACTGAGCCCCCCCAAAGGCATAAAGACAAAAGATATCTTTCCACGTCGTCAGATCACTGCTCCAAACACGTAACCTTCCGTGGGTTTAGACCGTAACGACATCCATTCAGTCCAACAGGAGTGACGACGTTATATCATCTGTTTTCCGCAGGCTGGTTCAAAAACTGTCGGCGCGATGCCGCGCGACCCCCCGAGGACCTCGCCTGTGTTTTTCCTTTGGGAGAGGGAGTCCTCCCCGAACGTCGCGGCCCAAAACTTTGCCGAGTCGCTGCCGGCGGAAATGGCGGTGAAGATCTTCGGCGAGCTGGATGCAGAGAGTCTGTGCAGAGCCTCGCGTACCTGCAAGCTGTGGCACGACATCATCGAAGAGAGCGAGCAGCTGTGGAGGAGGCAGTGCCTGCTGGTCAGAGCCACGTGTCAGAGGGAGGTCGACAGTGACAGGAGCGACGGCTTGACCTGGAAGGTGGGTCCGTTCTTGAAAGTGTAGTAGTCATCTTTTAGACCACAGGGCATTTTTAGGGCTCCATAGTGAAACGGCGTTCTCCGGATAAGACGGTCGAGGGTAACGAGATAATCGATGCTGTCGTTGGTTACAATGTTATGGCTGATGGGGGAATGTTTAAAATACAGCGCCGTGATCAAGCCTGGGACCCCTCCCCCTAATATCTCCATTTCCGCCTCTCCGTGGGCCTCCTGTTGATCCATAATGGTGAACAGGTACTTCCTGTTTGACTGGGGTATAAATATGAGGTCACACAGGCCTGATCCTCTCTGAGGTTCTTCACCATGATGAAGACCAGAGAACACAGGAATGAGGAGCAAAGAAAAGTTGTAGAGCTGCACAAATCTGTCAATGGAGACAAGAACATCTCTCAGCAGTTCAAAGGTCAGTTTGAACAGTTAGATGAATAATGAAGAAGTTTAAAGAGACTGGAGATGTTAGACATCCGCCTGGAAGAGGACATGTCTGCAAACTGACCCCACACATGGTTGACTGGATAAAGACTCTCCAAGGATCAAAGCTGGAGAGGTCAGAGGTCGGTTGAATCTTGGGGTCAGAAAGTCTCCCTAACCACCATCAGATGGCGCCGACACCAACACCAGCTGTTTGAGAGGGTAGCAAGAAAAAAGCCTCTGCTGTTGTCCACACACAAGCTAACGCTGCTACAAGCTAACGCTGCTACAAGCTAACGCTGCTACAAGCTAACGCTGCTACAGTTTGACAAACACCACTGGGACTTTCACTGGAACAAGGTCAGAGGTCAGATGAGACCAAAGTAGAGCTTTAAGGCTACAAACATCTAGGATGGGTGTGGCCTAACAAGAACTAAAGCCATAGAGAAAAGCCCCTCCTACCCACTGTGAAGTCTGGTGGTGGATCTCTGATGCTGTGGGGCTGTTTTTCTTCCAAAGGTTCTGGACATCTTGTTAAAGACCTGGTTCCATGGACTCCATCAAACACCAGCAGATACTGGATCAAGACCTAAAAGCCTGTCAGAACCTTAAAGTGGGTCGTGGTTGGACCTACCAGCAGGACAATGTTCTGAAGATCACCTCAACATCAAAAGAGTGTGTTTAGATAAAAGTGCGTTAAAAATTAAATGTATTATTGTTATTATTGTGGCAAAAGGGGCGGAGCCAAATATTAAATGCATGGCGCCAATAATTGTGGCACTTTAAAGGAAAAAAAAGAAAAGTTTTATATTAAGTTTGAAATGTTATTTTTAAACGATGTCACTTGAGTTGGAGGTTCAGGTGTTGCGAATAAATCGGATTGAGGACCACACATATTGACTTAAAGTTTTTTTGGACGGAGGAGGGGGCGTGGCATATCTACATTTTTTGACCATGAGGGCCAAACCGTCACCTTTGACCTCTCGGGGCGTTTCCTCCCTGCAGGTCACTCTGGTGAGGAACTTCCCTCGCAGCTGTCTGAAGAGAGACTGGCTGAGAGGACGCTACAGCCACGTCGGGTCGGCGGAGGAGCTGAGCGGCAGGAAGATGGCGCCGCTGGACGCAGAGACCTGGGGAGAGATCCTGCAGGCGGAGCTGGACAGATGACCGCCGGCGCCGCCCGGCTCAAGGATTTTATTTGAAGTACCTCAAGCACCAGAATTGAACTCTTAATATATTGTTTCTGATTTTTATCTTCTACGCTCGTAATTTCTGTATTTTGAAAACTTTTATAAGAAAAAGATCAGGTTACTTCCTGAAAGTGTTTTAAATGAGTGATGAAAGAATGACTGAGGTGGAATAAATCACATCATGCTGACGGTGTCCGTGTCTCCGCCCATCATCAGATGTTAATTTGTTGACTCTTTGGCACGATTACGCTGAAGACCCCCAGGATGGTCCCGTGAAACTTGGACACCTGGACGAACCTGGTTTCCATGGTTACAAGTTGGGTTTGTTTATGATGAGGTTTCTGGGTCATAACTAAAAAACTGTTCTATAGAGAAGGTCAGAAGGAGGTGATGAGAAGAACAGAAGGTCAGAAGGAGGTGATGGAGAAGAACAGAGAAGGTCAGAAGGGGCTGATGGAGAAGAACAGAGAAGGTCAGAAGGAGCTGATGGAGAAGAACAGAGGAGGTCAGAAGGAGCTGATGGAGAAGAACAGAGAAGGTCAGAAGGAGCTGATGGAGGAGAACAGAGAAGGTCAGGAGGAGCTGATGGAGAAGAACAGAGAAGGTCAGAAGGAGCTGATGGAGGAGAACAGAGGAGGTCAGAAGGAGCTGATGGAGAAGTATAGAGAAGGTCAGGAGGAGCTGCATTGTGTCTTTGTGGATGTAGAGGAAGCGTAGGACATCTGGGATAGATGAGGAGCCGCAGGAGTGAAGGGAGAGGTTTCCAGGATGGAGGTGAGAGAAGTTCTGCTGGATGGTTCAGAGACGGTGGTTCTGGTTCTGACCAGAAGACAGGAGGCAGAGCTGGAGATGTTCAGATGTTCTCTGGGAGTGAGGAGGAAGGACAGGAGTAGAAAGGAGACATCAGAGGGACAGTCCAGGTGAGACGTCCTGGAGAGAGAGTCAGAGAGGACAGAGTGAGATGGTTCTGACCCGTGAAGAAGAGGAGGGTTAGTGGATCTACTGGTAGAAGGATGCTGGAGATGGAGACAGATGAGAACAGACCAAAGAAGAAGAAGAAGAAGAAGATCGTGTGTTTCATACAGAAATCTTCCTCGAACACAAGTTTAAACGTCTTTCTGACTTGAAGTGATTTTGTTGAAGCTGAAGAAGCAGAAAAAGTCTTGAATCAAACACTTGATCATTTATCGTCATAGATGAACATGTTTCTACTCTGGACTTGGGTTCCATGCTTTCTTACGTTGTCTTTGTTTCCCTGTCGGGGCTGTGTGTCACGTGTCGACCCCAGCGGACCCCTTCAGAACAAACCTGCCCGTTTGTTCTGAGTTGGTTCTGTTTATGTTGCCGACTGTAATTGATTAATGCAAAGAGGCGGCGGCAGCAACCGTCCCGTCTGAGTCTCTAGATCCAGACCGGGACCGGGAACCCCGAACAAAGCATCCTTTCACAAGAGGCCTGCAGGGAGGGAGGAGGAGGAGGAGGAGGAGGAGGAGGAGGAGGGGCTATACATTGTAGTGACCCTGAGATCATTAATAACAGTAATATAAAAGTCTGAGCTTGTATCTTAAGCAAATACCAAACAAGAATAGAGAGTTTGTCCGGTGTGTGAAGACGAGCAGATACCTGGATGTAGATCGAAGGGAGTGGAGTCATTCAAGGAAAGTGGGTTTGAACACAGAGAGGGGGGGGGGGGAGGGCAGGAGGGGGGATATATAGAGACAAAAAGAAAGAGAGAGAGAGACAGACAAAAAGAAAGAGAGAGAGAGACAAAAAGAAAGAGAGAGCGAGAGACAAAAAGAAAGAGAGAGAGAGGGAGAGAAAGAGGGGGTACAGAGAAAGAGGGGAAGAATGAGAGAGACAGATAGAGAGAGAGACACACAGACAGACAGAGAGATACAGAAATAAAAAGATAGAGGGAGACAAATAAAGTGGGTGACAGAGAGAGAGAGAAAGAAAGACAGACAGACAGAGAGAGAGAGAGAGAGAGAGAGACTGACAAATAGAGTTATAAAGAAAGAGGGGGACAGAGGGAGACAGATAGAGAGAAAGAGACAGACATACGGACGGACGGACGGAGAGAGAGAGAGAGAGAGAGAGAGAGAGAGAGAGAACAAAAGCAGGGGACCAACAAAAGCCCTGAGAGAGATGCTGCATTCAGGTGCTCTCCGTAAACTCCTCCATCCAACAGAAATGAACATGACAGACTCCAGTTTGGGTCGCACACCTCTCATGTCTCCACACACGCTCACAATCATCCATGTAGTTGTAGAGGAGTAGTGTCAACTTGTAGTATTTATAAACATACATGTATAAATACATACATATATATATATATATATATATATATATAGATATATAGATATATACATATATATACATATATATACATATGCACTGCAAAAAACTCAAAATCTTAACAGGTTTTTTTTTTAACTTCTATTCAAACCAGGCCGACGCTGTCAGCGAGTGTTTATTCCCACAAAGCCCCCCAATCCCCTGCATTCTACAAGCAATCCCACTGATTGAACTCCTCAGATTAATAAATGTGGCTCAGTGATAATCTCACAGTCGTTGAGGAGATTAGAAAACTGTGTTTCCCACAAAAAGCTCCCCCTAGTGAGTAAAATATGAACTATTAGAATGAAAGAATCTCTGGAGACATTCAATTATGACCAAATCAGACCAACTGTTGATGAAATGTTGGCCCAAAAACTGTAAATTTGGAGATAAATCTCCCCCTAGTGGCGTAAATATGCAACGTACCCCACCCAGAATCATTCCACTTCTTCCTCACACTAAGCTCTACGTGGGTATAAGATTTTAAAATGATCCATTCGTTGAAGGAAGGATCTTAAACATCCTGAACTGTCACTTTTAAACAAATAAGAATGAGTCTAAAACGCCCGAAATCAAGAGGTGAACATTTACATCGTTAAAATAGCAAAAGCTGTTTTTGAAGATTAAAGAAATACCAGACATTTAACGTATTATCATCCAGAAACACTTTGATTTCATTATATTTTCATTATTTTTCTAAGTCTGAAAAAAGCACCTTTGGGTCCTCTGGTAGTGACCCGGTGGTAGTGGTAGTTTAATAACTGAAAAACTAATGGACACATTTGCATGAAACTTTACCCAGAGATAGATTTTGGCGTATCCTAGATATGATGACATTTCGGTGACGTTACGTCGTTTGCAGCGTTTTAAATTCAATAAAATAAAATAAAAGGCCATTTGGAGTGATGAGGTCACAATGTGGCAAGGTGCTCTCTGGGAACTCTGACTATTAATGACGCTTTAGTTCCTTTGATGTTTTATATTTATATCACCACAGCGTCAGGGATATTATGGAAACATTACCGCAGCCGCGTCCGCCGCCACAGATCCTTCATGTTTACTCCATAACTCAAAGACTGTTTCACAGATCATTTTCAAATTCTATGCCCACACAGAACTTAGTAAGAGGAAGAACTGGAGTAATTCTGAGAAAGGCCAGTTCTATATTTCCAACACTAGAGGAAATATAGTGTTCCTTATTGTTCATTCATTTGATGTTCCTGGGGAACAAGATGTTTACGTTTCGGGGATGTTATGTATTTGGCAGCAGTTAAAAATGATGAAACATTATTTTGTTTTTTCATTATTGTTTGGAGAAGTGTCACTTACTGATGCATTTGTTCCTCTGATGTTCCTTTGATGTTCCTTTGATGTTCTTTTGGGGGGCGTGTGCCCTTCGCTCACCTGTCAACAGAATATCATCACTGGTTCCATAACAGCGTAGGATTAATCGTCACGCCACTTGTTCTGATTGTTACCAATAAAAAAACAACAACTTTAAAAACATTGACTTTAAATTATTTTTCTAAACGAACGAAAAATTACGCAAAAATTACGACAGCTGGAATAATTGTGTCTATGTTATTTTACAGCATATGAAGGAATGGTAAAAGGGCTGTTAGTGGGGGATGGAGCTGGGGTCCCAATGGGCTGAACGGAGACGCTGAAGTGGAAGGTGCAACAGACGAACAATGTATTTGAGAGTTTTTGGGATTGTCGGTAGATTTAGAGGCTGCTTAATAAATCCGTCAATAATGAGGAATTCTGCAGGAAGTTTTCCTAACGATATATATTATATTATATAATAACGTCTACCTCGGCTACTGTTGTGCTTTGGCAGAGACTCAAGCTCTCTGCATCCTTTTTTTTTTAGTTTTTCCCTATTTATTATTATCGGTGAAGGTCCACTTCTGTGGAACAACCTCACTGTTGATGTTTTTATAGGAAACTCAGGAGGCATCTTTTAGGCAGCCTTTTTAAAAAAAATCTATTTATGTTCTTTTTAGTTTGTTATTTATTCATCCAAGTTTCAGTCATTTTTTTTATGTTATGATTTTATGTTTCTCTAAGTGAGCTAGTTTTTTTGCGTTACTATTATTTAATATTTTATGTTTTGACTTTTTAGCCTATTCATAGTCAACAGTTGTGTTTTTATAGTCGTCTATTTCACGGTAAAGGACTTTTTACAGCTTCCTGTGTTTCCTCAGTGCATTTGGGAAGGCTTATGATTTTTCTCTGGTTCAGTTCCTGTTTTTATAGTTCCATTATGTGGTTGTTGTTGTTGCCTGGTGTGTGGATTGGGCAGAAGGATGAAATTGTTTTATTGTATATCCTGTTTTTATAGTTCTTGCACGGCTCCAATTTTTTTCTTGGAAGTTGCAGGGGGGGCTAAAGCTTAGCTAAGCGAAATTGTTTTCATCTTCTGAAGTTTTTCATGTTATATTCTTATGCATGAAAGTTCTACATGAATATGATTTGATTGTTTTATGAAGAAAATAAATTGTAAGACTTCCTGGGTCAAACATTTATTGTCTGAAATGATGGGGTTCTTTATTTTTTAGATGAAATGGTGCATTTACTGCAGATTCCCTCTACTCTACTGAGGAATGAAGGACAGCGTCGTCGGCATACAGACGGAAGTTACAAACACAGAGGTTAATGTTATTTATAGAAAGAGTGGAACTACGGACGGAACTTTTCGAAGCTCCATCCATAACGAGGACTGAATATAACCGACATGGACAAACTGCAACCTACGGGAGAGATAATCCTTCAACCATAAGCACCTCATTCCGGCCAAAACCTAACCATGAAGGTTGTCGTTTGAGCAAAGTGCAAAGTGTTGTCTTCACAAATAAAGATTATTATAATAATTGAGTGACAGTTGAGGAGGTTCCACATCTGATCAGGACGTCTCCCTACACTTCCGAGAAGTGGAAGGAAGTGAACGGATGATTGATTATATACAACTTTTAAGGTGCCATTAAGAAAAAGGTCCATCCACTGCTGAATACAGGTTATTATCATCCTTACTAAGATTCATTAAACTTATTCTACCTTTTCTTCAGCACCATTTTACAGCTCAAAACCTGCAGCTGATCGGGAATGGTGGGCTCATGTGGCAAAACGGTTTTCGTATAAAATCGCCAAAAAAACAATCTTAAGCGAAACAACGGTCGAATATATTAGCGCTGATTAGTGAGTACTCAGTTGGCAGGAAAATGAAGTCATTAATTAAGAACATATGGATCACCGGACTGGACTAGAGCGCGTAGAGCGCATATTTCCGACGGTGCCCTGAACGCAGCAGGAGTCCTCCCAGTCGGAGCTGGCTGAACGTGACGTTCAGACTCGGAGCCGAGCGAGGTTTCGTGGCGGAGCTGCGGGAGGGAGCAGGAGCCGAGCGGGTCTGTCTGTCTGCCTGCCTGTCCGTGTGTCTGCCTGCAGTCTGTCCCTCTGAACGCCTTTATTTTCGGCTTCCACGCTCCGGACATCAGCGGCCATGGCTCCATCGCTGTCCTCCTGTTTCCAGCTGTGAGGGACCGTCGGATGCTCCAGCGCCAGTAGAGGGGGAGGAGGGGGAGGAGGAAGGAAGGAAGGGGCATCCCTACCAGTCTACCACCAGCAGGTGAGGGCCAAGAAAACCGACTTATAGTGTGATACTTGTATGAACTGGGAGGTTTTGTGGTCACATTCTCGCTGTTCATCCACATGGAGCGGTCGGGACTGGGGATTAGCTTGTAAGCTAACTGCTGTTAGCGGGCTGCTGCTTCGTCATTCGCCAGACTGGGAGGGATGCGGCGCCGGGATGCTGCTGCTGCGGGAGGGAGGGATGCGAGGTCCGGGAAGGGGCTGCTGCCTCCCCCCGCACGTCTCCGCCGTTCAAACACCGGAATTAAAGACTAACGGAAGGGTCTCGGATGTGATATCGTCACGTCAAAGCGCTCCGTGGTGTTAGCTAGCCATGCACGAGCTAGCTATCCGGCTAACATTAGCATCCTCCTCCCTGCTAGCATCCCCGGCTAGTTCCATCCTTCAGCCGAGCCGTCGCAGGCCGGCCGGGGCTTCACGCCGCCGCCGCCGCCTCCCTGACCCCGCCATCTCCCAGCCCGCCATCTAACGGCCCGAGCCAGGGTCGTCATCACGACCTCCATTAAAATTATAATGGAGGGCGCCGAGCGGAGGTTGTTATGTAACAGATAATGACACCACACGCCCTTGAAACAAAAGCTGTCGTCTCAGTGTTTTGTTTCCGTGTGCGCGGTGCGGGACCCAAACACGATGGCCAATAAATCAGAAACGGCGGGGGGAGGATGGGTGGGGGTCGGGGGGCTCTGTACCGGCGTCTGAGACAGACAACGGCTGCTCCTGTCAGCCATTGTTTTTGTTGTCATCGGAGGCTGACGTTTGTTTTCCAGCCTCTGCATCGATGCTGGACGTGAACGTATACATGCACAGAAAATGTCACTACTCTCTGTTGGATGTTTGGGTTGAGCAGGAGGAAGGAGTAAGGAGTGAGGAGGGAGGAGTGGAATGTCAGCCGGACTGAGATCTGAGTATAATCTTGAGTTTATTCTTGAATTGTTCAATGTAGGAGTTCTGGTGTGACGGGTTCTGGTGTGACACACACGGGTCGGCCGTCACATGTGGGCCTGCTTCGGACAACACTTTAATTTAAGGCGACCGCAGCCTCGTGGACTTGTTTTCGCGTCATGGTGGGAAGGCTGGCGACACCTCAAGTTTGACGCCAACCATTCGTTCACCTCGAGTCACGTGATGTCGACGAGGAGTTGGGTCGACCGCGGCCACGGAAGCCCTCTGCGATCCTGCCAGCGACGCTCTTTCACGACTCCGCTGACGTTGCTATCACCAGTGTGATGTTAGCCTTGGAGCTAACGTTGCTAGTATTATTATTATTATTATTATTAGTATCACTCGGCGGCGTAGATCGTCAAACGCACTCCTGGTATTTAATGACCCGATGCGTCGACAAATGTTTCAGAGTGTTGCCGGTGTTTCCTCCCTTGCTTGAAATCGCGGCCACAAACGTCACACACGGCGCCGTTAGCGTCATGTTAGCATGTTGCTTCTGTTGTCGTTCGTGCCGACTGTCTCTTGCGAGAGCGTGACGTCGTCGTTTTGGCTAGACAATCCAGTATGGTGTCATGGAGCGTCCCGGGTGACACGACACAACCGGATCCGTCTTTAGTTTGACATGTTTACAAGGAGACGGAAACGTCGGCGTTTTCAAAAGATGGCACCCGAAATTTCTGTTTTCAATCCCCGACAAACGTTCCTGACTTAAACGCCTATTCGGCGTCAGACGCAGGGAACCAGATGGACCTCTTTTTGGAGGTTCTAACTACTGCAGACCAGGAACGCCCTACAAGACCTGAGGTTCCGGAGAAGTTCTGACCCGGTACATATAGTCATCCCAATCCGGTTCTTGTCAAAAATCCCACGGAACCTCACGCTCGTCCATTTTTTCCTGCTTCCAGCATCAACTTCAGGACAAAATGTTCACTTGCTGCCTCCACCCACCGACTGCTGCCATAGCAACCAGACAATCAGTGTTATTCTGACTTCACCTGTCGGCGGCTGATCAGTGTAACTACATCTCTGTTTCTGTTTCATGTTCAACAATCAAACACAAAGGTTTTAATTCAGGATCCGATTTAGTTTATGGTACGTGAAAAACAAACGTGTATAAACACAACAGCTTGATTTTTGCTTCTCCCTTTTAAGATGTTCTAAACACTTTTCAATTCCCCTTTTTTTTTTTTTGAAACTAAAATGACTCTTCCATCAGTGTCAAGTCTCCCGTGATACATCCCACCCACACAGACGCCCTCGTCACGAGGGAACCAATCAATGTCAGTGGTTTTAATGTTATGGCCGATATGATAGCGATGTTCGCCCAATACTGTTATTTCCTGAACAGACATTGAACGCATCACGCAGTGTATCTCGATGCAACGTGCCGCCGACACAGCCGCGTTAGCGAGCGTCCCCGCCGATGCCGACGGTCCGGACTTGCTTGATTTGATTTGTTTTTCCCGCTTAAACATTGTCGGAGTCTCTTCTTAGGACATAAGTGCGAAGTTATCGGGAAACTCTGAATGTTTTCCTGTCTGGATTCATTCTGGATTTTTTTGTGTGTTGGTGTGTTTTTGATTGTTTTCGTACTCCATAACGTGAGCTCGCACGTCGTTAAAACAACGATTAAGATATCATGGCGTATCGCAGACCGCCGACAACATCTGGAGGATTGGAGGGAAAACTGACAGAAAGCTGCTCATATTTGAAAAAGCTTCAACCGGGGAATCTAAAAAATAGCCTCCAAGTCATTCGGGTCTCTTGACTGATCAGCCATAACATTATAACCACCGACCGGTGACGTGACTACCGGGAAATTGCCGGGTTACAGCAGCAAAGAGCAACCAGATAAATGTATCTGAATAAAATGCAAATATAAATATGAATATTAAACTATACTATTACACCATAATATAAATATTACACTATACAGGAAATATACTAGATTTCGTGAAGCGGAGAGCAGAGGAGGACAGACTTCACGGTCGTCCCCTGGAGGCGGGATCTACTAGATCAATTAAATGTTATTGTGATATATTCAGATATTTTTGTTTGTTTTGTTTTTGTCTTTGTTTTTATCACAAATTAAAAAAAAAGCGATCTTTTATTAGCGTTGTATCGGAAACTATATTTAAACATTTATTATGAAATAATCAAGTACGATTCATACTGATAATAGATTTATGTGTCCGATTAACACTTACAGGTTTCGATACCGAAAACCTGAAGTAACGTTTTGAAGGAACGGCCTTCTAAGTATTTCAGATTACCGTAACGCATCAGCTCCAGTTGCGTGCGATGACATCATTGTTTTGTCGTCGGGCGGATTCCCGCGCCTTCTGACGCTTTACTTCAACGTTCGTCAGCATCGATGACGGAGATAGAAGAGATGGGCGTGGCATATGAGGGCACAAAGAAACATGCTTTCCTTTTCTTCGCATCACGTCGAGGAGATCATCAATTACTATATCACTTTACAGAGGACACGCCTCCTGGTGATGTCGCCATGATGATGTCGCTTCACTGGGATCCGACGCATGAAGTCATGCCGTCTGACTCCCTCAACCTGGAAGTTCCCCCCCCCCCCCCCCCCCACTTCTAACCCCCATGTTTATCCTCATTAGTTTGACTCATGAACTGAAATACAGTTTTCCATAGCGGAGCGTCTAATTTTAGACGAGATAGAACTTCTTACCGTCACGGATTCCTGCAGTGCCGTCTGTCGGACCCTCTCCGGTCCGTCACCCCACACATAATCACTCCCCTCCAAATATAGATTTTAATCTTCCACATCTGGATTATGATGGAACCATTTGTACGTCGTTGTGGACCACAGCATTGTTTTCCATGTGTGAGTACGTTATTTTGATTAGCCAGTCATCATATCTCCGACATGTCGGGGATATTATGGAATCTTCATTTCCTCCAAGACTGCCGCAGATCGCATATGTTAACGCAAAAAATCTGTGAAACGGATAATTTCCAAATTATATACGCCAATAGACTTTGGTGCGAGGAAGAACTGTATTGATTTTGGGAATGGGGACTTCAATATTTCAATATACCCTTCAAGTTTAAGCTTTTATTTTGAAGGATAACAATAAAAGTAACAAAGCTGGTCGGAATTGTGTCTGTATTCTGACCGGTTAAAGGGGTTGAACCCTCGGTCCTTCCCGGCAAACGGTTCTTAAACCACTTGTATAACATTTCGACGTGAAGATAAAACTTAGTCAGCCTCATTTGGTCCGTTACATGTTACATGTTAGCTATGTTCTGTGGTAATGGCCAGCTCTGAGCTCCTGCTAGCTTTAGCCTCTCTGCTAACGCTTTGTTAAGTTTTAAAACCATAATCGACAGCATACATACATAAAGCAAGCTCGTGGCTGACTCCGGGCTCCCGCAAGCGTTAGCCGCTGTGCTAACGTGAGCTATCTTAATTTGCTGGGTTCTGGGATCTGATCTCAGATCCATCTTCCCTCGACTTCAAGACGCCCTCACAACCTTTTTGAGATGTTTTTCCGAGAAGCAGCCAGACAGAGAAGTGTCTAAATATAGAAGCGATGCCGACTGATGTAGAGACCAGTTTACTTTCACGCAGAAATGTCAGAAGGCTTTATTTAAAAAGACATTTCGATGTAGCCAAATGTTGGATAAGCGCGAACCTTCACAATAAAAGCATGCCAGTCGCCGAGGTCGTTGGTGGTGATCGTTTCTGTCTGGTGTTTAAGAGAGGACACGTGAGAATGCAGCGGGCGTTAAACAGCGGCGTGATTTCACTTCATGGCGAGGTAGACTCAGAGAAAGAAATAAAAGAGAAGAGAGAGTGCAGAAAGAAGGTTTGGGCTCGAGGAGGAGGGAGCAGAGGAAACTGCGACATGTGAGCGGATAGAAGGGAGAAGGATGGTGAAGGTTTGAAATGAAGGAAGGAAGGAAAGTAAAGATGAGGGGAGGAGGTAAGGATGGAGAAAGGGAAGGAAAGAAAGCCCGAGTTAAGGAGGGATGTAGTGAAAAGAGTTGGGAGTGGTAGAGTGGGATGGACTCTGAAAGAAGACCAGAAGATCTCCATCTTAGGGGAGGAGAGGAGGGATTAAAGGTAGGGGAGGAGGAGGAGATGGAAAGGGTGGGGAGGAGGAGGATGGATGGAGAGATGAGGTTGGAGAAGGAGAGCAGAGCGCGGCCCAGGAGGCAGGACAGAAGAGAAGGTAAAAACTGTATGAGGAGTTGAAGACTAAAGATGGAAGTTAGTGGAGGAGGGAGGGAACAGAAGAAGGAAGCAAGGATGGAAAGGAGGATGTATAAGTGTAAGGAGGCAAGGAGAGAAATGGGTAAGGGAAGGAGGAAAATTAACAAAGAGAGAGAGAACGAGGGTAAGGGAGGAGGGGAATACCATCAGTGAAAAGGGGAAGGATGGCAGAACGAGGAAGGGAGGAGGTAGTGAGAGGGGCGGGTAAGGGGAGGAAAGGAAAGCCCTGATAAGGAGGGAAGTGAAGGAGGAGACAACGTGGTCGGGTAGTTGGTTGAAGGCTGATTACAAGAAGAACAGAAGAAGGAGGTAGGGAAGGGGAGGGTAAAAGGGCGGAGGAGGAGATGATGCTAGGGGGTGAAGAGGCAAGGACAGTAGTAGAGAGGAGCGTTTCAGAGCTAGTGTCAGGCTCAGGGGAGGAAGGAGGAATGAGGGAAGGAGCAATGAAATGAGGAGGCACAAAGGTAAGGATGAGAGGGAGGAGAGAGGACTCAGTGAAGGGATGGAGGGAGACAGAAAGAGGAGCTGAAGTGGCGAGGAGACAAGGATGGAGAGAAAGACAACTGAGCGGAAAAATAAGGAGTAAGTGAAGAGGATTAGGACTAAAGGGAAGGAGGTAAGGAGGCAGGAAGTGTGTTAAGAACAATACGTTGTGTTCGCTGACCGGCTCTGTGCGTGTTTCTCTCCCTTCTCTCCTTTCTCTGCCCCCGTTTCCTTCCAGGCTGACTCACTGACCGCCGGAGCGCCTCAACACAGAAGAAGAAGTCAGAGGGAAACTACGGGAGGGTGTGAAGAAAAGCTCAACGAGGTGAGGAAGACGAGGAGGGGCGAGGGAGAAGACGGGCCGGGTGGGCGGGGTGAAAGGAGGAAAAGAGAAAGTGATAGAGAAAGACAGACAAACTCAAGCGGGGTCAGATCTGAGGTCAGGTCAGAGCGGGCATAGGTAGGTTGGAGGTCAGAGGTCGAGCGGTCAGAAGGCTGACGGTCCCACCACTCCCCCTCAACGACTGTCCCTGAAGCGTCACCACACTGGGAGAGCTGGTGAGGAGGAGGAGCCACCATGAGCGACCAGAACGTCGTCAAGGAAGGCTGGGTCCAGAAAAGAGGTGAGGAGCGTTCATGTCTTTACCGTTAACGGTCCCCTTTCCCCGGCGCCGTTAAAAACTCTTCAGTGTCCAGTGTTCAGAGTCTGAAAACGCAGTTTAGCCGACAGTCTCCACGTGCATTTGTCAGCTTGGGTTCCCATGACAGTGTGTCCTTCCTTAGACCACTTTGGTAGGTTCTGACCCCCTTAGACCAGGAACACCCAACAAGACCTGCGGTCATTCAACCATCACAGTTTGGTTCTAGTCAAAGTCCCTCAGATCCTCACGCACGTCCATCTTTCCTGCTCCTAACATCAGCTTCAGGACAAAATGTTCACTCGCTAATCCTAATCCATCCCACCTACTGACAGGCGCCATGGCAACCAGAAAATCAATGTGATTCTGACTTCCGCTGTCAGTGGTTCTAATGTTATTGCTCCAAATATGGATTAATCCACCGTGAGGCCCGTCACCGATATCACCTGCAACTTTATTTCATTTGGTGTGATTTTCAACGTCCTCTCCGTTCATCCTCGCAGAAAGAGCTGTTCATAACGCCAGGACTGTTCATTTCTCCAGCTTCTGTCTTTTCCATCATCACCTTTTGACGTTAACGCCGCGGACAATATAGTTGGGGACATGATGTCCTGACAATGACCTCATTGGTAGTTTTGAATGTTTTTAGCCTTCGAGGTAACGATTGGGCCCTCGTGTGTGAACGCAATAACCGTGATGACGTCATCGCTTGTAGGATCACACACAGGGCACCACACACACGCTGTGGTGATGACGTCATCACACACACGCTGTGGTGATGACGTCATCACACACACGCTGTGGTGACGACGTCATCACACACACGCTGTGGTGATGACGTCATCACAGTGTGTGTGGGATCTGATCCTAGAACAGACTGATGACATCATAGAAATAGTTAGGGTGAGTCACTATGGGCTGTTTGAGTCTATTTTTGAGTCACATAGCCGGTTGAAGTGGTTCAGGTATCTGACCAGGAGGAGACCCCGGCTGACAACGGGACTCTGCTGGAGGCACAACATGTCTCACTTGGGTTTGGGAAAGCCTGTTGATCCCACAGGATGAGCCGGAGAGCATCGCTGGGGAGAAGGGTGTGTTGAGTACTTTAGCGGGTTCGCCGCCACCACAAACCGACCACGGCTAGGAGGAAGCAAATGAATGGATTGATGGAAGTCGTCTCAAGAACAAAGATTAATTCCCTTTTGCTTCCGCGGACCCGGCCCATGCCTCTACAAACCCGGTTCTGATTACGGCAAACAACCGCCTCGCTAAGGAAAGAGTTCTTATGCGCCTGAAACAATGGTTGTTTGCCTGACGGCGAGCGGCGAGGCCTTCAGGGCGCTCCATCCCGGCCTGAGCTGCACTTGGCTGGAGTCGTACTTCCGCTGTGATTTCAGGCTGGACGTGTTTGTCTGTTCTGAGCTCAGGGCTGTTGGCTGGCAGGCAGCGGGAAGTTCCTCCGTGGCGCTATGAGCACACAGAGGATGACCTAATACTTGGGTTCCTTCCTCCCCGGCCCCCGCCGGCCCCCACCGGCCCCTGGATTGTTTATCGCACCTCTGTGAGCTCCTGTCCTATTAGAGGAACGACCCTCCGAGCTGGCAGAGGTCCAAAGTTCACAGGCGGTTCTGGTTGGAACACTGGGGGCATTAGGACTGAATTTTTGAGGATTCTTTTTTTTTGGGAGGGGGGTCCCAATAAATGGGAGTCTAGAGGGTCTTTGTTCTGGACCACAGCGCTAATGTTGGCAGAGACTCAATTGTTTCACTTTGTTAGCATTGTTTGAATGGATGTAAAGACTCAATAGGGATTGCCTGGACTTCCTGTTGAACAGGATGTTGTCCCCCGACGTTAATGCTCATACAGACCCCGTTTCAACAAATGTGGCACTAACCCTACAGCGAGAGGCGGCGGCGGAGAGAGGCGGTCCTTCACCATCACCGTTACTTTTGTCTGTAGAACGCCGTTTCATACTTCCTCGTTTCCAAAAAGCGATTCAACTTGTTTGAAGTTTGACTGGCGGTGATGATGTCATCAAGTTTTTTCCTGATTCTGCTTTGAGAGGGTGATTAAGTTACTCTTTAGCGCCTCCTGGCTGTATAAGGGTGTTGAACCACCAGTTCCTTCAGGCTACGATATTACGTCGATTCGTCGAACTCAGCGTCTCATAAACAGACACGTTTTAAGTTTAACGGACAAATACATGTTTGGTGAAATCGTTTATTTTCCCAGCCTGATTATTGTTTTCATTATGGTCGCGCCGTCAATACTAACGTAGTTAGCATATAAATGAGAATTCCCACTATATGGTAGCATGAAGCTAACGGACCAGGAGCTAATTGTTTTTCCACTTTTGTTGTGAGGCAGTAACCATTCAGACTGAGCCTGGAAGTGCCCGTCAGTGATCCTCCGCTGCTGACTTCATCCTTTTCCGCGTGCTCTTCATTCTCATCACCTCATCACTCGTTCTGGAGTCGGGTGACTCATCCCACGTGTGGGAATAGTTTGGTCAGCGCTGGAGTCCTTTGGACCCTGACTCGGTTCAGCTCATTCCGTCGCTGCTGCTGACACACTTAAGTTCACACGCTTGTTTCCTGTTTAGCTCTGGCGCTAACACTAAGCGAGAAATATCGCTGAATGATAATAAGAACATTGTGTACAGAATAAGTTTTTTTTTTTAAAGAATTCTAGAGAAGTGGTGCATGCGTGCAAATGTATGTGTGGAGCGGCGTCTGCCGTTGAGCTAAAAGTAGAGAACT
Organism: Lophius americanus; assembly: GCA_037951165.1. Taxonomy (NCBI): domain Eukaryota; kingdom Metazoa; phylum Chordata; class Actinopteri; order Lophiiformes; family Lophiidae; genus Lophius; species Lophius americanus. Next base: position 1,002,959 of record JBBDHG010000184.1, read on the forward strand.
GTGAAGGTCAGCTTCAAACTTTTTCCCTTTCCGCTGTTTCACCCCACGATATGGAGCAGAAACTGAAAACAAAACGTTTCAAAGTGACGAGTCGGCGGGTTTTTGGGGGTTTAACGTCTCTGCTTTCATACCAGCGGGGCGAGAAAGTCTTCTTCAATCCATCATACCTTATTTTCTGAACCCCTCGGACAGAGGGTGGGTTCTATCAGCCACGCTTGAGTGGGCTTCCTTCCAAGTTCACGATAAGCTCTCCGTCTTCTCAGCCCTATTCCGCTAGCTCACTGAGCTGAGCTCTAGTTTAGCTTAGCAAGCTAGCGTCCGGACCAGCTCCGACACAGAGACCGACATAGAGGGTTGTCCAGTGTCTCCAAGAGACAACTTAAACACAGTTCCAACAGAACGGAGGTTCTCCAGCATTCTCTCGAGAGCTGTGCATTTAATAACAAACTACAAATCCCATAATCCCACGGGTCACATATTCACAATACCCATAAGGCCACTCTCTTAAAGGGCCAGGCCTGACTTTTATCCAACTCGATGGCTTCGCTACAGTTTATGAAATAAAATGCTGCAGAAACGTCGTACTTCAGAAATACGATGGCGAATACGTCTGAATCGAGATTGCGATCTTTTTATGATTGACCGCCAGGCCCAGCAGCATTTAAGTGATGTTTATGCACGACGTCCAGGCTCTGTTGCTTCCAGCTCCGTCTGAACACCTGGATGTATGAGGATGTGACCTGCCCCCCTTTTCTTTCCCCCCTGCAGGTGAGTACATCAAGAACTGGCGACCGCGCTACTTTCTGCTGAAGACGGACGGCTCCTTCATCGGCTACAAAGACAAACCGCAGGACTCGGACCTGGCCTACCCGCTCAACAACTTCTCCGTAGCAAGTGAGGCGCCGCCTTCAGTCACGTTTCCCACGCTGACGACAAACAATTGGTTCGTTAACGCTGCGCTTCAATCTCCGTGTGACTTCCAGAATGTCAGCTGATGAAGACGGAGCGGCCCAAGCCAAACACCTTCATCATCCGCTGTCTGCAGTGGACCACCGTCATTGAGAGGACTTTCCACGTCGACACACCCGACGAGAGGTGAGACTTCAGCGTCTTCCTGTAGACGAGTGTCGGGTGTCGAGTCAAACTTTATTTGTTTTTATAGCACACTTAAAAACAACCAAAGTAAAAAGGCGTCTCTGTCAAAGAGAAGAAAAAAAAACACTTCAACAAAGATTAAAAACATCAAAGAGTCCCGGGAGGCGTATTTTAATATAGATAGAGAGAAAAAGGCGGACAGAGATAGAACCGCACTCGCACAGCTAGCATCAGCTAGCATGAGCGGCTACAAACATCTTAGAAATCTTTCACTGTGGAGGAAGAAAACACAGAGAGCCACCAGCTGCCTGTGTGAATGTTTGCCGTCAATTATGGTTTCGAACCGTCACGAAGGAAGAAAAAAAAAAACCCGGCCAAGAAAACTGAATGAGCTGGAAAAATATCATCTAACAGAAACCCAGTTTTCCAAAGTCCTCTCAGAACCCAAAGGAAGCTTTGATGATGTATTTCCTCCTCCTGATGATATTCAGCGGTCCCATCTGTGCCGGACGAACCAATAGGAATGTGATAAAAGGAATAGAATAGCCGATGCGAAAGGTCTGCTGGCTTTGGGTCCCGACCCAGACTCTTCAAATTCTCCTCACACGACCGGAGTTTGTCCACAGAGTGAGAAGAAAGACAGGATCCAGGGGTGAGGGCGCCCCCTTCTGGAAGGGGTTCAATCCAGAGCCCCGTCTGAATGTAAGCACTTGATGAAATGATGCAGCACCAGAAATCAAATGGGTCAGTGATGCAATAATTCAAGCAAACACCTCAAACGTCTCTGTGACATAATGACCTGGTTCTAGTGCCCCTCTGTGAAATAATGGTGTGGCTCTAGTGCCTCTGACATAATGACGTGGCTTTAGTGCCTCTGACATAATGACTTGGCTCTAGTGCCTCTGACATAATGACGTGGCTCTAGTGCCCCTCTGTGAAATAATGGTGTGTCTCTAGTGCCTCTGACATAATGACGTGGCTTTAGTGCCTCTGACATAATGACGTGGCTCTAGTGCCTCTGACATAATGACGTGGCTCTAGTGCCCCTCTGTGAAATAATGGTGTGTCTCTAGTGCCTCTGACATAATGACGTGGCTCTAGTGCCTCTGACATAATGACGTGGCTCTAGTGCCCCTCTGTGAAATAATGGTGTGGCTCTAGTGCCTCTGACATAATGACGTGGTTCTAGTGCCCCTCTGTGAAATAATGGTGTGTCTCTAGTGCCTCTGACATAATGAAATGGCTTTAGTGCCTCTGACATAATGACGTGGCTTTAGTGCCTCTGACATAATGACGTGGCTTTAGTGCCTCTGACATAATGACGGGGCTCTAGTGCCTCTGACATAATGACGTGGCTCTAGTGCCTCTGACATAATGACGTGGCTCTAGTGCCTCTGACATAATGACGTGGCTCTAGTGCCTCTGACATAATGACGTGGCTCTCGTGCCTCTGACATAATGACGTGGCTCTAGTGCCTCTGACATAATGACGTGGCTTTAGTGCCTCTGACATAATGACGTGGCTCTAGTGCCTCTGACATAATGACGTGGCTCTAGTGCCTCTGCAGCGTTGCCGCAGCCCTTCACTAGCGCCTGTCTACTCTGCTGCTGTCTCAAATCTCTGGAGGAGGGGAAACCCCCAACTTGTAGGCGTTTATGCAAAAGTTTGATTTTGGCTTTGAAGATTGTTTTTGTGACTCAGTAGTTTTTGGGGTTTTTTTCCCATCTTTTTTTTGACTGATTCTGTAGTTTGCTGCGTGTTCTTGTTCCACCCAAAGACCTGACAAGACAAAGGAGTGAAAGGCTGTCTCTCCGAGAATCTTTAATCTCAGAGTGGCTCACGTGTCCGAGTGCCCGCCGTCTCCGGCCGATCGATCGGCGCTCCTCTGCTCTTCCTGTCGTAGAGGTTTCTGGTATGAACCTGTTGTCGTCCTGCAGGGACGGCTGGGCGGAGGCCATCCAGATGGTCGCCGAGTCTCTGGCCAAGCAGGAGGAGGAGGGCATCCTGTGCAGCCCCACCTCCCAGATCGAGAACGTCAACGAGGAGGAGATGGACACCTCCATCAGCCACTACAAACGAAAGGTGAGGTTTGAGCCGAGCGACGGCAAAGTGCGGCGGCAGATTGAAGAATCGGTTTCCTCACATTTTGCTCATTTTTCCGCGTGCAGACAATGAACGACTTCGACTATCTGAAGCTTCTGGGCAAAGGCACCTTTGGGAAAGTCATTCTGGTGAGGGAGAAGGCGAGCGGCACCTACTACGCCATGAAGATCCTCAAGAAGGAGGTCATCATAGCCAAGGTCTTCCTCTTCATGTCCCTCACCTTTTCCCACTTTGTCTGTCACGCACGTAAACCCACCTGTAGACGTCTGTAGACACCGGAATGGAACCAGCTCCGGTTTTATTCTGGTCGCAATGAACCCGACTGTCAGTTTCAGGGTTCCACCACCTGCAGCACCTCCTCATCCTCAGATGATCTCCCTCTGCCTCCTGATTAACCCCCTTCTCCTTTCTCCTCCCGACAGGACGAAGTTGCTCACACGCTAACAGAAAGTAGGGTATTAAAAAACACTCGGCATCCATTCCTAACTGTGAGTATTAGCATCGACCTAGCATCCTGAGTTCTGTGTTCTGAATGAATCCAGAACCGTGAGTTTTAGAAAGGGACCCGGGGGTCTCCAAACTTGAATCCAGACCACAAACTTCGTGTGCGTATTTGTGTTGCAGTCTCTGAAGTACTCGTTCCAGACGAAGGACCGACTCTGCTTCGTGATGGAGTACGTCAACGGAGGAGAGGTGAGAGAAAAGATGGCCGTCTCATTTTGAGGGTGGAAGTTATTTCCAGAATGATTGTTGAGGAGCGGCACGGCGGGCTTCAAAGAGAATCCGACTCTCGTCTCCGCGTCACTTCAAGTCTGGCTTTTATTTATAGATGATTTAGAAACATCAGTGAGGCAGTCAGAAAAACATCCTTCCTCTTCCTCTTAAGTAATGTTGACGCGAGGATGAAGACCAACAGGAAAACTAGTGGTGGGAATCCTCACCGACCCCGTAACATAGTTATTACGCTAGTAAACCTTCTTTTGTAGCGCTATGAAATAAACATCAAAGTCAAAAACATTGACCACTGGACTATCACAGGTCTGTAGACCAGCTGTACTCTGTTGAACATGGACTAGTGGACTATCACAGGTCTGTAGACCAGCTGTACTCTGTTGAACATGGACTAGTGGACTATCACAGGTCTGTAGACCAGCTGTAGTCTGTAGAACATGGACCAGTGGACTATAACAGGTCTGTAGACCAGCTGTAGTCTGTAGAACATGGACTACTGGACTATCAAAGGTCTGTAGACCAGCTGTAGTCTGTAGAACATGGACTACTGGACTATCAAAGGTCTGTAGACCAGCTGTAGTCTGTAGAACATAGACCAGTGGACTATAACAGGTCTGTAGACCAGCTGTAGTCTGTACAACATGGACTACTGTCCTGTAATCGCCTTAAATGTCCTGTGTTCTGGTCTGGTGGTCTGGTAGTGGGTCTGTCACAGGAAGTAGGTCATGGACTGTTTTGTTGACTTCACTCCCTCTGAATCGGAAGTTAATTTCATCAAAACGGATTTTATTTGACTTTCCTGAGGTGCTGAATCGGCGCCTCCTTGACAAATATATCCTTGGCCACGCCTCCATGTCTCATCCTTTTTATCTGACCGTTGTCTTCGCTGCCCTCACCTGGAGAATAACTCCAGACTCTAGTGGAACGGACATAAATGACTTTTATCAGGATGGAACGTTCACTATTACCGTTAATATTGATTCTCACTGGCCTTTACTCCAGGACGTCTCATCTATTTCTGTGTGTTCTGTCTCGGCAGCTGTTTTTCCACTTGTCCAGAGAAAGAGTTTTTTCAGAGGACCGCACGCGTTTCTACGGCGGCGAGATCGTCTCCGCCCTCGACTACCTACATTCGGCCAAGATCGTCTATCGCGATCTGAAGGTAAATTTCCTCGGAGGGGAAAAGAAAAACCGATCCGTCTCGTCCAGATGGACAAAGTTCACGGTTCTGGTTTTTCTCCCCATCAGCTGGAGAACCTCATGCTGGACAAAGACGGACACATTAAGATCACCGACTTCGGCCTCTGCAAAGAAGGCATCACCGACACTGCCACCATGAAGACCTTCTGTGGAACACCGGAGTACCTGGCTCCTGAGGTCAGAGGATGAAGCTTTTTCGAGAACTTGCTTTTCTGTTTTTTCTATATGAGGAAGTCTGATGTGGTCGGTCTCCGTCTCAAAGCGAGAGCCGCCGCAGACTTAACTTTGTAGCGGATGCGGAAGAGCCCGAAGACGCGGTTCCTCTAACGGCGGGCGGCGGCCGGTTTCCCACACCTCACAGTAGAATGTGTCAGGAACCAATTTCACTTCCTCTAAATGTGAATCCTGGAGGAGTTGTTTTTGTTTTATGGTGAAGAGGATGTGAAAGGTGATAGTCATGATTACTCAGGCCAATGCTCACTCTTTTAACTTGAACCATCTTCATCACATGCTGAAGGATTCAAGTCTTCTTCTTTCAGTGGTTCCCTTTAGGGGGCGCCAAAGCGGATCAAAGGGATTCAAATGTGATGAATAAAAATATATATATTTTTTTCATGATAACAGAATGTTATGATAAAAGACATTGTGAAACATCTGCAACAATTATTGTAACCCCTAGTAAACCCTGAGGTTAAAGGTCACGGAAGCATGTTTTATGTTTGTACCTTCACCTGTGTGAGCAGGAACTCTGACGTGGTGAACAGGTACTTCCTGTTTGACTGGGGTATAAATATGAGGTGACACAGGCCTGATTCTCTCTGAGGTTCTTCACCATGATGAAGACCAGAGAACACAGCAATGAGGAGCAAAGAAAAGTTGTAGAGCTGCACAAATCTGACAATGGAGACAAGAACATTTCTCAGCAGTTCAAAGGTCAGTTTGAACAGTTAGATGAATAATGAAGAAGTTTAAAGAGACTGGAGATGTTAGACATCCGTCTGGAAGAGGACATGTCTGTAAACTGACCCCACACACTGTGAGGAGGATGGATGGACTGGATAGAGACTCTCCAAGGATCACAGCTAGAGAGGTCAGAGGTCAGCTGAATCCTGGGGCCAGAAAGTCTCCCTAACCACCATCAGATGCGCCGACACCAACCCCAGCTGTTTGGGGGGGTAACAAGAAAAAAGCCTCTGCTGTCGTCCACACACAAGCTAACGCTGCTACAAGCTAACGCTGCTACAGTTTGACAAACACCACTGGGACTTTCACTGGAACAAGGTCAGAGGTCAGATGAGACCAAAGTAGAGCTTCTTGGCTACAAACATCTAAGATGGGTGTGGCCTATCAAGAAAAAAAGCCATCGAGAAAAGCCCCTCATACCCATTGTGAAGTCTGGTGGTGGATCTCTGATGCTGTGGGGCTGTTCTGGACATCTTGTTAAAGACATGGTTCCGTGGACTCTCCTTATGTCCTGTATTAATGATAATATTAGTATTATTAGTATTATTAGTAGTGAGGAAAATTCTACAACAAGCAATCACTTAATGTCAATCAGGATCTGACAGTTTTGTTTTCTCCACCAGGTGCTGGAGGACAACGACTACGGGCGGGCGGTGGACTGGTGGGGTCTGGGCGTGGTCACGTACGAGATGATGTGCGGCCGCCTGCCGTTCTACAACCAGGACCACGAGAAGCTGTTTGAGCTCATTCTTATGGAGGAGATCAAGTTCCCACGAACCCTGTCGTCCGACGCCAAGTCGCTGCTGTCGGGGCTGCTCATCAAGGACCCCAACAAACGGTAACCCCACCGACACACACGCATCCGAATGGGTTCAAGGTGGAGGTGGGACCGCAGCAAGGATGGGCACTGAGCCCCTTCTTGTTTGCTGGGGTGATGTTCAGACTGACAGAGGAGGTCAGCAGCAGTCTCCATGGACTATGATGGTGGTGGAGGAGATTATGACCAGTAGTAGCAGCAGGTGGAGGAGAACCTGGAGAGGTGGAGGTATGTGCTGGAGAGAAGAGGAATGAAAGGGAGGCAGGAGGAGGTGAGGATGGAGGAGTAGAGGTGGAGAGGGAGCATGAGTTTACGGACATGGGCTCAACTGTTCAGAGCAACGGTGAATGTGGGGAAGTGGGTGGAGAAGAGTGTGAGGAGTTATCTGTGACAGAGGAGGAGCAGCAGGAGTGAAGGGAAAGGTGGTTCTGAGACAGAGCTGAAGATGTTCATATGTTCTCTGGGAGTGAGGAGGAAGGACAGGATTAGAAAGGAGACATCAGAGGGACAGTCCAGGTGAGACGTCCTGGAGACAAAGTCAGAGAGGACAGACTGAGATGGTTCTGACCCGTGAAGAAGAGGAGGGATAGTGGATGTGCTGGTAGAAGGATGCTGGAGATGGAGCTGCAGTTCTCTGTAACTCACATGCAGACATGAACTTCTGTGTTTCTTCATCCACTGTTAACGGTTGGCGTCGCAGAAGCCTGTTTTTTACATTAATTCAGAGGAAGAGGAGCGTGAAGAAGAGTGAGACCCTCTCATACTTAAAGAGGTTCAGTGGATCAGGCTGCTAAAGTCCCGCTCTGATTATGCTTGAGACGTTTCCTCCCTCTGAGGGGAGGCGTCTGCTGCCGAGAACTCCTTCACCCTGAGGAGATATTTTAGGATCAGTCGTGGATATTCTGGGTCCGTTGATGAAGACTCTGTCTTCATCAAGAGCAGCGTTCCATGTCTGACTGGGACGTTTTCTCCTTCTTCTCCCTCCTGACAGGCTGGGCGGCGGACCGGATGACGCTAAGGAGATCATGCGACACAGTTTCTTCAGCACAATCGACTGGCAGGACGTCTACGACAAGAAGGTGAGGGCGGGCTTCAGCCGCCAGACGCCACGTCATCTCCAGCGCCTGAAAGCGCCGCTCAGGTGATGATGTGATGAATGCATGAACTGAGGGTCTCCACTTCCTGTCTGTTCCAGCTGGTCCCACCTTTCCAGCCCCAGGTCTCCTCAGAGACGGACACGCGCTACTTTGACGAGGAGTTCACTGCACAGACCATCACCATCACTCCACCGGAGAAATGTAAGGAGCTCCGCCCACCAGGCTGACCGATCTCCTCTGAGACGGGGTTCATGAGAACATGACTCCGCTAACGAACGAGCAAACATCTGAACTCTCCCTCTAATAATACTTAAATAAAATAATTCTACATTTATCTCGTTATTATGAGACATTTATCTCGTTATTATGAGACATTTATCTCGTTATTATGAGACATTTATCTCGTTATTATGAGACATTTATCTCGATATTATGAGACATTTATCTCGTTATTATGAGACATTTATCTCGATATTATGAGACATTTATCTCGTTATTATGAGACATTTATCTCGTTATTATGAGACATTTATCTCGTTATTATGAGAGATTTATCTCGTTATTATGAGACTTTTATCTCGTTATAATGAGACATTTATCTCGTTATTATGAGACATTTATCTCGTTATTATGAGACATTTATCTCGTTATTATGAGACATTTATCTCGATATTATGAGACATTTATCTCGTTATTATGAGACATTTATCTCGATATTATGAGACATTTATCTCGATATTATGAGACATTTATCTCGTTATTATGAGACATTTATCTCGTTATTATGAAACATTTATCTCGTTATTATGAGACATTTATCTCGTTATTATGAGACATTTATCTCGTTATTATGAGACATTTATCTCGTTATTATGAGACATTTATCTCGTTATTATGAGACATTTATCTCGTTATTATGAGACTTTTATCTCGTTATAATGAGACATTTATCTTGTTATTATGAGACTTTTATCTTGTTATAATGAGACATTTATCTTGTTATTATGAGACATTTATCTCGTTATTATGAGACATTTATCTCGTTATTATGAGACATTTATCTCGTTATTATGAGACATTTATCTCGTTATTATGAGACATTTATCTCGATATTATGAGACATTTATCTCGTTATTATGAGACATTTATCTCGTTATTATGAGACATTTATCTCGTTATTATGAGACATTTATCTCGTTATTATGAGACATTTATCTCGTTATTATGAGACATTTATCTCGTTATTATGAGACATTTATCTCGTTATTATGAGACATTTATCTCGTTATTATGAGACTTTTATCTCGTTATAATGAGACATTTATCTTGTTATTATGAGACTTTTATCTCGTTATAATGAGACATTTATCTCGTTATTATGAGACATTTATCTCGTTATTATGAGACATTTATCTCGTTATTATGAGACATTTATCTCGTTATTATGAGACATTTATCTCGATATTATGAGACATTTATCTCGTTATTATGAGACATTTATCTCGTTATTATGAGACATTTATCTCGTTATTATGAGACATTTATCTCGTTATTATGAGACATTTATCTCGTTATTATGAGACATTTATCTCGATATTATGAGACATTTATCTCGTTATTATGAGACATTTATCTCGATATTATGAGACATTTATCTCGATATTATGAGACATTTATCTCGTTATTATGAGACATTTATCTCGTTATTATGAGACATTTATCTCGTTATTATGAGACATTTATCTCGATATTATGAGACATTTATCTCGTTATTATGAGACATTTATCTCGATATTATGAGACATTTATCTCGATATTATGAGACATTTATCTCGTTATTATGAGACATTTATCTCGTTATTATGAGACATTTATCTCGTTATTATGAGACATTTATCTCGTTATTATGAGACATTTATCTCGTTATTATGAGACATTTATCTCGTTATTATGAGACATTTATCTCGTTATTATGAGACTTTTATCTTGTTATAATGAGACATTTATCTTGTTATTATGAGACTTTTATCTTGTTATAATAAGACATTTATCTTGTTATTATGAGACATTTATCTCGTTATTATGGGACATTTATCTTGTTATTATAAGACATTTGTCTTGTTATTATGAGACATTTATCTCGTTATTATGAGACATTTATCTTGTTATTATGAGTCATTTATCTTGTTATTATAAGACATTTATCTCGTTATTATGAGACTTTTATCTTGTTATTATGGGACATTTATCTTATTATTATGAGACTTATCTTGTTATAATGAGACATTTATCTTGTTATTATGAGACTTTTATCTTGTTATAATAAGACATTTATCTTGTTATTATGAGACATTTATCTCGTTATTATGGGACATTTATCTTGTTATTATGAGACATTTATCTCGTTATTATGAGACATTTATCTCGTTATTATGAGACTTTTATCTTGTTATTATGGGACATTTATCTTGTTATTATGAGACATTTGTCGTCTTATGAGACATTTGTCTTGTTGTTATCTTGAGTTTCCATGTGAGAGGAGATCAAAGCGATGATGTCATTGAATCACAGAACGCTGGAAGACGGCGTGTAAAATAACAATCGCATCGACGTGACGTCCAGTAAAAACTGATGGATCGATACTTTATTTTTTAGCAGCAATCCATAAAACTTTGCAAACATGAACATAAATAAAATATGAAAGAAGATAAAATGATTAAATATAAGTTAAAGAGCATCAACATTAAGCGATTAGTCATCAAAGGTCCAGTTGACCAGTTGTGGAGTCATGTGGTTATTACAGAGGGGGCGGGGCTAAGAGCAGCCTAGCTGTTCCTCAGGCGTTGGGTTCTCGCCCTTATGACCCCGCGCCTGCCTGAGGGTGGAGAACGGGCCGCGACCCGGATAAGGAGGTTCCCTCCAGAACTCTGCGTGTCTGTGGAGACGGCTGGAGTCGATCACACGAAACAGGCGCGGCGTCTAACGCCGCCAACGCGGATGAAGAACCTTCAGCCCGTCAGCGAGGGCTTGTATTACTTTGAACTGCTCCTTTAATCAAAGGTTCATATATTTATGTACCTGAATCTTCCTCTTCCTCTTCCTCTCTCCCGCAGACGACGAGGACGGGATGGACGCGGCGGACAACGAGCGAAGGCCTCATTTCCCGCAGTTCTCCTACTCGGCCAGCGGGCGGGAGTGACGCTCCAGCCGCGCCGGCGGCGTCTCCATTCGTGGCCATTCTGAGGAAAACACGTAGCCATTCTAGGAAAAAGAAAAAAAGAAGAAAAAAAAAGTACCAGTCTCCCCTCTTTTTCTCCTCCTCTGCCTCCTCACAGACGGGAGAAGTCTTTCTAGGGACTTTAAAGAGGTTTTTGCACAGTGGGCTCGATCCAGCCGGTCTCCCCACACTAAAAAAAAAAAAAAGAAGTCTCCTACATTTTCAGCGCTATTTACTGCAGAAGGCAATGTTTTTGTTATTTATTTTCTCCGTCAGTATTAAGTTGTCGACCCGGGTTGCGTTTCATCTTCTTCTTCTTCTTCTTCTTCTTTGTTTTTTGTTTTTTTTGTCGTCTCCGCCCTCGTCTTCTTCTTTTGGACTTTTTGCACTTGGTTTGGATGAGCCGTTTTAGGGAACAAAGAACCAAAAATGTTGCCTTACGTGTGCAGACGTTTGTGTCATACCCACAGGGGGTTGTTTTCGGGGAGCGGGTGGGGGGAGGTGGGGTGGGGGGGGGGGTGGCGATGGTTCGTTCTTAGCTAAGAAGACGTGCATGGCTCGTGGTTGACTCCGGAAAAAAAAAGAAAGAGAAAAAAAAGACTAGAAAAATGTTTTCTTCGTCATACATTTGCCACGGCAGTGCACATCCCCCCCCTCCTCTTACTCCTCCTCCTCCCCCAGCCCTCATGGCGATGAACATCACCGAATGAACGAGTCTGTGTCATTCCTTCCATCGCCGCAGTACTTCTTCATCCCGCCTGTCCTCCGTCTTTCCTCGCGCCTCAACGTCTCCTCTTTTACTTTGAAACAGGAAACACTAAAACTGCCAGAAACTGCACAGTTCACTCAGGCGCCACAGAGCACAACCGCGTTCACACTCAGCTAACCGCTCCTGCCCCCCCCACACAGCCGGCAGGAGCACAAGGCCTTTCTCTGCTTTCTCACCGCTCCTCCTCCTCCTCCTCTTCATCACCTCCTCTCTTCTGTTTCTTCATCGTAGCTGTAGGACTCGTGGAACGGGGGCGGGGTTTAAACGGGGACAGGTGGCGTAAATGTGCGTTTGTGTGACATGGGGGGGTAAAACGTATGCTGTCATCACACACACACACACACACACACACACACGGCGGGGGGGGAGGATCCAGCTACTAGGTCCGGTAGCAGAGCCGTCCACCAGAACCAATCACGGTATAGAATGCACTGGTCAGCCATAACATTATAACCACTGCCGGGTGAGGTCAGAGTAGCGTAGATTGTTTTGTTACCATGGTTACCGGTCTGTGAGTGGGATTTATTGGGAAGTGATGACTAGATGCTGGAAGCAGGAGAAACGGACCGGCGCGAGGATGAGGGAAAACTCTTCAGGAAAGTGGCGTGTGTTTTCTGGCAGGATGAAGATGATGATGATGATGATGATGTGATAGATTCAAATGCTCACCTCAGCCTTTAGGTGTAATATGAATAAAAACACATCCTAATTAACAATAAGACACTAAGAGGAACTATTTAACTGCACAGAGTACTTTTATACTTTTAATACATTTGGCTGGTAATACCTACTTTTCAACGCAGGACTTGTAGTCCAGTATTTTCTCAGTGCGGTATCAGTACTTTTACTTTGTCCAACACTGGGTCTGAGGAAGCCCAAGTGGTGATGAGGATGACCTAGACCCCAATTGATCTGTGCGGGGAAGAAGAAGAACCACGGTGGCACGGATAGCGGAAAACGTCGGCACTGGTTCTGACGGAGAGGCGTGGGAACCCACTGTGACATCACAGATCTGTTCTAAGTTTAAAACGGGGAAACCACGTAACGTCAGGCATGTAGTCTTAATGATATGGCTGACCGGTGAGGGGTTCTAGTAACTGAGGGAATCCAGACTTGAGATGAAGGGACATTTATTTCCCACCGGTCTCGTCTCTGCTGGCGAGTCGATCAATGTCGCCCTCTTGTGGCCACAGAGGTGAACAACAGCTGGGATTAATTCTTCAGCTAAATCAGCAAATCGTTCAAACGCCGACAAGATTAACCAGATTAAGACGTTTGAAGATATCTACCACGCTCCTTTTAGGTTTGACCTTGACTTTAGTTCCAACCGGTCCGACTGACGTCTCAGATGTCTTTGACTGGACGCCGCAGATATCTGGACTGAAGGTTTGTTCTGGTTCAAGTTAACTCTGTAGTCTGACTTTCTGAGGGAGGCTGCTGATTTTAAATCTGTTCTGCTGAAATCACGCCAGGAGCTGTTTGTAACCGATGGCATTCACGCGGCGACTATTTCCTCCTCCGACGCACTCTGGGCGGGAAACTCAAGTCACTTCCTGCTGGAATTCTGTTCACAAGTTTTAGAACAGTGAGAGCCTGGAGGGAGGTTGGGTTGCGTCAGGGACGGGGAAAGAAAGAACGAAGCCAGGATGGCCTTCCTGTCGGAAGATAGAAAGCTAATGTTAGCATTCAATCACTTCCTAGCTAACGCTTTTCGTTTGATGGCTTGATTTCGTGAGGCGAGAGAAAAACACATTTATTTAGTCCTGGAAATAAAATTCACTGGATTTAATCCAATCAAACTTTAGCGTTAGCTTAGTACGAAGCCGAATGCCACTAGCTAGCGTTCAACCTCATTGTAGCTAACTCTACTGGCTATCCTGTGATGGTTCGCATTCACACGTAACAACTTCCTGTTATATTTCTGAAATATCGCAGCTTGGAAGAAAGGCATGCCGAGAGCAATCAAACTTTGCTAGCACGCAGTTCAATGCTACCACCAGATTAGCATTTAACCACACCCTAGCTAAAAAATGACCGCCTCGGTAGTTTTTGGAGGAGGTTGTCGTAATTTCCGGATCTTTAACGCACATCTCCGACGTCTTTATTCAAATAAAAAATAACCTAGGAAGTGGTTAAACCTTTGCGTCAGCAGCTTTAGCTAGCTAGCTCAAGGCTAACGCGGTTGACTTTAACAAACATCCTAGTATCCTTCCATAATAATATTAGAATGATTCATCAGCCGCAGAGAAAAATCGTAACGACTAGAAAACATCTGAGCTTCCCAGCAGGAGTGTGAGGTCAGAGGGCAAACGGCGCCGCGTGATGACCCCCCCGGCATCACACACTCACCGTCGCACACACACACAAAGACTGTTCTTAGACGATAAATCAGAGCAAAGTCAAACGTGTCAGCCGCCGAGACGAGACTTCCAGCTCCAGGTGCGCGGGGCTCCGCCCCCCCCGTCTGTCCGGTCAGCGTTATGAGACATTAATCTCAGCTAATCATGTGACAGATCTCCAGAAAACTGAGCCGTGAGAAACTCATGATGCATGACGACTGTGAGGACTGCCAGGGGGGAAAAAATAAATTAAAGAAAGTCAATGAAGATGTAAATATGCAAAGCCTTTTTTTTTTTCTTCTTCTTCTTTCTTTTTGTCTTTCATGGCATCTTGACAGACGAGACATTTTTTTTTTTTTTGAACTGGAGCGCTCTGATGGGAACAAAGACGGAAGAAAAAAAAGACAACAAACTTGCATAGAAGAAGGAAAAACTACTGGACCCCTCGGTGGTTCTGTTTTGTTTTAGGGGTTGTTGTTTTTTTCTCTGGTTGGCTCAACCAATGAGGACGTTTTCCATGGAGACAAGCCCCGCCCCCGTCCTCGTTTTGCCTAGTGGTCCCTGAAAAAGACTTTTCTGTGAGGACATGACTGTAACTGTGAAGTCTGCACTGTCACTTGATTCCCTTCACCCTCTTCTTCAGAGAAAAGTGGGACCATAACCTTTTTTTTTATCTTAATTCTTTTTTTTTTTTTGCAGTGCTGGTTTCATCAGGTTGTTCCCATCCCATCATCCGTTGCGCCGCCTCCTCTTCCTCCTCCTCCTCCTCATTGCCCTCATTTTGTACCATAGTATTTGTTTTATTTATGTTTGTCATTCTAGGCAGTGTTACCTTGTATGTTTAAAAAAAGGCACCTCTTGAAAGTTGCTGAAGGATGATGATGATGATGATGATGATGATGGATGCATTAACTGAAGTCTTTTTATGATTATTTTTTTCTTTTTTTGGGACCGTTTGCTTGTTTGTTTTCTTACCAAAACATTAGGGCAAGAACCCAGTAGTGGACTTGCATTGCCGTGGTAGTATTTATTTTGAATTAAATTAAAAAAAAAATACATTTCAGGGTTTCTGCTGTCCCGAGTCTTTATTTCTGGGGGTTTTCCCAGCATGCCATCTGTCCAATATTCTGGGCCAAAATAAAGACGTGAATTTAAAAAATATGTTAGGCTAAAAAGCGGCCTTTTATTTTCACTCGCTATCGTTAGCATTTAGAGATGTATCAAGCTGGCATGCTAATATTACAAACATTACATGCTAACAGCACTATGCTAGCTCAACAACCGCAGTCTAAACAAAACCAAACTGCATCATTTTAATGAAGTAAAAGTCGCCAACATCAACACGCTGCCATTAGCATTAGCACGCAAGGATGTATCAGGTTAGCATGTTCATATTCTCAACATATGTGCTTTTCAGAAAGTCCCGAAAGTTACCGCCCCATTCGGAAAGTAGTTCTGCCTTAGCAAAGATCGGAGGTTATATATTTATGAATAGATCTCAGTGGGAAAGCTAACATGCTGGCATTTGTGTTAGCCTCTGATGTTAGCATGCTCCTATTCTAAAGAAATATGCTGCACTTTTTGGAGAATCCTGTGCAAGGCGTATCGGAGAATGTCTTTAGACCTCGGTGGCAAAGCTAGCAGCTAAATGCTTTGGTTTGTAATGGTAGCATCATAGCTTTGGTAGCTCTGCATGCAAATATTCCAAACATTATAAACTAACTCGACCTCGTCCTACAGATCACAACATATTAAAAAAAAAAGAGTGCTAAAGCTAGCATAATGCTATTTAACTTTAGCATCTAGCGTTAGCATCCCTGGTGTAGCAGGTTAGCATAATCATTCTCTAAACTAACAGTGAAAACATTAGTGAGACAAAATCTGTCCAACCTTGAGAACAGAAATAAGACAATAAATACGCAAACGTTTGTGTTAGCATTTGATGTTAGCATAGCACGCCCATATTCTAAAGAGATGTTCCTGCACTTTTAGTTTGACACCCCCCCTGGTGTCTCCTTCAGGACCAACTGGACACATTCTGTCGCCTCATTGGCCGTAAAAGAAATCTTGATGAATCAAAAGTTTTCTCTCCACTCTCAACCACAAAACAAACAAACAAACAAACAATAAATAAAAAACAAACCGTTCCGGTGTTGTAATCATCTTTTCTTCTCCTGGCTTCAAGGCCACAGATCAACCAGTACAACAACAACAACAACAACAAATGACTCACCTGATGCTAATCACAAAAGTAAAAACCTCTAGAAGGTTTTTCTAACGAAAGCTTAGGATCAAAAAAGGTCAAAACACAGGATCAAACAAACCCGGCTTCCCAAATCCCACGTTTCTCCTCCACGCTGATTTCCTCGGGGTTTCAGGGTTCGATCGGCCATTTTCTTCGTGGAGGATGTCAGACGCCTAGAGAAGCGGAGCGCCTCGAGATCCTCTCATCCAGGAGGAGGTCAGGGGTCACCGGTGGAGGAGCGGAGCGGCGTTCACTCCGGGATGGCTGGAGGCCAGTCCACGTCCACGGACTGAGGGAGAAGCACACGAGACGTCTCCGGGTCATGTACTGGAGACTGTGAACCCCCGGAGGAGACGGTGGTCTAGGACTCACCTCCACGTCCAGCTCCAGGATGTCCGTGTCCGTCTTCAGCAGCTGGGACAGGTTGGGTTTGGTGCGGCCG
Organism: Lophius americanus; assembly: GCA_037951165.1. Lineage (NCBI taxonomy): Eukaryota > Metazoa > Chordata > Actinopteri > Lophiiformes > Lophiidae > Lophius > Lophius americanus. The sequence goes on from JBBDHG010000184.1 coordinate 1,019,979, forward strand.
AAGTCTCCGTGGACAAATTCTTTGATGTAGCTGCGGACTGACGTTCAGGAAAGTGAGGAATTTATCTGGAGTCATAAGTTCTGAATAAGGTCCGACTACATTTTTACAAAAAGTGCTGACTCGGAGGCCCGTCTTGTTGCCGTGGTGAGGGACGGGCGGACGTAGGAGGTCGGCCAGGAGTCTCCGTGGACTATGAGGTTGGTGGAGGACGTAGTGATCTGTAGTGGAGGAAGGGTGGAGAAGCGAGTGCATGCAGGGTGGAGTGTGTTTGTGTTAGCTTGTAATATTAGCATCGTGGGGCTAGCATGCGAGGGCGCGGGTCTAGAACCGGCGGCCCGTGCGGACGGGTGGTGAGGATACGTCCCGGCCTGCGTCCTCAGTCCCAAGTAGAAGTGATGGGGGTCCAGGAAGCGGGTGCTCATGCTGTGGACGACCCTCTGCCGGACCGCCAGCGTCCGCCGGTGCAGAACCCTCAGAGGGGTCTTCTGGTCCAGAGTCAGATCCTGATCAGAACAAGGAGACTTTGAGGGTCTGGGCTCGCAGCAGAGAGGACAAAGTGAGGCGGGGACTGATGGCGATCCGCATACCTTGATGTCGTCGATGAAGACGATGTCCTCCTTCTGGATGGGTTTCTGGGTCCAGACCAGCGCCATGTACGACTTGGTTTTCTCCTCCTCTCCCTCCTTCATCCGACTCATGGCCTCCCTGCTCATCATCAACACACCGCCGTTAATATTCACCTACGTGAGCGCCTGAAGGTCGCGGCGGCCGGTCGGCTCGTCTCACCTGGTCACGATCTGCAGGTCTCTGACTCGGATCCTGTCCGACGACGCGTTGATGGTCTGAAACCCAAACAGAAGCGTGAGTCTCCGGCACCAGGAGCCTCGCAGAACAGAGACGGGGGTCCGGGGCCATCATCAGCTCCAACCTGGACATAAGGAGTTACGTATCCCAGAATGCACTGACGTCGCCAACGTCTACTCAGCCAACGTCGCTAAATCTACTCAGGACCGGAGCTAGCGAGATGCTAAGCTATAGGCTAACATGTGCTGTGTTGTCTCCAACCAGGTCCTGCTAGGAGACACGGGTGGAGGCCTGACCTCCGGGGGGAGCTTTCCCGCTGGTTTCCTGTCATCGTGTGAAGATTGATGAGGCTCCGCCCACATCTGATGGGGGCGGAGCCTCAAGTATCTGTGCTGCTTTATGAAAATGACACAGGAAGACAGAAAAGACGGCGTGGGCTGAGGAGTGAGGGTCGACGGGGACGAACCTCCTGCATCTTCTTCATCTCCGCGTCGCCGAGTCTGCATCTGTGAGGGTCCAGCAGCTCCATCGCAAACGGACGACCTGTCAAACACAGACGGACAAAATGACGACTTTCCACGCCACGTAAGCCGAAAGGATCGGAAGCTGTTCAGGACCGAAGTCCGCCTCACCGTTCCCCAGAGTCCGGACGTCCACGTCTTCCCTGCCGGACGAGGAGAAATTAAAACCTGAAACAAGATGAGCGGGAAAAAGAATCAGGACCGGTTGGTTCTGGTGCTCCGACGGAACCGTCAGACCGAGGCGCGGACTCACCGTCGGCCCTGAAGGCGGAGAGGACGTGGGCCGCGATCAGCTCCTCCACCGACGACTCCATCCTCCTCTCCCCGCCGATCACCCAGGGAGTCTGAGGAAGACTACGGCAGAACTTGTTGTACCTCCCTGAAGGCCAGGAGGAAAAGGTTTTTGTGAACCTCCGTGCTCCTTGTTGGAAAATGTAAATTAGCACGTATATGCTAACGAGTAAGGGGCCAGGGACGGAGCCCTGGGCGGCACCACAGGTCAGAGGGACCACCCTCGTCGATTCAGCGGCACAGAAGTTTGGACTTAAATCAGGCCAACGGTTGCGGGATTGCAATTTGAGATAAAGCTCCCCCTAGTGTAAGAAATATACAATCCACCTTTACCAAAATCACTCCTGTTCTCAGGAGTCCTCAGTGAGAGGAAGTGCTGGATTGATTTTGGGAAAGGTTGATCGTACATTCTTGAAACCAGAGGGGTCTTCACTGCCAAAAGTGGGTCCGATTTTGGTCAATGTTAACAAATCTTTGGTGGTTCGGGTTTTTTGGATAGATTATAACATATGGAATGCCCTCCCTGACCATATGAGGGCTCCACAGACAACTGACACATTTAAAAAAGGACTTAAAACTTTCCTTTCCAGCTGAACCAATAACTTTAATTAACAACGCTGCTTTTTGGTCAGGCTTTTATATAATTATTATTTTATTTTTTATTGACCCTTTAATCTAGTATGGAAAAAAAATACTTAAATTTTAATTTAAAGAATCAAAATTCTTTTCCCACATTTACGTTTTAACGGGTCTCAATGGGGACATTTTAGTCCGTGACACGCGGTGAGGCTAAAACTTGAAAATTCTGATGACATGACGGACTACCTGCAACAAAGACGGAGACGTGGAGACACTGGACGTCCTGAGGGACGCAGCTGCTGCCCGGCTGCGCTGGTGGACACGGGTAATGTCTGGAAAACAAGAGGAATCGTCTAAAGACGCGGTGGCGGGAGAAAATAATGTGACGTTCTGTAGAAGTGATGCTTACTGGAGAAATTTGAGGTCTGTTATCTTCTCCAGAGCTTTGACCACGGCCATCCTGGTGAACACCGACTGCAGACAGACAGGCAGACAGACAGGCAGACAGACAGGAAAGCACCCACGGTAAACGTCTTACTGACGATTGTTTTTAGATGACGGAGAAAGGTGTGAAAAAGTATTGGACCCCTCCGGGTTATCTTCTGTGTCTTATGTTAAACTGTGTGAGAGCTTCAGTTACAGAGAACCTAAAACATCCTCGTCAGACGCAGAAGTTTGAAATCATCGTTTTATGTCATTTATTCAACAAAAAAAAGAAAAAATTTAAAAATATTTTTCAAAAAAATGTAAAAAAAAAAATTTTGATTCAAAAAGTTAAAAAAAAAAAAAAAAGGTAGAGTAAAAATTTGACATAAAGAGAAACCAAACAGAGGACAGGACAGAACCACGGCGCCCTCACCTGTTTGTTCTTGGTGGGTTTGAAGCAGTCGGGACACGTTGTTGCCCTGCAGGAAGGACAGACGACAGGAGGCGGGGCAAACATTCAGATTGAGAGGTCAGAGGTCGGCATAGAGGCAAAAACCCTCCTCATCTTGTTCCTGTGTGACCCGGCCGCAGAGTTAAAGGGATCCAGGGATCGGGTTCAGGCGCTGAAGCTGATCACCGATCCGGCCGATCCACATTTCCCATCATGCTCTCTAAACCGGCGCCCACAAACAGTTCTACTTCTACTGATGTATTTCTATCCTGTTTTTACATTCAGAGAATCTGCTCTCTTTCCAGAACCGCCGTGTTGGGTCTGACCTAAGGCGGGCCGGCGGGTGGGGGTGCGTGCGGACTCACAGGAAGTGGCAGTCGGCGTCCGTGTCTGGGTGAGTGAACTCCACGCCGACCTCAAACAGACTCTGAAATCACAGGCAGGAGGGGAAAAACTCCTTTGAGGCGCTGAAAGTCAAACTTTTCCTTCACAAAGTCAGGTTCACCTACCCTGGTGACCACGGCGACGCCCCCCAGCTCCTTGGCCACCTGACCCTGCATGACCCACTTGAAGGCCTCCTTCACCTGGATGACATCGTCCTTGTTGAGGACAACACTCTTCTCTCTGAGCGAGGAAAGAGAGAGAGAGAAAGAGACCAACCGGCTGAGACCAGACTGAACGTGACGTTAATAACTAAAAGTCAGGGTTATGATTTACCTCACTTCCTTCTTCACATGCAGCCAGCAGGAATGCTGCAGGGGGGGGGACAGGATAAACAGATCCAGTTAAATTCCCGGGAAGAAACACCTACGTTTCAAATATTCTGCTGCAGGAAGTCGTCACCAGTAAAAGAATCGTTTCACCCTGGGCCGGAGATTTTCTAACGTGGCGATGTGTGGGGGCGGGACCAAGGCTACGGGAGACTTTTTGGGGGAGGTTTGAAACTTTATTTGAAGCTGAAAATCTACAGATGTCTAGAAACTGTGAAGATCGTGAATTATTAGATCTAAAGCTGAATATAAAAGAGACCATGTTAAAAGTAAAGTTGAAATAAATCGCTGAAAGGTTCAATTGAGACAAATTTATGTCACAGGAAGTAGTAAGAGTAAATGCTTTTACTTTGAAGGCGAAGCAGAAGTCATATTAGAAGGTCGCTAGTTTGAGTTTTTTTTATACATCAATGATGTTAATGCAGAATTTCTTTTCTTTAAAGTCTTTAAGTTGAATCTAAGCCCCCAGCTGATCCACCTACCCCACACACACACACACACACACACACACACACACACACACACACACACACACACACACACACACCCAGAACAGAACCAACCTCTCGGACACACAGCTGGGCCGGCAGAGAGACGGACAGCACCAGGTTGTCGAACTCGTACTTCTCCGCCTTCACTGCTTCGGCTATCTGTCAACACACACACACACATCATCTTCATCTGTAAAATCACTGACAACACACACACACACATCATCTTCATCTGTAAAATCACTGACAACACACACACACATCATCTTCATCTGTAAAATCACTGTCAACACACAACACACACATCATCTTCATCTGTAAAATCACTGACAACACACACACACATCATCTTCATCTCTAAAATCACTGACAACACACAACACACACATCATCTTCATCTGTAAAATCACTGACAACACACACACACATCATCTTCATCTCTAAAATCACTGACAACACACAACACACACATCATCTTCATCTCTAAAATCACTGACAACACACACACTTACACACACACACATCATCTTCATCTGTAAAATCACTGACAACACACACACACATCATCTTCATCTCTAAAATCACTGACAACACACAACACACACATCATCTTCATCTGTAAAATCACTGACAACACACACACACATCATCTTCATCTCTAAAATCACTGACAACACACAACACACACATCATCTTCATCTCTAAAATCACTGACAACACACAACACACACATCATCTTCATCTCTAAAATCACTGACAACACACACACTTACACACACACACATCATCTTCATCTGTAAAATCACTGACAACACACACACACATCATCTTCATCTCTAAAATCACTGACAACACACAACACACACATCATCTTCATCTCTAAAATCACTGACAACACACAACACACACATCATCTTCATCTCTAAAATCACTGACAACACACACAAACATCATCTTCATCTCTAAAATCACTGACAACACACAAACTTACACACACACACACAGGCACACACCTTTACTGCCTGAGCCCTGTCGCAGAGTTCCTGCAGGATCCCCAAACACACCACACACACGCGTGACTCTTCATCGTTCGACTCAGCCGCGGCATCATCATCCTCTGCTGGAGCATCGTCTTCGCTGGGGTCCAGTTTCATTCTTTTACTGGGCGGGTCAGACACCGTTGCATCTTGGGATTTATTGTTCCCTTCGGTGGAATCTTGGGATGCGGTGTTTGCTTCGCTGCTGATGAAGGCTTTTAGTTCCGTGAGGGTTTCCTGCGTGACACGACACAAAGCATGATGGGTAACTGAGTCACAGGCACCAGCAGGAAACACCAGATGTTTTTGGAGGATATAATTTAATTACAGCGCCGCCACAACCCAAAACCAAACAGCAGCATTTAATTAACATCTAATCCAAAGTCCAGCTACTAGCCCGACCCAATCAATCCATCCATATCAGAACCGGCTGACCAGGACTTCTGTGTTTTGGGTTTGTAACAGAAATGTCAGCCAAGCAACATGAGGAGGATGGAAACCGTGGCAACAGCGAGGACGAGGAGACGGACACAGACAGGAAGTGACAGGAAGTGTCCCTCTGGACCTGGACCCGCCCCTCAGAACGCAGAAGGCACCATGGCGTCCCAGCATCAGGAAGTCTCACCTGTGGCGGTCGCCGGTAGGCGGCCTGGACGCTCACGCAGCAGAACCGGAGGACGCAGCGAGCGCAGCATCCGGCCGACAGCAGCTTCTGGACGATGGGTCTGTCCTTGTCCTTCAGCGGCAGCATGGCTCCAGCCCGCAGAGACGTTCACTGCGAGATGAGAATCACAGCGTTTGTCTTCTGCCCCGTCATCGTTTCATTCCTACTCCAATCTTTCTCTCTATCCTCTCATATTTCTTTTTTCTGTGTCCAATCTCCCCTTTAAGAACTTTATAAACTTCTATGTGGTCTTAGTTATCTCGTTCTGCCAGAGCCACTAGGTGGCGCCAGCAGACGACTTTGGATAAATGATCTTCAGGGACAAATTCTTTCTTAAGATAAAACACAAGGATGAGGAAATATTAGAGGGTCACCGATCAGTCGTAACATAACCACCGTTATAATCTCAATATAGGATTTATTAGGCCCCTGATGAACATTTGATTTTGAAGTTGATGTGCTGGAATCAGAAAACAAAGGTGTCACCTGAATGACATATTCAAAATAAACTTTAAACTATCAGGCGTATTTAAATAACCTTGAAGTTTACGGACAGGTGGGACCTAAAACTCTTCATCTTCAGTGTCAGAACAAGGTACTTAGTTCCTGTTACTATATGTGAGTAGTCTGTGTTTAAGCACACAAAAAAATATATATATATTTCAATCCTCGTCTGATTGAATCTAAAATCATTATATTAAAGTAACACTATAGGAAGAAAAAAGTTCCGAGTCGCCAGTTCATTGTCATCTTAAATCCAAGAGAAACATTATTCCTATTGAATACATTTTTATATTTGTAGTTTTTGTTGTGCTTTATTTTCCAATACATTTAATCCTTCTGATATGTTTTACTCATAAATAAATTGAGCTGCTTGGGTTTAGTGATGTGGACTTTTATTTTGAAAAAAGGCTTTATTACTCAGAACTGTAGGTGGCCTTTAGCGCTTTCAATTTCTAAAAAGTCTAAAATAGTAGTTGAGCACACTTAAATGCAGCCACTCTCATAACATTCAGCGCATATATGTTGTAGATAATCAGTTTTTGAGAACATGCGTGTTCCGGAGGCTCAAAACATGAGCATGTCCCAGCTCTGCCATTAGCCAAGCTAACTATCAGCTAGTTAAGGGCTAGAATGATGGAACGCGGACCCAAACTGCGCAGCGAGATGCTGCTAAACACTTAAAATAAACTTACCGGGTAGAGAAGTGGTTAAAATACGAAGATATAAAGTAACAGGCGTAGCATGTGATCAGATATCTGTTAGCATGTTCATCCAAAAATGCTTCATCTCTGAGGTTTGAGGTAAAACAGACTAAACCAATCAACCCAGACGGGATAGCTTAATTCAATATGATGATATTTACCTCTATAAACAATATTTACAATATATTCAATTAATTTAGATACATTAAAGCATCTACGAATAGTTTAAATGAAGATAAATGAGAAAAATAATCTTAAATCAATGCGACATAAATCGGCAATCCAATCATACAGTCTATCTACGTCATATCCAAGCGCCGGGCGCTCTGACAGCTCCTTCCTTCTTCTCAGCGTCGCAGCCGGTGGCTCTGGAAGGTTCTAACGGCGACCGGGAAGAAAGACCGAATCCGAGTCCATCCGAAGGCGTATCGCCGTGTTTTAGCCCCGGGACGCATCAGTCCCTCTCTGAATACTTCTCCGAACAATTTCCATTCATTATAAATCCTCGATGCCCGAAGCCAGATTGATCAGCTCGAACATGGGCTCACACAAAGGAGGGGCGTATAAGGACCGCGACAAGCCGGCCCAAATACGGTTCAGTAACATCTCTGCTGCCAAAGGTAATAATTAAAAGTTATATGAACTTATATCTGTCCCGAACTCTCACCTGTCAGCACGGGCGGCTGTGGTCAGGGCACCGTTATTCCCTTAATTAGGCGGTGGTTTCTATAAATTCCCCAAAAGACAAATTAACTAACGGCTGAATTAAACTAGCCGAAATCTGTGATTCTTGTATTTCAAAAATAATCCTAGAGATTTCTGCTGCGTCACAGAAGACGCTGTTCCTGAGACAGGATGATGTGTTGAGGTCCTGATGCTCATGACTCAACAGTCTCTGCTAGCTAAGATGCTAATGGCGTGAAACCGGTCTGGAGTGACAGCAGCATGTGTGAGAGGTGCAGCATGTGTATGACAGCTGTGTTTATTATTTACTTATTATTTTACCAGGTTATTCTCATTTAGATCTCATTTACCAGAGAGACCCGGTCTTGGTTGGTAACGAGGCTCTGGAGTTTGATTTCATTCTGCAGACCTGGTGGTTATTACAGGAGAGACTCAACTATGATGTTAGCAGGTGATATGATGAGGTGGAGGTGTGCTCTGGGGAGAAAAACGATGAAGGTCAGTGGCAGCGAGACAGAATAGATGTGTGCGAACAAAAGGGAGGCAGGTGGAGGAGTTTAAGGACTTGGGCTCAACTGTTTGGGCAGGGTGGAGAAGAGTGTGGGGAGTTATCTGTGACGGATGAGCAGCAGCAGGAGTGAAGGGAAAGGTTTCCAAGATGGAGGTGAGAGAAGTTCTGCTGGATGGTTCAGAGACGGTGGTTCTGAGCAGAAGACAGGAGGAAGAGCTGAAGATGTTCAGATGTTCCCTGGGAGTGAGAGGAAGGACAGGATTAGAAAGGAGACAAAGTCAGAGAGGACAGACTGAGATGGTTCTGACCCGTGAAGAAGAGGAGGAGGGATAGTGGATCTGCTGGTAGAAGGATGCTGGAGATGGAGCTGCAGGCAGGAGGAGAAGGGGAGGAGCAAAGAGGAGGTTTTCTGGGTGTGGCGAAAGATGGTGTGGTTAATATTTGAGTGATTTAGACTTACTTATTTACTGAAGGTTCTAAATTCAAAGATAATAACTACAGACTCAAGAACTTAACCGGAACAAGTTGTGAGAACTTTTTAAAAGAATGCTCAGAATTTCTTCCTTCGACAAACGTTCTGATTCATCCAGCAGAACGTTTTGGATTCCTGGCGAGTTTTTAAAAACAACCTCTGTAACCACTGACGACCGTTGTGTTGTGTTTTGTCTTACAGCGGTCGCAGACGCCGTCAGAACCAGCCTTGGACCGAAAGGCATGGACAAGATGGTCAGTATGAACCTTCGGGCCGAACTCACCCTCTACCCGACGCTCGTACTTTATTCGGGCCGGCGCTGACTTTCCTTTTTCTTTTAGATCCAGGATGAGAAAGGGGACGTGACCATCACCAACGACGGCGCCACCATCCTCAAACAGATGCAGGTGCTCCACCCTGCGGCCAAAATGGTACGTCCCGGCAGACGCCCGTGTCACCCGTACATTAACGGTATTAACGTGAAAGTCGCACCATGTGGAGAAACCCGTTAATGGCGAATGTTCTGTTTCAGCTGGTAGAACTATCCAAAGCCCAGGACATTGAGGCGGGTGACGGCACCACCTCAGTGGTGGTGATTGCTGGGGCGCTGCTGGACGCCTGCTACAAACTGCTGCAGAAAGGTGAGGGGAGCGGAGAATGTCACATTTTAAAAATCATAATGACTCGTGTATTTTAAGCGCTCTTATTTTGAAGGAGTCCGGTGGAAGTGACGGGGCTGGTCGGCATTGTGTATGTGTTCTGTTGTGTTTAATGTATCCTCCACCCTTACACCAACCCTAGGACATTTAGAAGTGGAGAGAAAACTATATTCGTAACTTGCTGTGAACGTCGGGGCGAGCCGTTGTCACTCCTGCTCAGAGTGCTAGGCCTCCCGGCGCCGATCGAGCGGCGCACCTCTGGTAAAGAACATTCCGGCGCTGATGTTAACACGTTGTCCTTTCATCAGGCATCCACCCCACCACCATCTCCGAGTCCTTCCAGAAGGCGGTGGAGAAGGGCGTGGAGGTTCTGACGGCCATGAGCCGACCGGTGCAGCTGAGCGACCGCGAGACGCTGCTCAACAGCGCCACCACGTCACTCTGCTCCAAGGTGGTATCGCAGTACTCCAGCCTGCTGGCTCCGATGAGCGTGGACGCCGTCATGCGAGTCATCGACCCGGCCACCGCCACCGGCGTCGACCTGCAGGACATCAAGATCACCAAGAAGCTCGGGTCGGTTCAAACGCCGGAGTCCTTTTTCTCAAAATTATTATTCTATTTATTATTTTTCTGTGTTTCAGGAGACGGTAAAGGTTTTGATTTGAATTTTCCCTCCCTGTGTTCTGGTACCGGTTTCATCAGAGGGACCATCGATGACTGTGAGCTGGTGGAGGGGCTGGTTCTGACCCAGAGGGTCGCCAACAGCAGCGCGTCACGCGTGGAGAAAGCCAAGATCGGTCTCATCCAGTTCTGCCTGTCCCCGCCCAAAACCGATGTAAGGTCCAGGATGACTGAGTGCACAGCGCCACGGCCTGCTTTGAGCTTTTATAATCCAGGAATATGCCAACCAGAGAAAATATAATGTTTCTAAAAATGAGAATCACACTTGAGCGACACATGTGGACCGGACCGGGACTGATTACTTAGGATATGACAGAACCAGAAAGCTTCTTTGACTTTGGTACCGAGGTTTAACCCTCCAGCCTAAAGGCAGTTTTTAGTTCCCACTCTGGGAACTTTAATACACCGGGTCTCAATTTCACCACCAAATATGAGGAAATGTCCCGGGTTTTTGTTCTGTGCCACAGAACAGCTCCTCCTCCTCTTCCTCTCGTGGTCGTCTGCTGACCCGCTGTGTGTGTTTTTGCTCGTGTGCAGATGGACAACCAGATCGTGGTGTCAGACTACGCCCAGATGGACCGCGTGCTGCGGGAGGAGCGGGCCTACATCCTCAACATGGTGAAGCAGATCAAGAAGGCCGGCTGTAACGTGCTGCTCATCCAGAAGTCTATCCTCAGGTACACACACACACACACCAGAACACACACACACAAACACCAGAACACTCACACACACACACACAGTCCGGTGTAGATGGGACCCTAAACTAACGACAGCCTCTCCCCCCCGACAGAGATGCTCTGAGCGACCTCGCCCTGCACTTCCTCAACAAGATGAAGATCATGGTGGTGAAGGACATCGAGAGAGAGGAGATCGAGTTCATCTGTAAGGTGAGGTCATCGCCTCGCCGTCGCTGTCCGACTCAAACCGCCGTCATCACGCCGCTTCCACCAGTTCACGTTAAATTAAAGTCGTGTCTTCGTCCTCTGAGGTAGAAGACCGACATGTCGGTCGTTCTTTCTTTCTCCATCTAGTACGCTTTCACATTTCCCTCTTCTCTACTCCTCTTCTTCTTCTTTCAATTCTCACTCTACCTCTTCCCGGTCTCCTCCTCTCATTATTATTTCACTCTTCTCCTTCTTTCCCTCTTTCTTCCCTTTTTTCTTGTTTTGCCATTTCTTCCTACTCACTCATCCTGCTTCTTTTCCACCTCACTCTCCTCCCACTCGTTGTCTAGTTCTGACTCATTCTCCCTCTCCTTCTCCCCACGCTTTGCTGTTCCCCTCATTCTCTTGCTCCCTTTTCTCCTTTTTTGTTCTCCTGTTCAGTCTCCTCCTTCTAGTCTGGTTCTCCTTCTACAACTGTTTCTGCTCTGTGTTCCCGCCGCGGAGCCTTCGTGTGAACGCGATAACTCAACCTACATCATGGGTTATTTCTTCTTTGTTTTCAAATGTTCAAACCCCTCTTGATTTTTTGAACCTCTGGTCCGATTTAGTCCCGGTTTGCTGCATATGAAGCGTAAATATCATATTTGACTCCTAGAGTTCACGTTTTACTCACCAGGGGGAGCTTCTTCGTTTTTTGGAATGTAGATTTTACGTTTAACCTGAGTTCAATAAAGCGGATTTATTGTACAATGCAGCGGGTTGGGGGCTCAGCGTAGTCCTAGTATGAACTTCCTGTTGTGAGGTGGTTGAACGATGTCTCCTTCTCCTCCAGACTATTGGAACCAAGCCCATCGCCCACATCGACCACTTCACCCCGGAGATGCTGGGCACGGCGGAGCTGGCGGAGGAGGTCAGCCTCGACGGCTCCGGCAAGCTGGTCAAGGTACGCGGCGGCGACGGCGGTCTCTCACTCACATCGGTATGATTTCACATCCTCTGAACGGTCTGCGTTGCTCCGCCTTAGATCACAGGATGCAGCAGTCCCGGGAAGACGGTGAGCATCGTGGTCCGCGGTTCCAACAAGCTGGTGATCGAGGAGGCGGAGCGCTCCATCCACGACGCCCTGTGCGTGATCCGCTGCCTGGTCAAGAAGAGGTGGGTCTCTGCCTCCTGCTGGTTCTGATAGTAGATAGTTTTCATTATAATTTATGACTCTAACACGACTATTCTCCTCCGCCCATCAGGGCTCTGATCGCCGGCGGCGGCGCTCCAGAGATCGAGCTGGCCGTGCGTCTGGCGGAGTACTCGCGCACCCTTGGCGGCATGGAGGCCTACTGCGTGCGGGCGTACAGTGACGCCATGGAGGTGATCCCCTCCACGCTGGCTGAGAACGCCGGCCTGAACCCCATCTGCACCGTGACGGAGCTCCGCAACAGACACGCCCAGGGAGACAAGACGGCCGGCATCAACGTCCGCAAGGGGGGGATCTCCAACATCCTGGAGGAGCTGGTGGTGCAGCCGTTACTGGTTTCCATCAGCGCTCTGACCCTGGCCACCGAGACGGTCCGCAGCATCCTGAAGATCGACGACGTGGTGAGACTCGGCGTCCGGGCCGCGTTTGTGCTGAATCTAGAATCTGTGTGCGTTTTGACGTGAAACGGTTTTCCCTCTCTTTCCAGGTCAACGCCCGATAAGAGACCCGATCCGAACCCAGGTAGCCTGCGAGGGATCCGAGAACGTCCGATACCCACTGTCGCAGTTGTTACGTACTCTAAGTTAATAAAAGAGGCTCGTGTTTTGTTTTTCTGTTGACACTCAAGCTGTCGCCTGTGGTTTTTCTTTTTGCTCCTCCTCGGTGCAGTTTCTGACGATTGTCTAACTATTAAAGATGGCTGATCGGATTTGAATACATGTTGCTCATTATTTGTTTCTTAAAGTCAGCATGAAGGTGGAAGCAGATTTGTCTCTTGTCCCTGTCAATCAGAAAAATGCTTACATGTTTGGATTAACTTTCCTTAATTATTTATGTGGACTTTGAGGCCGTTCACATGATACAGCTTTTAGCCGAGGAGTCGGTTTGAAAGAACGCCGTTTAATTGTCTACAAAGATCTTTGCCACTTGTTTAAGAAGCAAACCTAAAGATATGAAGGCAAACTTATGGCTTGTTTCAATTGCGTGGTACGGAACGGTATGGTTTGGAAGGGTTTAGGCCAAATGCCGAAAGCCGTATCATCGAGATGAGTAGCGCGACAACTAATGAGATACAAGCAGTACGTCATAGCGGCGCGACGACAACGAACGAGAGTCAAGTAGCGCGTCATACTGGCGCAACGACGAACGAGATACAATTAGCGCGTCATAACGGCGCGACGAATGCGATACAACCGACAACTGTTTATTTGCTGCTCGTTTTCTGTCATTTCATCTCAAGTCGTCAGTCCATGTATAAGAAAAGGATGAACGCGACGAGAAAAATACTGCCCAAAAAAACAAGAGAGCCTGGCAGTTAAGAAGTTTGGACGAGATGGACAACTTTGTAATGGCAAGCAGAAGGGGAAACGAAAACAATACTTCTCATGTATGTTTTGTAAAAGTGAGCGATTCGCTCGTAAATAAAAACGAAAACAATATTCAATCAAATCAAATCAATAAATTCTCCAAACTTTTACAATGCCTTCATATTTTCCATGCACTTAGAAAATCATAATTCAGCATCAAGTACACCTATTTTAATGTACTTCTGACTCAAATAAACCATTTCATGAGTTTTTTGTGAGCATAAAAAACCCAATAAACTGATGAAGACGTGGCTTCCTTAACAATTTATTTAAAGGAATAAAAATAGACTACAGTAAATTATTAATCTCACTTTGAATTTGATAAGTTTAATACTGAAATTTGTATCGAATTATGAATAATGTACAGGAGTGACTAAATTATGTAGATTTGTATCACTAGAATTATAAGACTGAGATTTAGTTTTGTAATACTGGAAATTCACAAGCAGGGATTCCAGTTTCCTCTTTATTGAGTCTTAAATATTAAAGTTGTAAAGGACACTGAAAGATAGAAAAGAGTTTTTATGACGCAGTTTCTTAATTATTTGATTACGGATTCTACTTCCGTTCTATTCCTACGTCACTTCCTTTCAAAAAAATAAGCTTCAATATGACGGTGTTGCCAAACTCGCTGACTATTGGCGACTTTGGCTTTATTCTACAGTATTTAAAGTGTGCGATCGATGATCTAAAAAGACGAAAACTAGGGTATCAGATTATGTCAACAATGCTTATATTACAGATAATGAATGAATGATTAAAAAAAAAACTTTAATTCAATAGAGGCACTTTATCTGATTTCTTTCCGGTGACCCGGATGCTTCCTTCTCTCGCGGTATTTGGCAACACTGCTGCCTGGTTACCGACGCCGTTCCAGCCCCGGGGGAATCGGCTCTCCCCTCACGCTTTATGACGGTACTTAGTTTTGTTGCGTCAATTCACATCAAATCTAGATATTATAACAGGAAACGATGGCGAATGCACACCGGACGAACGTTCTCGTCACTTCGTGCTTGAAGACGCCGGTGGATCCGCACACCAAAGTCCCGTTAGCGTCTTACGAGAGGGAGAGAGTCCTACCTTACACGGTAACCGGTCAGATGGACAACCGGGATTACGAGAGGGAGGTAAAGTCCATTTTTAAAATCACGTCTTCAGCTATTAATTCAGGATAGTTTCAAACGCCTTCAAAATAATTTCCCTTTAATGGTTATTAAAGGCTCCTTAAGTAAACCACTGCTTAATGAGGCACAGTTTAAATTGTAACACACTTTAATTAATCTCAGTTCCGTATTTGAAATATTTTATCGCTGAAGGAAACGTTAAATCCAATGAATCGAACGAAATCCTCCTGTCTAATACAGTAAGTGTATTTTATTCTGAAAGGACCTGAAAAATGTGCGTCTCAGAATGAAATCAACTAGAATTCTTATGAAGTGTGTGATTCAGTATTCAGATCATTCTTCTCATAACCTACTGTTTTAAACACTCTTAAGTCAAAGTCATGTTTTAAAACATTGATTGAGGGAAAGGATTTGAGTATAATCTAACGTTTCAAAGTAAAAGTACTTGTCTTGCGCAGTAGTGCAGTTTGTTACGATCATAGAGGATGTTTAAGTATTATTATCACCGTCCCCTTATTGTGTAGATCTAAGTTCCTGCAGTAAATAGTAACGATCGAGGTAATCTAACTACTTAATCTGACACTCAATGGTTGATCTAAACGTATATTAACCTTTTTATGACGTCACTGTGGAGTGAGAACCATATAACCTTTGATGGGACCAACTACATCGTTAATGTTTATCCACAAAGTTTAAATAAAACATAAAACGACAGAGAATTACAAATAAATTACGACTTTTTTTTTTTAATATTCTTTTACCTTGAAATCGACATTGTTTCACAAATATATACCGTATTTTTACCGTCACGTTACCGTAGAAACGACGGTATGCTCTGACTGAATGAAGATAATAATAATAATAATAATAATACATTTAATTTATAATGCACTTTGATGAAGTTGAAGATGAAGTTTAAATAGACATTCCAGCAAAACCTTGGATTTAGAAAAAAAAAAAATGATTACACAGTAATTATTTTTCTTGTGATTGTAAAATCTGTGTGTGTGTGTGTGTGTGTGTGTGTGTGTGTGAAAGATCTGTTTAAAATGGTTTCACTGCCTTGATTCTGCTGAACTCCGGACACATGCAGACGTGGGTCCGGCCCAGTTACTGGCCGGTTGACAGTTTGAGGTCAGTCTGTGCGCTGGAGGGGATTTGGACCGTATCATTTGTTGCTCTGACTATTTCTGGACTTCCGTCTGGACTAGAGAGGCCACATTCGATTCATAATCCCGCGTTCCTGACTGTCCTGTGGACGGGAACTCTCCGGTCTTCACCTGTGGCGTTTCATGATATATGATCCATTTCAGACGATCAGGAGTGGAGCAGACGTCTGAGGCGGCTGGTGTGTGTGTGTGTGTGTGTGTGTGTGTGTGTGGGTGGGTCAGCTGGGTTCTTCTGACCTCCATATGGTCCATGGTGCTGAGAGTGGGATAATAGGCTTACTCCTGGAGGAGCCGCTGAGCCCGAGGCCTGCTGCTTCAAAACCGGGCCGGGCTTCGCTCCACTCATCTGAGCTGTGTGTGACTTTTGGCCGTTTCAGCTGCAGTATGACGACTCGGGTTCTGATTTCTGTGACGAGGACTGCCAGGGGAATGACCGCCTGGACCTCAGGGGCATCTTCTTCTCCAACGAGGAGTACTACAGCAAGCTGGAGGAGCTGAAGAAGGCCCACCTCCGCACCATGGCTGAGCTGGAGAGTATGTACCAACGGAAGCTGCAGCTCAAGTCCATGGCGCATCTCGACGTGGCGACGCTGGAGCCGGGTCAGAGGTGGGTGGCTTCCGCTGGAGATTATGTCTGCGGCGGGCTTTGACCCGTCTGGGTTTGTCATTAACACGTCTGCGCCTTCCTTAGACCACTTTGGTAGGTTTGAGCCCATGCAGACCAGAAACACACAACAAGACCCGCGGTTCTGGAGATTCTCCGATCCAATCTTCTTGGCTCCTTTCAAAAGTCACTCCGATCTTCACACTTATACGTTTTTTTCCTGCTTCCAATTCATCATCTTCATCTTCACGTCAGAATCTTCACTTAATGACGCGTCACATCCGCTGACAGGTAACCATGGCAACCAGACAATCAGGGCAAAACAGACTTCCCCTGGCGGTGGTTATAATGTTATGGATGATATGGTTTTATCTCGCAGAGCAGTTCCACAACTCAAGGAAACAACTTTTGGCATAATGGGGGCGCTATATAAATATTATGTGACGTAATAGTTGAAATATGAAGTGAAATAATTACGTCATCGTTTACTCGTCGCCATGTCGACCAAAAGTCGGATGAACTTTTTTTTAATCCGCATAAACACTTTGGAGCTTTCACAATATGACTGTGTCGCGGCATTATCGGAAACAACTTCGACAAGGACGGGGAGGCGCAACAAATGCGCATAAATACAAAGAGGCGGGGCTTCTATTAACCGAAGGCGGACCTAAGGAGAGGGCTGAAGGTCCCAGATACTGTTGTGGTGACAGAAACAGAAAATACTAACAGATTACTCACACATAGTAACAGATTACTCACACATAGTAACAGATTACTCACACACAGTAACAGATTACTCACACATAGTAACAGATTACTCACACACAGTAACAGATTACTCACACAGAGTAACAGATTAATCACACATAGTAACAGATTACTCTCACATAGTAACAGATTACTCACACAGAGTAACAGATTACTCACATATAGCAACATATTACTCATACACAGTAACAGATTACTCACACATAGTAACATATTACTCTAACAGTAACAGTTTACTCAAACATAGTAACAGATTACTCACACAGAGTAACAGATTACTCAAACAGAGTACCAGTTTACTCAAACACAGTAACAGATTACTCACACATAGTAACAGATTACTCACACATAGTAACAGATTACTCAAACAGAGTACCAGTTTACTCAAACATAGTAACAGATTACTCACACATAGTAACAGATTACTCTCACACAGTAACAGTTTACTCAAACATAGTAACAGATTCCTCACACATAGTAACAGATTACTCACACATAGTAACAGATTACTCTCACACAGTAACAGATTACTCACACATAGTAACAGATTACTCTCACACAGTAACAGACTACTCACACATAGTAACAGATTACTCTCACACAGTAACAGATTACTCACACATAGTAACAGATTACTCTCACACAGTAACAGATTACTCACACATAGTAACAGATTACTCTCACACAGTAACAGATTACTCACACATAGTAACATATTACTCTAACAGTAACAGATTACTCACACATAGTAACAGACTCCTCACACATAGGTGGATTGAGCTACATTCTTTGTTTTTGGTTGTTTGTTTTCAAACAAGTCCCTGTTTTACTCAAAAGGTGCATAAAAGTCAGAAAGTCAACAGTCTGACAACATGGGTTTAGGTAGGTATGAGGTGTTTTTTGGTGAACTGTCCCTTTAAGCAGTGAGGAGTTTTTGTCTGGTTTTAGGTGTTTGGTCGTATTAACAGTCGCTGACGTCTGTTTTTATTAGGATTCTGTGGTCTAACAGCAACCCAGCGGCTTCTCGCCGTCTGAGGAAGTCACACTCGGCCGTTGAACTGAGGAGAGGTTCCAGACTGTCAGAGTCTTCAGACAGAGACGAAGATGATCCTGCCGCCAACGGCGAGGAGAAAGGTCTGCTGTTCTCTCCTAATGAGCACATCAAGAACATGTGGCGCGACTTCAAACTGTCCCCTCCCAGTCGCCAGCGGTCGTCCTCCTCGCTGCACAGCCTGCCTGAAGGCCAGAGGAGGACAGCAGGGAGGAGCAGGAAGCAGCGTCAGGATGGAGAGCAGGAGCAGTGGAGGCGCAGGGCGACCGTCCCCAAACCCTTCCAGATGCTGCTGCGGGAGGCCGAGAGACAAAAGCGCGGCATAAAGACGCGCACAGAAGTGGAACTGGAGAACGCCGAGCTGTGGCGGCAGCTGGAGGAGCTGAGGGAGTGCCAGAGGAAGTTCCGCGCCAGCCCCGTACCGGGTCATGTCCACCTCCCGCTTTATGAGGAGCTGCAGGAGCGGAACGAGGAGCGCCAGCGGCGCATGAGACAGCCAGGCGACCGGCACACCCTCCCGAAGCCCTTCAGCTTCCTGGAGAGGGAGCGTCTGAAGAAGGAGCAGAAGCAGCTGCGTCGACCGCCGCCGCCGCCGTCCGACCAGGAGAAAGTCAAACCCTTCAAGGCCAAGCCGGTCCCCAGGTCGGTGTACGCGGCGGCGTCGGGGGATCAGATGAAGGAGGAGCAGCTGTATCGTTCCATCAAGATCCAGATGAGAGCTCATGAGATGCTCCACAGCGCAGCCATGCCTCCTAGCATGCTCACGCGCCGACCCAGCCAACGCAGGAGGACCAAATGCGAAGAAGCCGGAGGCGAGTGCTTCTCCCACACGCCGCAAATTAACAAGGAGGTTCCCGATTTCGATGCCAGTTATCGGCGCTTCCAGAAACACCTGGAGAAGCACAAAGAGGCGAAGCACAGCACTACCTGCGAACCCTTCGATTTGAGGACGTCGCAGATCTCCTCGCACCGAGAACGCATCCTGGACGACATCGAGAAGGAGCAGAGCAGCCCGCGGGCGCGGCGCTGGCCGTACATCAGCCCCGGGCCTCCTCGGACTCCCAACTCAAGTCTCTGCTCGTCCCTCTCTGGCAGCTTGGAGTTCCTTCCTGCCAAAGCCACGGACGCCACCAAAAAGCGCCAAGACGCTGTGAGGTACTGTTTCTGGGCCGAAGAAGCTCAAGCCTTCTTAGCCGAGATAGTGACAGACTAAAGTCCTCGCCGCTCGCCCTCCTTCCCCCAACATCCTTGGACCCATCCTCCGAGACCGCTCCTACACCCCACTAGAATTCTCACCTCTCCGCCCCCGCCCTCCCAGACTCATGAACCCCTTCCAAACCCTCCCACATCCGTGACCACATTGTCTCCCTGAGTAGAAAGACGCTGGAGCAGAGGAAGAAGGCGGAGGAGGAGGAGGAGCGCTGGAAGGAGAGGCAGAAGCGCCGAGAGAAGACGCTGCAGAGGGTGGTGGTGAAGCGAGCCCAGGCCAACGACCCCCACCAGGCCCTCTCGCAGACCCACCACGCCAAACTCAAGGAGATCAGGTACGACGAGGCGTCTGCCGCCGAAAAACCCGAGGCCGAATGCGATTGGAGTTACCCATAATCCTACTGCATGTCCTCTGCAGGAGACAGGAGCTCCAGCGCAGGAAGGAGTACCAGCAGGAGATCAAGGAGATGCAGCAGAGGGTGAAGGGGAGGCCGCTGCTGCTGGAGCAGGTTGCACAGGTGAACATCAGACATAGGACATGTGCGACCATGTGATCACCGCCAACACAGGTGTGATGTCACCCCCCCCCTCTCAAGGTCAGGTGGGATCGAAGCGTCGTCGGTAGCAGCGGAGCGATCCGGCCCTAAGTGTGCTAAACGTATGAGCACATTTTACAATGACAGCTATAAACACTCTAAACATCCCATGTTTGAGTCTGGCGCCATCGGGAGCCGCTGCCTGACCTGTAGCTTTTATTTTAACTTACTTCTTATTTTTACGACCCGACCACCTGCTAGTACTGCCCAAGGCTTCCAATAAAAGTAAATACAAATTCCCCCATTATCGTCTCGGTTACTGCCAGCCTCTACATCTACCAACAACTCCAACACACTCTCTGAGTACCTCTCAGATACTCTGCAGCTGCTCGCCTCCTGCGCCCTTCACTTCAGCGTCTCTGCTCAGCCCACTGAGCCCCCAGCTCTAGCCCCAAAGGAACACAATACCCTAGCTAGCCTTAACCGTGGGTACTGTTGGGCCTTAGTGGATGGGGGCGCTCTCTGTATACGTCATCGGTCATCAGGACCGAGACGGACCGATGAAACCCAACACTGACAGAGTATCTGCGTCTGTAGTTTCAGCTGTTGTCTCCCTGCTGTCGCTCATCTTGTGAATGTCCTCTGGTGACAGAGAAATGCCAAACAGGCAGCAGAGAAGCGCTACACGGACGCCCTGCGAGGATGTGACCTGACCCGGGAGCTCGTCAGCGGCAAGGTGGCCAACGCGACCGCCGACAGCGAGCAGAGGTAACGCCACGACATCGCAATCTGGGTGCAGAATAATCTTCTGTATTTATTCTCCTGAGGTTCTAACCACACCTACTTAGTTTGGTCCGGAACGGACTTTATCCCAGCCACGGTGTCCTGGTTCCTCTTCAGGGCGAAAGACCAAAGTTTTGGGACATTTTCAGACTTTTAGACCAGTTTACAGTTACAGCGGGATCAGGAGGAAAGTCAATGAAAGAATAAAAAGAAACCCAATAGGCGAACGAAGAGGTAGAGAGAGAATGTGTGTGGAAGAACATGGAGAGAAGAAGAAACGAGGAGGTTTTCAGTCCTATTATGATCCGGAGAAGAAATCAAAAAGTCCCAGATTCACAGCAACTGATGTCAGAAAGTCTTCTGTGTGTTATATACATGTAAAAGGTCTCGGCAGTCCAGGTTCACACGGCAAAACAGTCCAGGTTCACACAGAGAAACAGTCCAGGTTCACTCGGGTAAACAGTCCAGGTTCACACAGAGAAACAGTCCAGGTTCACTCGGGTAAACAGTCCAGGTTCACACAGAGAAACAGTCCAGGTTCACACGGGTAGACAGTCCAGGTTCACACAGAGAAACAGTCCAGGTTCACACAGTGAGACAGTCCAGGTTCACACAGAGAAACAGTCCAGGTTCACACGGTGAGACAGTCCAGGTTCACAAGGTGAGACAGTCCAGGTTCACACAGAGAAACAGTCCAGGTTCACAAGGTGAGACAGTCCAGGTTCACACGGGTAAACAGTCCAGGTTCACACGGGTAGACAGTCCGGGTTCACACAGAGAAACAGTCCAGGTTCACAAGGTGAGACAGTCCAGGTTCACACGGGTAAACAGTCCGGGTTCATGCTCCTGAGCCTGTGGGTGCTCAGATGGACACACATGTGAAGGTTCACAAAGGTTCACAGGTCAGACGACACCCCGCAATCCGATACTTTTCCGTTCTTTGTTGCAGCAGCCAAGACGAAGCAGACATGGGACCTGGACCTGTTCGCTACAGAAAGGTCTTCCTCGGCGGTGACGGCGTGGAAGACGACCCAAACCAAAAGGATGCTGGGAGTGACGAGGCGTCGTTACGCCACTGCGACGGAGACGACGCCAGTGGTCATCGCTCCGACTCGGATGAGGGCGGAGCTGATGAGCACCGCTCAGATGAGAGCGACCGGTACTCAGATGACCACGACGAATACTCCGAGGACAGCGAGCACGAGTCCGACACACGACAACAGGAAGCAGCGGCGTGATGTCATCAGATGTCATGATGGACTCTGGGAGGAGCTGAGTCCATCATAAGTCTAATTTCTATAATAACTGTCCTAGTCTGTTCATACACCTGACTCCTCTGAGGAGCAGCTGCTCCTGGCCGCGGCAGCAGAAACGAGGAGCGACAGTCGACTTTTACTCTTTTATTGTGACAGGAGACAGAAACGTTTTATTATTTATTTACCGAGGGACATTTATAGTGTCTCCCTGTGGATTTGTTCTTTAAAGACAGAATCATTTTAGATGTAACTTGAAATATATTATATATATATAATATATATATATATATATATATATATATATATATATATATATATATATATATATATATATATATATATATATATATATATATATATTATTTTATTTAAGAAAATAGAATCTCTGTATTTTTCATGTTACTGTAGTTTTCCGGCTGTTGCTGCTGCTGGTGAATAAAACCTGTTAATGGAACACGACTCTGTGAAACTCTGCTGAGAGAGAGAGATAGAGAGAGAGAGAAATGAGAGAGAGAGAAATGAGAGAGAGAAATGAGAGAGAGAGAGAGAGAGAGAGAGAGAAAGAAATGAGAGAGAGAAATGAGAGAGAGAGAAATGAGAGAGAGAGAGAAAGAAATAAGAGAGAGAGAAATGAGAGAGAGAGAAATGAGAGAGAGAGAAATGAGAGAGAGAGAGAGAAAGAAATGAGAGAGAGAAATGAGAGAGAGAGAAATGAGAGAGAGAGAACTGAGAGAGAGAGAGAGAAAGAAATGAGAGAGAGAAATGAGAGAGAGAGAGAGAGAGAGAGAGAGAAATGAGAGAGAGAAAGAGAAATGAGAGAGAGAGAAATGAGAGAGAGAGAAATGAGAGAGAGAGAAATGAGAGAGAGAGAGAAAGAAATGAGAGAGAGAAAGAGAAATGAGAGAGAGAGAGAGAGAAATGAGAGAGAGAGAGAGAGAGAGAAAGAAATGAGAGCGAGAAAGAGAAATGAGAGAGAAATGAGAGAAATGAGAGAGAGAGAGAGAGAGAAATGAGAGAGAGAAATGAGAGAGAGAGAAATGACAGAGAGAGAAATGACAGAGAGAGAAATGACAGAGAGAGAAATGACAGAGAGAGAAATGACAGAGAGAGAAATGAATCAGTCAGTGACTGAGTGAGAGTGTGGATGAGAGGGTGAGTGTGAGTGAGTGAGTGAGTGTGAAGGAGTGAGGGTAAGTAATGAGTGAGAGGGTGAGCAATGGGTGAGTGAATGAGAGTGGGAGTCTGGGTTAGAGGGTGAGTGAGTAATGAGTGAGCGAGTGAGAAATGAGTGAGTGTGTGGGTGAGTGAGTAATGACAGATTGAGAGGGTGAGTGAGGGTGAGTGATTGATGAGAGAGTGATTGATGAGAGAGTGAGACTAAGCTCTGATGTTTTATTTGGAACTAAACCCTATCATCACACAGGATGTTAAACACAGACTCTGACAGATATCAGACTGACTGAACTCAAACTCCTGGATGTTAAACTTCTTCATGAAGACCCACAGGTTCCCCACGTTCTTCAGACTGTGTGCCGTCTGTTCTGGACCTCCGGCCCGCTGCAGCACCGGAAGAACTCGCCTCGACAAAAACAAACTCAAAATAAAGGACTGCCTTCTTCAAGGGTTCTTCATCCTCATCATCATTTTATCAGACCGGGACTCACACAATTACTCTCTTTCTTTCTAAAGTTAATAATAATAATATTAATATTTTAAGGCAGTAGCTGCCGGGCCGGATCGGTCCGAAGAGGGTGGACATTTTTCTTCCTTGTCATGCTGTTTATAAAAATGTAACTACATTATTGATCCGAAACCTCCGCTCCACCACCATCACCTGTAAGAGCGGCTATAGCTTTAGTTTGATTATTTACAAGCATGCTACTAATTTATATGGACTTACTGTTAACAGAGAAAAAAAAAATGTACGTAAATCTTAAATACAAAATACATTTTGTATTTAAGATTATTAATTATGTAATTTGTCATGCTTAATGGTTTTTTTTGTTGATTGAGTCCTTGGACATGTCCTATTTATAACTATGTCACATAATTTGCTATTAAGCTGCTTATACAAAAACTACATTTCATTACATCTTCTTATTAATTATTAAAGAAATGTATTGCGTGTCAGGACTATGTTATATTCTTATTATTCCCTGCCTTTTGGCTCAGTGACGTCAGCATCCAAACAACCAATCGGAAGGCGAGTAGGCGGGTATTTCGTCCAAATTTTGAGGGGCATGGAAAAGTTTTGGGCCAGATTGACAGCTCCTCCCAGTTTGTGACACACATGACATCAGCGTCGGAACAGCCAATCACATTACAAGTGGGCGGGTATTTAATCCAAATTTTACGCGGCGCGCGACGGGCCGAAACACCGAGAATGAATATCCCGGTCTCAACCGGTTCCAACCGGTCCGTGGTTGGAAGCATGAGCTCAGAGGAAGAGCACACGCATTAAAACAAATCCGCTCTCCAACAGTGTGTGCGAATAGACCCAGAAATAAAAAAACGAGACTCTTTTTCCGTGATTATGACCCGGAATACCGCTCTAAGTGTGACTCCGAGAATCTGTACTGTTAGCTTTGATTAGAATCCTTGACTTTTCCAATAGCATGCTAAGTTGCTATTAGCCTAATGGGTAGTCGGCAGTTAATTTAGTTTGCTACAGAAAGAAATGCTTCAAACTGGGTGAATATTCGAAACTATAGCCTTTGTTTAACCTGAAAATTATTTAATCCACCGCCAAGTCTCCTTCGCTGCGGTGTTTAATTTTAATTTAGCAGTGTCATTCAGAAAAGCTAACATAGCATTAGCATTCTGCTTGCACGAGCAGAGCGTGCCATGTAATAACATCGCACCGTCGCCACCAAGAAGACTAATATCTCGATCTTCAGCCACAGCGTACACTAGCAAACGGCCACTACTTCTTTTCGACTAAAGGACAAGACATACGAGGTAAGTGTAGCCCGATTAGCGCCAATGCTAACCATCGTGGGCTTACGCTAGCATCAGCTTCCAAATATAACGTGGGAATGTTTACCTGGGACTTAACTGGTAATCTAAGACACATCGAGGCACATTGTAGCTTCGTTCTGTATCTATTCCTAACTGCATTCAGCAGATTCTAAAGCATTTAGCTGCTTTCAATAGTCGCTAAACCAGCGTATCAGTTGGGCTGTGGTGCGTCCAGCTGCAGCCACGAGTGGGCGCTGTTTCGCGGTTTACAAGTGGATTGATTTCAATGTGTGACATACAGTAAATGGACCACGAGGGCTGGCTGCGTTGACGTGACAGGTCTCTTATCTTCAGTGCTTTCTACAACATTCACGAATGAGAAAACTTATCGTCATTGTGCAGAGATTCGAAAACCATACATTACATTTTTTATGGCACTCATCACAGAAATGGAAAGATCGTGTCAAACACAACAACAACAATTGAAAATACTATGCATTCAAATAATGTCAATAGAGATCTCGCTGAAAGAGAGCTGCAGCATTATTTAGCGTAAAGTATACTTCACTTTCGTACTCATTATTGCTATGCACAATTCATGTTTACATACATTCTATTGAATTATTCCTGTGGCTGCATTTCATTTTACACTCAATTTTATTACCCGTATAATACTCTCTTTTGATTTCTATGATACTATATCTTACTTGGTATTGTATTATCGTATACACTTTTTGTTTACTTGATTTTTAACTGTATGCTGCAGCACTCTAATTTATTTTAATTAGGAGTGTTATCTGAATTGCAAATTGCGTGCACAGGTTTTGATGAGAGGAAATTTGGTATTTACAGCATCTCCAAAGTTTGTAAAGTGACGCTAGACAACACAATAATGACACGTACACATCTTCATACCTATTCATACATAAATAAACATACATTTAATAAAGTAAAATTTGGCAAAAGAGTCCAAACTCCAGGAAAAATAGGTTATACATTCCAGTAGTCGAGTGCAGTTGTGCAATTGAAGTTGAAGGTCAAGAGACCAGTTACGAGTCTCCGGTGGGGGCATGAGTGTGTGCATGGAGGACTTGTCCAGGAGATTGACAGTTAGGGGGAAACTGTTGTTGAGTTTTATAGTACTAGAGCGTGTCGTCCTGTATCACCTGTCTGGAGGGATCTCTGAGTGTATTTGACTATGGATGATGTATAAAGCCTGCCTGTCTTTCTTTTTATTTTACTTCTTACTCCATGTTTACGCCTGTATCACTGCTGCGCTTCAAGGAAATACGGGAGATCTTTGTTATTCAATATTAAGAATTCCTTCCCCCACTGTTTGTTGTTTGCCGTTATCCATTTCATTTATTTGGGAATACTGAATATTGACTTTTGTTTATTTGAATTGTAATGTAATTTTTTTTATTGAACTATATTATTGGCTCGTCAAGGATTTGGGAATTTGGGGTCAAGCCCAACGCAAAGCCACCAAAGCCTTCACTAATGCTGCACACCGGGTGAGTCAGTCAGTGGCTGCTGATGAAGAGGAAGGACAATATCTGGCCTCCTAGGTCCTTTTGAAGCTAACTTCATCAGAATTCTTTATAAAGAACATGATCAGATTAATGCGTTGGGCAACCGGACGTGCGCACCATCTTCACGCCTGGAGGAGATGGGCAGCGACGTGGCCAACGCTACCGGCCGGACAACTGGAGAATATTGGGGCTAACGGCCGAAACGCTCATTGTCTCTGTTACGCCCACTGCCCAAAACTCCACCCCCAAAGGAACCTCAAAGGAACAAAGGCATGAATAATAGACACAGTTTGAAGAGTGCCCCTCTCTTCATCGTGACGTCACTACTCGAAACGCGTACTTTTCATTTATTTTATTTTGAATGCAGCGAAACACGTAACGTAACCAAAATGTAATCCTCTCTGGGATATACCAAAACCAGCGTGGGGGAACTTTCATGTAATCCGTTCATGTTTCCAAAATCTTACAAACAGCCAGACGGACATACTGGAGTGAAAACATAACCCCCTCCCTTGTCACAGGTAATTAAGCCCTGTCCACGCGTTCTTAGGTTCTTTTAAAAACCTGCATTCTTTCAAATGGTCACCATAAATAGATAATTTGAAAACTCCATCCATAACGCTCCGGGTTTAAGTTTGATGTGCTGATGTGTCTATGACATAACCGGGTGTATATACGTGTATAAATATACGTGGCTACAAAAATTGTAAAAGAAAATACTCCCAGCGTCTGCCGGGTCGCAAAATGACCCATCGGATTAAAACACTGCAATTGACCCATGAAGGGAAAAGGGACAACGAGTTGGACTATCGGCATTGTACCGCCAAACACATCAGTTCCACCAGGGATCAAGCTTCAGACCTTCATTTGTGGCTTCACAGAGGTATCATCCTCAGCAGGCCTAAGGATACACCGAGGCAGGAAGAAGTGTTTGAAGGAAGAGGAACAGGGACCTCACATCAACCATTACTTCTTAAGAAGCAGCGGAGAGGAACCGCAGAGAGGAAACTGGAGAAAATGGGAGACCTGATCCACAACTCTGCTTTGGAGAGGTTTGAAGCAGCAGATAAGAGAGGGTAGGGGAGTGATAACAGGAAGTAGACGGTCCATTTAAGGAAAGAAGTCAAAAAGGTAATGGAGCACAGCCACAGATGAGGAAAAGGAAGGTAATAACTTGCTACTGATTGAAATCAGGAGCCGCTCGGCTGCATTGAGTCGAGCCTGAGAGAGGAGCAGAAGGAAGGAACAACCCAGGAGAAACTTCTTCCAGCGACCTCATTCAACTTTGCATAACGGCTTGTTTAGAAAGGAGGAAAGTGGCAAACTCCCATAATCAAAGAAGGTTCTTGAAGACCACCTTAAAGCAACCCACGCCGACAGGCAGCAGAACGAGCAGTTCTCTCTCATCCGATGCCTCGGTCGCATTCCCCAGAACATCAAGTGAACAACGGCCCACCCAGGTGGAGTGAGGGAGGAAGGACTGGTCCGATGGGCAAGGGCTGCATATTCCCCCGGGTCCAATGGAGGTCCCATACAAGGCTCACAAAAACGCCCCTGACACTTTACACTTTCTTTGGAGGCTAATGAAGATTCTGCTGACGAAGCATCTATAGCATTAGCATCACGTAGTCATAGTAATGAGAGAAAAGGATGCTAAGCGTATCAGCCTCCTGAATGAAGAAGGACTAATCCTCTTCAGTTTGTAGCGGAGGCCAATCACCTTCCTAGAGAAAGCAGAATTGTAAATCTTTTTTTTTTGAATCTCGCTTGACTGATTGTTTTTAATTATTACCTTGAAAAACAATCTGATGTACCCCAAAAGTTACCTGTACCCGCCTTTGAGAACCATGCTCCACCTATCCCTGCTCGTAAAACTCTCTCTTGACTCCGTGTTGGATATCTGTGTGTGCGTGTTCTTCTGAATTGCCTGCCTGGTATGAGTTTGAACGGGCGATCGCTGATTCAACTGTACGTTTCGGTCGGGGTTAAACTCTGAATCCTTTCCTCCTCTCCTCCCCCTCAGAAGCTCTATGCCAGCAGAAATGTCCATGTTGGCCGATCACCCAGCCAGACAGCTGCTGGACTTCAGTCAGAGACTGGACATCAACCTGCTGGACAATGTTGTCAACTCCATGTACCATGACATTGGATCCCAGGTGAGGAGCCCCTCTTTCAACTGTATTTGGACGGGGGCCACATTTAGTAACCCGAGTCGCATCGGATTATGAACAAGGCCCCTCATTGGTTAAAAGTGTATTTTTAGCAGGCCCTACGATGATGTTGCTTCACTGGGATCTGCCTCATGCCAAATGACCCGACACCGCTGCTTTCCTCGGTCCTGGGAAACTCCTCCCACTATGTAGTATCAGGTGTTTGTCATAAATACCAGAGGATCATAAAATAAAAGATTATGTTCCACATGTGGTGGGTCTGGATCTGGGGCTCCTTCCCTTTCACAGAAGGACGTAAAGCGGACCGATCGGTACCAACCAGCCCCAACATTAGAACCTGGTATTAATGTTAGCTAAAGTAAACTTAATTAATATAAGTGAGATAAAAGAGAGCCCTTTGTTAAAAAAGATAAATCTGCTACATCTCTGGAGGAGGAGGACTTAGACTTAGACTCACATTAGAGCCTGAAAAATTTTTGAGTCCGAAGAACCTGCCGAACACACTGATCAAAAAACCTGACCTGACAGAAAAGCTCTGCCGGGCTGTTTTTGTGTTTGAGTGTAGGATCCTGCAGAATAAATGACTGGATCAGTGCAGATCTCAGGTCTCTGCTGACTCCAGCACTGCAGGAGAGGAAGAGTTCCCCGCTGATGAACCCAGGAGGCAGCCGTCCAACACACTGACCGAATCTTTGGACTGGAAAAGTACCACCCGTTGTTAATTCAGAGACTTCCTGTTGCCGATCCTACCAGTGTGAGATTTACCTGAGGTTCCCTCCATGAAGGCAAAATACAGAACATATATTTACATTAGAGGGGGGGGGCTGCAGAAAAGGGTTTGGCTTATTATTTTTGTGGATACTTGCAAAATCCTTTTTTTTTTAAAGTTTCATTTTTCAATGTTGAAAGTGTGAAAACGATCCTTTATCCGTGTCCAAACTCTTGCTGCTGGAGGTAGAGGAGGAGGTGTTTCCCTCGGTCACTGCTGGTAGAGGAGGACTGATGCACTCTGGGAACTCAAAGGTTTGCTGTTCTGTCCTCTTTCAGCAACGAGTGGCCCAGGAAGTTCTCACCAACTTGAAGGACCACCCAGACGCCTGGACCAGGGTCGACACCATCCTGGAGTTCTCTCAGAACATGAAAACCAAAGTACGTACCTGACGCTCGCTGCTCTTCTGACGGGGAGGAGCTATAATCCCTCATCAGTATCTACCTGTCA
Organism: Lophius americanus; assembly: GCA_037951165.1. NCBI lineage: Eukaryota > Metazoa > Chordata > Actinopteri > Lophiiformes > Lophiidae > Lophius > Lophius americanus. The sequence continues at coordinate 1,050,051 of JBBDHG010000184.1, forward strand.
GTCAAACCTTTGCTTGCGTCCGGCTGTAGATCTGCAGTTGTCTCTCCTGTTATTTGGGTTCTGGTTGAGACGAATGTCCTTTAAGAGTTCTGACGTCTCCGTTTGTCTCTCAGTATTATGCTTTACAGATTCTGGAGACGGTCATCAAGACGCGCTGGAAGATTCTCCCCAGAGATCAGTGTCAAGGTCAGTCTGAGGTGAAAGAAAGAAGTGAGGAGGAAGGAGGTTTTCCTCTATTGACTCTTTGAATGTTCTTAAAGGCATCAAGAAATATGTGGTCGGCCTGATCATCAAGACGTCGTCGGAGCCTGCAAACATGGAGGTGAGGTATCACACACCTAAGATCCGGTCATCTGTGGACGGGTTTGTGCAGTTCCACGCTAACGGCGCTGTTCTGGCGTTCCTTTTTCAGAGAGAGGGGGTCTACATCTCCAAACTCAACATGATCCTCGTGCAGGTAAATGCAGATCCCCGGTTAAACACGGGAGCAGAGGCTGACATGGAGGTTTCCAGGCCTGGGACTCACAAATGTTCTTGTCCGGACCCGGTTTAGATCCTGAAGCAGGAGTGGCCCAAACACTGGCCGTCCTTCATCAGTGACATCGTGGGCGCGAGTCGGACCAGCGAGAGCCTCTGCCAGAACAACATGATCATCCTCAAACTGCTCAGCGAGGAGGTCTTCGACTTCTCCAGCGGTCAGATGACCCAGGTGAAGGCCAAGCACCTCAAAGACAGGTGAGGCATCAAAGGCATTTTTGAGGGACACTTGGTTCCGGTTGCCGTGTCTGACGGATTTCTCCTCTTTCTGTTTTTCAGCATGTGCAACGAGTTCTCGCAGATATTCCAGCTGTGCCAGTTTGTGATGGTAAGACCAGGTCGCCGTCAGACCCAACGGCGGCCGCTCTCGGCATCCGCCCCTCGAGTCCATTCTCTCACACGTGTCCTCTTCATCTGTGTAGGAAAACTCCCAGAATGCCCCGCTGGTCCACGCCACACTGGAGACTCTCCTCCGCTTCCTGAACTGGATTCCATTGGGCTACATCTTTGAGACCAAACTCATCAGCACTCTGGTGTACAAGGTGAGCGAACCAGTTCTTGTCCACTGGAGGGATGTTTGAGCCCAGGAGGAACGTCCATCAGGGGGCTTTGATGTTTTTTCTCTCCCACCCTTTAGTTCCTCAACGTACCAATGTTTCGCAACGTGACGCTGAAGTGTCTGACGGAGATCGCCGGCGTGAGCGTCAACCAGTACGAAGAGCAGTTTGTCAACTTGTTTACCCTCACCATGAGCCAGCTCAAACAGGTAAACACACTCCTCGGCAGTGGTGCAGACACACACAGACACACACACACACACGCACACACACACACACACACACACACACACACACACACACACACACACACACACACACACACTTTCAAACTCTACATTTGATGCGGTTGTTGACTGACTGTGGAAAAACTCTCCATCGTTCATCGACTCGACTTCTCGGGGGATTTTAACTTTCTTGTCAAATGTTCCAGAACCTGGTCTTGACTTCAACCTGAGGTTCTAACAGCACTGCTGTTGGTTTGAAGTGAAATCAGTCTCGATTCCCTGCAGCGTTCTCAAAGCGCTCAGTGGACGCAGTCTGTTAGGACAAATGATTGACGGACGTTTGGTGACGTCCCTCTCTCTCCTCCGCTCAGATGCTGCCTTTGAACACCAACATCCGACTGGCCTACGCCAACGGGAAGGACGACGAGCAGAACTTCATCCAGAACCTCAGCCTGTTCCTCTGCACTTTCCTCAAAGAACACGGCCAGCTCATCGAGAAGAGGCCCAACATGCGAGAGAGCCTCATGGAGGTAGGACCTCAAAGCATCTGACTGTAACTCCTTGTTCCTCTTTGTAGCAGAGATAGTGAATCGTCGTACTCCTAGAAAATGATCCGGAGAACAAACCTCCTGCTGTTAGAACCTGGAGGCTGTGACCTCACCTCACCTCACCACGCTCTGCTCGCCCTCAGGCCCTGCACTACATGCTGCTGGTGTCAGAGGTGGAGGAGACGGAGATCTTTAAGATCTGCCTGGAGTACTGGAACCACCTGGCGGCGGAGCTCTACAGGGAGAGTCCCTTCTCCACCTCCAGCACGCCGCTGCTGTCCGACGTCCCGCCCCGCAGACACCTCTACCTGCCCGTACTCTCCCAGGTAGGACCGGCACACTGTTCAGAGGCATGACAGAACAAAACCTTCACCTTTGGTTCACACCCATGGATTCTGTATCCTGAATGACCTTCATCGGTGGGGTCATTATAATAAGGCTCTTAAAGCAGCCTCCTCTTCATCTGTGGCTGAATGGAGTTGGACTTTTTTTTTCACTCTTTGTTACTAAACTTGTTCTGGAAATGAGAAACTGTGAGCATCAGATGTTGTTCTGCCGCGGATGCAGGGCTGCACACTTTGGACCCATAAACAAGACATGATTAGTTTAATTTATTCTAAGTTTATGTTAATTATTTGTCTGCTTTCATTCATGCAAACGTTGTCGATGCGATCGAACATGTCGCTGCTGAGAATTAGGAAGCGTCTCACATCCGTCCTCTTCCTTTTTCTTGAAGGTGCGTCTGCTGATGGTGAGCCGCATGGCCAAACCCGAGGAGGTTCTGGTGGTGGAGAACGACCAGGGCGAGGTGGTGAGGGAGTTCATGAAGGACACGGACGCCATTAACCTGTACAAGAACATGAGGGAGACTCTGGGTAAGACGAACTATGACCTTCCTCAGCGAGTTATAGGAGGGAAATACCATTTCTTTCTTTCGGGTCGTTTATGCTAGTGTTAAATTCTGCTCAGTCCGGTCGCAACACTGAGCCCGCCAATTCTAATGCCTTCTTTTCTAAGAAGATGATGAAGATGAGTAACCAGATGTGACCATGAATGAGTTATCACTGATCCCACTCTGCATCTGCAGTGTATCTGACCCATCTGGACTACGCCGACACTGAACGCATCATGACTGAGAAGCTCCACAACCAGGTGAACGGCACCGAGTGGTCCTGGAGGAACCTGAACATGCTCTGCTGGGCCATCGGCTCCATCAGCGGCGCCATGCACGAGGAAGACGAGAAGAGGTTCCTGGTCACGGTCATCAAGGTGCGACACACGCTAGATTTTTGTGCAGATTCTCCTTCAACCGGGTCGTGTTAGTCCACCAGGACCGAGTAGGAAGCAACTGGACTTCCTTTCTCCAGACTCAGAGGATATATTTTCTCCATCAAGCAGTTAAAAATACGTGAACGGGCCATAATCCTGGACCCGTCCTCTAGATTCTGACTCGGTGCCGTTTGAGTGTTGAAGTGTTTGAGACATGGGGTTGTGTGTCATGTGATCAGGACCTGCTGGGCCTGTGTGAGCAGAAGAGAGGGAAGGACAACAAGGCCATCATAGCCTCCAACATCATGTACATCGTGGGCCAGTACCCGCGCTTCCTGCGGGCCCACTGGAAGTTCCTCAAGACGGTCGTCAACAAGCTGTTTGAGTTCATGCACGGTGGGAAACGCCTCCCTGCAAATACTTCAAACATTTTAAAAAATCCACGTGGCCTTAAATGCATCTTCGTCATCGGCGAGGCTTATGACGGCGTGCGTGTCTTCCTCCTCTTCTTCAACACAGAGACCCACGACGGCGTACAGGACATGGCGTGCGACACCTTCATTAAGATCGCCCAGAAGTGCCGGCGTCATTTCGTCCAGGTTCAGGTGGGCGAGGTGATGCCCTTCATCGACGAGATCCTCAACAACATCAACACCAACATCTGCGACCTGCAGCCGCAGCAGGTGAGTTCTGTGTCCGGGCGTCCTGCCAGCTGTTTCACGCCGTGGATTTCACCTCCCCCCCCCCCCGTCTCCTCAGGTGCACACGTTTTACGAGGCGGTGGGCTACATGATCGGAGCTCAGACGGACCAGGCGGTCCAGGAGCTCCTCATAGAGAAGTACATGCTCCTCCCCAACCAGGTTTGGGACGACACCATCCAGAAGGCCACCAAGGTGAGGCGCGAGCAACGGTGCTCCTTAACTCCTTCACACGTTCTCCTTCATTCAACGTGACCTCTGACCTACTTCTGTGCGGCAGAACGTGGACATCCTGAAGCACGAGGAGACGGTGCGTCAGCTGGGCAGCATCCTGAAGACAAACGTGCGAGCCTGTAAAGCCGTGGGTCATCCCTTCGTGGTCCAGCTGGGACGCATCTACCTGGACATGCTCAACGTCTACAAGTGCCTGAGTGAAAACATCTCCTCGGCGGTCCAGACCAACGGTCCGTGTCTTTATTCCGCTACGCTTATTATTACGCGCCGCTTATTATTACGCGCCGAGAGGAACCGCCTCTGAACGTGTGAGACGCTGTCGGCTGCTGTTTACAGGCGAGATGGTGACGAAGCAGCCTCTGATCCGGAGCATGAGGACGGTGAAGAGGGAGACGCTGAAGCTGATCTCCGGATGGGTCAGTCGCTCCAACGACCCTCAGATGGTGAGCGGACTTTCATTTTCCCCTCTTTGAAGAATGCGAGTGTGGGCTGCTGGTTTCCTTACGCCTCCCTGTGTGCTTGTGTGGTCCAGGTGGGAGAGAACTTTGTGCCCCCCCTGCTGGAGGCGGTGCTCATCGACTACCAGAGGAACGTGCCGGCGGCCCGGGAGCCGGAGGTCCTCAGCACCATGGCAACCATCGTCAACAAGCTGGGGTTCCACATCACCGGAGAGATCCCCAAGATCTTTGACGCCGTCTTCGAGTGCACGTTGAACATGATCAACAAGGTCCGTTTGAGTGGAAGAATCGCCGCCGCCGCCACCGGACCTCATGATGTCACTCTCAATGTCTCTAACCCTTCGCCGCTTCACTCCCCTCTCGCCAGGACTTTGAAGAATTCCCAGAACACAGAACACATTTCTTCTATCTCCTGCAAGCCGCCACGTCCCAGTGCTTCCCGGCCTTCTTGTCCATCGCCCCGGCCCAGTTCAAACTGATCCTGGACTCCATCATCTGGGCCTTCAAGCACACGATGAGGAATGTGGCCGACACAGGTATGAGACGGCGCTCGCCCCTCGCGTCACAAGAAGAAGCGGCGTCTGCAGTGACGTCGTCATTGCTGGTTGAATGTCAGACGGCTGAGGGTGTGGTGGTTTCTCTCTGGGTCTGACCCGGTCTCCTCCTCTCCTGCAGGTCTGCAGATCTTGTACACCCTCCTGCAGAACGTGTCTGCGGAGGAGGCGGCGGCACAGAGCTTCTACCAGACGTACTTCTGTGACATCCTGCAGCACATCTTCTCCGTGGTGACGGACACCTCCCACACCGCAGGTAAAGCCGCTCCATCCACCGCCGCACTCTCCAGCCTGTGAATGTTCATGTTCTGACCCGGCTGACGGGCTCCCCGCCTGCCTCCGCCCGGTCTACAGGTCTGACGATGCACGCCACCATCCTGGCCTACATGTTCAACCTGGTGGAGGAGGGGAAGGTCAGCGTCGCTCTCAGTACCACCAGTGCGGTGAACAACCAGGTCCATGTCCAGGAGTACATCGCCAACCTTCTAAAGACCGCCTTCCCCCATCTGCAAGAGTGAGTAGACCCGATTCCTGCCCAGAACCAGATGGTCCGGTCCGCTGGTTAGGATTACACCCAGAATGCACCACGGCTATGAGTCAGGGTTTGAGTGAGGATGTATCTGAGATCAGGAGGTTTGACCCAGGGTCTTTAAAGTCCTAGAACCCAGAAGTGAGTCGGCACCGTGGCTCTCCGGGTTTCCTCTTACGAGCCCGTCTCACAGAATCTGATAACAGAATCTACAAATGAATGTGAATATTGACGTCGAGCCGTGGATTCACACATGGTCCCAGTGATGCAGCACCAGGCTGAGACTGAACCTGCAGCCTGAAGGCATCAGAGCAGCGAGGAAGTTCTACCGACGCCGGTCCGTCGGGTAGGGTCCTAACAGATGTTTGTGTCTCTGATCCCTCCTGTCCGTCTGCTCCTCTGGTCCTCAGCGCTCAGGTGAAGGTGTTTGTAACGGGTCTGTTCAGCCTGAATCAGGACATCCCCGCCTTCAAGGAGCACCTGAGGGACTTCCTGGTCCAGATCAAGGTGAGGATATCTGTCTGCGTTTGGGACCTTTACGGGTCTCACTCAAAGCAAGAACTAAATGATAACCTCCTAGTCTCTCTGTGCCGGAACCGGTCCGATGGCATCAGTGGGATTAATCACACCGGTCCAAAAACACAGGATGTAGGAAACCAGCTCCGATCCCTTGAATTCTGGTTTTCCCTTTAGTTTTTGGATTTTATCATAAAAGAAATATCTAATTTTGAGAAACAAAGAGATAGATAAACGTAATATAGAATGTAAAACATGTCAAATAAGACCTAAGAGAAACAAAGAACTGTGTAAACACACGTTTTCTTAGTGTAGAAGAAAGACTAAACTGATTGGGGAAAGAGAACCGGCTGGACTTTCAGCACCGATCCGCTGACCCTCTGCTTGGGTGACCCCACAGGAGTTCGCCGGCGAGGACACGACGGACCTGTTCCTGGAGGAGCGAGAGTCGGCGCTGCGCCAAGCTCAGGAGGAGAAACACAAGCTCCAGATGTCGGTGCCCGGAATCCTCAACCCTCACGAGATCCCGGAGGAGATGTGCGACTGAAGCGGCGGCGGCGGCGTGAGCGAAGCGGCTCCGGCGGGGAAAGGTCGAGAGAGAGACGGAGAGAGAGAGAGAGAGAGAGCGAGCGAGGACGCTTCTGTTTTTCTTTTGAAGTGTGTCTGCGAGCGTGTGCGTGATTGAAGATAGAATGGGGGGCCGGAGGACGGACCCCGGCACTCGGTTGTACTTCGACCAAATCAATGTCAATATGTAAATGAGAATGGACCCCCTCCACCCCGGCACGGATTTCCCCCCCCCTCCTCCCCCGACACAATTATTTTATACAAATATTTTTCTGTGTGTGAGAAACGGCATCTCTGGTTCAATCATTGCTTATTAAAACTCTCCGTTTGTTTCTTGAACGCCTGCATGAAGTGGAAAGAGTTCTTTTCTGGCCCCTCCCTCCTGTTCATATGTAAAATAAAGAGGAGGCTCCGGCGCCGGAGCCCGACGGACGGTTCTGCTCAGACGGAGGAGCGGCCCTGCTCCTCCCTCCTCCTCGTTTCAGTTTGTCAGCGTGTGGGTTGTTCTTCCCTTTTTTCTTTTTTGTAACTCCGGTTCTGATTGGGTCGAGCGTCAGCTGGACCGCTCAGCGTATGGATGAGGAGGAAGGCTGTGTGCTCATCATCCTCCTGTTTGTAAAGCTGTCTTCGCACTCTGAGAATATAAAGTTGGATATTTTTACAAAAAAAAAAAAAAAAAAAGGTGTGATTGTGTTTTTATTCTGCTGAGGACCCGACGACCCGGCAGAACCCGGATCCACTCCTGCCGTGAGGTTAGAAAGGTTGATTCTGGAGGGACATTTTTCCCATTTTAACCTCAAATGTGAGGATATGTTAACAATTTTATACTGGAAAAGACCCCCCCCCCCCCCCATCAGAAATCATTAAATAATGAAGAAGATGAGGATGATTAACGGAAGATCTGCCGATATATTACGTAAGAGTTTCTTCTGATGCACGGATCTCTGGAGGGGCTAAATATCCCCTCTGGGATGGGAACACCTCAGGACCCCCCGGGTTGAGCTGGAGGGTGTCGCTGTGGAGGGGGACGTCTGGAATACCCTTCATAACCTGCTGCCACCCTGATCCGGCGCCGTACAAGAGGAGGAAGATGGAATTAGCTTGCTAGCTTTGTATTTTTATTTTTTCCCCTCCCGAACATGTGGGCTGGTTCTGACTGGTTCTACGGTTTTATGTACTGACCCGGTTCAAGAGTAGACGAGGAAATGACGAGGAAATGACATCTAAGCCGTTTAAGATAAAAACACCTTTAATGGTCCTCAGAAAATAAAGACGATGGAAAAATACTTTTCTTTTTTTTTTTTCTTGCATATTTTCTTTCGTTTCATGTTTGTTTGTTTTTTTAACCGTTGAAATGATTTCAGGATGAAGTTATGAAGACGTTTCATGACGACAGCGAAGATTTAAAGAAAATAAATAAAAGCTCCGCCTAGTGATTAAAACCTGAACTGTTAGAATAAAAACACGATGAATACGAGGTAGATGAGAAACGATGGCAGGAAAACTTTTGGAGTTAAAACTCCCCCTACTGTCAGAAATATACAACCGACCGTTGCCAGAATCACTCCAGTCCTTCCTCGCACCGAGGTCAACGTGGGGATAGAATCTGAAAATGAACCGTGAGTTATCGCGTTAACACGACTTCATGTATCCACGTCTTGTTGTTGCTGCTGTTCCCCGTTCTTAATTTACCCACTAGGGGGAGCTTCTTCTTTTTCTTTTTTCTTTTGGAACTAACTGATATTTAAGACTGAACTCTGAAAAACGATGAATCTAGCGTAGCCGTATGTGGCGCTAATCCTCTTCCGTATCAAATTTCTGCTTTTACTTGTTTACGTTTTTACATCTGAAGGTGATACTTCCATGATGTCATGCTTTCATAAATCCTGAAATAAAATCCTGAGCATGATTGACGATGTGACCGTAATGATCAGGACTGACGTTAACTAAAAGCATTAAGTCCGTCAAACTGTTAAATAATACATCATATAATTAAGTCAGGAAGAGACCTTGTTTATTTAATCCTGAACAAAATGTTAAAATGTATCTAAATCACCCCATTAGAGAAAAAACACACAATAATGTCAGTTACAAAAATCCACTTTACACTCAGATTACAGAAAATAATAATATTTTTGTTTGAATACTTAATTCAATGAAAAATGTAAGTTATTTGGTTTATGATGTTTTTGTCAGGATGTGAGTTTAATTTAGAGGAAAGGGTTAAAAAAAGAAGATCCAGGTGCAGATGTGTAATAGTTGTCCAGGTGCAGATGTGTAATAGTTGTCCAGGTGCAGATGTGTAATAGTTGTCCAGGTGCAGATGTGTAATAGTTGAGTAGGTGCAAATGTGTAATAGTTGTCCAGGTGCAGATGTGTAATAGTTGAGCAGGTGCAAATATGTAATAGTTGTCCAGGTGCAGATGTGTAACAGTTGTCCAGGTGCAGATGTGTAATAGTTGAGCAGGTGCAGATGTGTAATAGTTGAGCAGGTGCAGATGTGTAATAGTTGAGCAGGTGCAGATGTGCAATAGTTGTCCAGGTGCAGATGTGCAATAGTTGTCCAGGTGCAGATGTGTAATAGTTGAGCAGGTGCTGATGTGTAATAGTTGCCCAGGTGCAGATGTGTAATAGTTGAGCAGGTGCAGATGTGTAATAGTTGTCCAGGTGAAGATGTGTAATAGTTGAGCAGGTGCAGATGTGTAATAGTTGAGCAGGTGCAGATGTGTAATAGTTGCCCAGGTGCAGATGTGTAATAGTTGAGCAGGTGCAGATGTGCAATAGTTGCCCAGGTGCAGATGTGTAATAGTTGAGCAGGTGCAGATGTGTAATAGTTGAGCAGGTGCAGATGTGTAATAGTTGAGCAGGTGCAGATGTGCAATAGTTGTCCAGGTGCAGATGTGCAATAGTTGTCCAGGTGCAGATGTGTAATAGTTGAGCAGGTGCTGATGTGTAATAGTTGCCCAGGTGCAGATGTGTAATAGTTGAGCAGGTGCAGATGTGTAATAGTTGTCCAGGTGAAGATGTGTAATAGTTGAGCAGGTGCAGATGTGTAATAGTTGAGCAGGTGCAGATGTGTAATAGTTGCCCAGGTGCAGATGTGTAATAGTTGAGCAGGTGCAGATGTGCAATAGTTGCCCAGGTGCAGATGTGTAATAGTTGAGCAGGTGCAGATGTGTAATAGTTGAGCAGGTGCAGATGTGTAATAGTTGAGCAGGTGCAGATGTGCAATAGTTGTCCAGGTGCAGATGTGCAATAGTTGTCCAGGTGCAGATGTGTAATAGTTGAGCAGGTGCTGATGTGTAATAGTTGCCCAGGTGCAGATGTGTAATAGTTGAGCAGGTGCAGATGTGTAATAGTTGTCCAGGTGAAGATGTGTAATAGTTGAGCAGGTGCAGATGTGTAATAGTTGAGCAGGTGCAGATGTGCAATAGTTGTCCAGGTGCAGATGTGTAACAGTTCTCCAGGTGCAGATGTGTAATAGTTGTCCAGGTGCAGATGTGTAACAGTTGTCCAGGTGCAGATGTGTAATAGTTGTCCAGGTGCAGATGTGTAATAGTTGTCCAGGTGCAGATGTGTAATAGTTGAGCAGGTGCAGATGTGCTATAGTGCAATAAGGGGAACTAAATATATCTATATATAGATATATAGATATATAGAGTTTTATAGTTATATAATCTAGATATTTATGGGTTTATATAATATTCAAAACACAGAAAAACAACAATTATTAGCTGTTAAACTCAGAATGTCTTTACATTCATAATAAACTTGGAAAAGCACTTTTTTTTTTATCATAATATACACTTTGGCTCATTGTTTGACTTCATTCTGCCTTCTTAAAAATACAGTCATAAAACATAAATCATCGTCTATTTCTTCTCTGAAGGTCAGTTTTAGTGAAAGTGTTAAAAAGTATTTAAAAAAACAACAATTAGTGCGTAAAGCCTGGAAACCTCCAGAAACCCACTGATCATCTTACATCAGGATGAATATAAAAAAACACGACACAGGCTACAAAAATCTACATATTGACAGAACTCCAAATAAATGTTGATAAAAACCTTTATGTATCAAACGTGATAAATATTTATCACGAAAGGTTTTACTGTATAATAATTTTTATTTTATTTTTAATCAATTACATGTTCAATCAATCCATCAGATATTTATAGTGAAATACCAAAAAACAATTTGTTTGAATGTAAGACTGTAATTTTTTTAATCAAAATTGACCCAAAACAATCCTGAAAAATCCCATAAGGGTTTTGATTAATTTATTCATCCGTTCCGGGTCTCTATGTTTCACGTTTGTTTTTTTTTTTCCAGCGGAAAGGATTTTATAACCGCATAATCCTCCCAACAACGACTGTGAGGAGATCTCGCGAGAATCCACAGAGAAGCCACTGATTCTCGCGAGAATACCGACAAAAGCCGAACGAGGGAATGAGACTGGCCGGAAACACCCGAGTGCTCTCCGCTCTTTATCGCCCCCCTTCTCCTTTAACATGGCTGCTGTGTCTGCTCTCTCAAGTGACGCTCAGATTGGATACTGACTCGACTTCTTTCATCCAGCGCCTCGCAACTCTTGGTGTCTATCGCCCTCGCTCGGATGCAAATCACGTCATTCATCTTTTCGTTTCCCCTGGTTTCATTCAGTGGAATAACCTTCACCAATCACTCCCTCCACTGGGCCTTTTTCCTTTTCACCCCCAAAAACAACTGCCTGCTGCCTACCAACAACAGCTCCCAGTGCAATGGTTTGAGTAGGTGCTCTCAGTTTCTTCTTCTTCATGAACAATGTGTGAAAACTGCGCCGAGCTGGTGGAGGTTTTAAATGAAAGTAAGTAAACAAATAATTTTTTTTTTTCAAATTTACATCAGGGTGAAGCAGCTGCTTCATGCTAGCATGGGAGCATGCTCGCTAGGAGGCTAGCTAAACAGAACTTTGTGTGTTTGCGTCGTTGGCTCGTCGTTTCAGCCACACTCTGCAGCAACGAGACGGAAGGAAATGTTGACGTTATTTTTGATGAACGTGCTGGAGAAGCTGACACTTATGTCTCCGTGGTCCCCCTCTTCCCAATCCAGCTTTGGGCCTGTCTGTCAAACACTACTCCTCACAGCAGCTAACTCCAAAATCGATTCAAAATCTTAATACTTCGGCCATTTTTGCATGTGGCATTACAGTCACGACTTAAAATGGACTTGCACAATCAGGTGTTGTGCACGCAGGTAGTCCTAGAAGGACGCCGCTGTTGCTAAAAAACAGCTTTTTGCCCGGATTTTGGAAGTTAGCTAAGTTAGCTTAGCCTCCAGCAGCCTGACTTTGTTTGATGTGTTTGTCAGGTCAGTCTGTCCACCCATTGTTCCACGGACGGCCACATTCACACCTCAGGGTCGCCTCCAAACCGGCCACAATAAACTCAATGTTCATATTATTGACATCCCTTTGATAATATAAGACCCTTCTGTGTGTTTTGTGTCTTTTTGCTAACATTCGTCTGAGCTCGCGACAGCCAGTAATTTAAGGCGTTAAATCACCGGATGTGGATAACCGCCGGCCCCTGGTGTGTTTTTGATATTTTAATGACTAACAAGGGTCGCTTTCGTGGCGGAATCGTCTCTAATCCTGCCACAAAGACCAGTTTGCCATGGCAACTTGAGCTAGCATGAAGTAATGCAAAGGCTAGCCTTGATGCTAACAGGCCTTGCTGCTTTTCAGAGTTGTTTCCGAACACCCTGATTTAATGATGAATTCAGTTTTGATAATGGGACTGGTGTTTATTTGATGTCACTCGAGTCCACGATGATCTTCTGTGGATGTGACGTGAAAGCTCCTCCGGCAGGCTTCACCTTCCTCCTGTACCTGAGTAAAGGATGGGCTGACCGCTTCACCTATCAAGAGACTAATTGCTTTTTTATAAAAAACTTTATTTAAATAAAGTATACAAATACTTCAAAAAATATATATAAAAATACAGTTACAGTATAAAACAGGAGACTGAGAGATTTGTGTTATTTGGTCTGTTTATATTTATGGTTTTAGTAGGTTCTATTGACACTTTTTAAATGTTGTTTCCTTTTTTTTTGATTTTAAAGTAGGGCTGATCGACTCTGGCTCAAATGACAATCGTGAATTTTTCGTTCTCTAATCGCCGTTCACTGTATTTTAAATATGTTGTTGCAACAAAGCAAACAGAATTTGTAAGGGTACCAAATACTACAAATATAAAAAGCGCTATAGAACCAGCACATCCAGAACCTTTCAGTTTACATAACAATTATGGACATGGGAAATGAATCTGTGTGCAACCCAGAAAGATGTGTGTGAACTCCGAGCAGCTCCACACAACGACTACCTGTCGCACGAGCTACGAGAGAGAGATGAGTAGCCTTCATGAAACAACAGAGAAGAAAGATGGAAGTGACCTCAAGAAGGAGTGATCAGAAACTACTCCTGCTGCTTCTATGCCATTCGGAGCGCCGACTCTGATTGACGTATGTCTCTTTATGTCCCCCGTGTGACGCCAGAGACCACCCTTGTGACATTTAAGGGGAATTTATACGTCAGCGCTTTGTGGCAATGCTTAGGTTTATTTTTATATCTGGTCTATGTTGATGCTTGGGTGGTAAAAGATTGTCTTCGATGTGCGTTTTTGACTTTTGAGGTTTTTACTCTGTATTTTTAAGAACAGCCACACCGTTGGAGTTTAAACCCTTTTCCGGCGGAGACTCTGTGCAGTCGGTTGGATTCATCCGGTTCTCTCCTGCGTCGGCCGGGTTCTCTTGGGGATTAATTATTTTTTCTTTTTATTGTATTTTTCTCTCACATAGGCAGACAGCTCTTCTCCTCCTGTCTCTTCCTCTACGTTTTGGTTTCTGGGTCATGTGATTTAACACCAGTGTTCTCATTGGCAGAGGGAAAGAGGTACGAGGTAGCAGGTGTTGTCGGCCCTGCAACGACTGGTTCTTACCAGAACCAGATGCTGGTGCTGCTGTGTTTTGACATCACGCCTCACAAAAACCGTTTTCTAAATCAGGAAGAAGACGAAGCTGATCTAAATTTGGTCGTTTCTCAGGATTTAAAGGAGTCTGCGACGGGATTCCACGCAGTTGTCTATTTCTAGATAAACACTCGTGCGCTCGCACCGCGGAGGTTGTAGATCGGAGGTGGAGTCGAGTTATGGCCACCTCTATCGGGAAAGCAGTATCGTCCTGGGGGGGCCGCACTGGATTTGGATCCAGACTAGTCTAGCTCACATGTTCTCCCTTGCTAGACTCCCTCCCACCGACCAAAGAAGAAGCAGTAAAAGTGAACTGGTGACTCCAGATTGCTGGTAGGTGTGAACGCCGGCGCTGGATTTGGCGTGACCGGTTCTTGCTGCTTTCATAGATGCGTTCACACCGCCTGTTTGTGGCGGGCTTGTTGCCCCTTTATGGCTCCTCTCTGTTTATAAACGGAGAGGTGACACGAGGCGTTGATTCGGCGGTCATTGTTGTTAGTCCTTTGAAGTGGAGATAGTAGTGCTGATTCTACATCTGCACCCATCAGCCGTTACATTACAACCAGTGACGGGTGAGACCGGAATAATATTGGTCTTACGGGTGTCGCGTGAACCTCCGTAAGTTAGAAATGTATTTGTGTTGTCGCCTGGAGCCACTCTGTATAAAGGCAGTGTTATCCTAGCTGTTAAAAATATACAGAGCCCATTCTCCGCTTCAAAGTTGCTGCAGATGCTAGCACACTTAGCTTCGCGTGGCTGTGAGGCTAGAGCGCTAACATCATGTAGCACAGGCAGAAACAGGAGTGGGGGTTAGTTTCTTCTCATTCCTAAAACTCTTCCTTATGTGACTTCACTTATATCCTTTCTCTTTCTACCAATTACTTCTTTGTTTAGTTCGCCATTGCTAGCTACATAGCTACTAGCCAGAAATGTAGCCAGATTGGTGCGTTGTTGAATAACGCGGCTTCCGTGTAGACCTTGAGATGAACTGGCGGCCGGTCTGGGGTGTTCCTCGCCTCTCGCCCTGTGCCGCCTACGACCGGCTATCGTTCTCCTTGTGCGGTGCTGGATGGTGAAGAGGAAGTTACATCACCGACATTTGTTCAAGCTCAAGGTGATGTAACCATGGACACGCTAGACGGCCTCCTGGTCTCTGGGAAAGACTCGATGAACGTTACAACCGTCTCATAAGGAGTAGACGAAGGAGGGTGGGGAGCGGGGGGTGTGCTGAGCAGAGATGAGGAAGTGGAAAGGGTGGTCGACTGGGGAGAGGTGAACAGTTCCGGTATTTGAAAAGATACCGAGAGAGTTTGTTGGAGTCTTTGGTACATTTAGACACTGACAATAACTCAGTCTGCATATAACTCTCCTGAATAAAGCGATCTAATTTATTCTGTTCACGATGATGTCTGCTGGGCCTTGGCGGAAGTTCGCGCTCTGAGTGCTTTCTAATTAGTGTTGTTTGGTGCTGAGGCCAAGCTAGAGGACGCCTTTCCAACATTCGCCCGTTTACTCTCTCCCGATTGAACCGGGCTTGGGTTCAGGTGGAAGCAAGCCAAGCAGTAAACCTCCCTCTCCCCAGCAACACTCTCCAGCTCATCTCAGGTGGTCCTGAGGCGCCCCCAGGTCTGATGAGATGTGTAATCCTTGCCTAAAACAACCGAAAGCTAGGTTGAAAGGCTGATCGCAAAATAAGAACATTTATTTTTATTTTTACTTAACCTTTATTGAACCAGGAGAAAGGTTTGATCCGATTAATCGGTCAATTTTTGAAACCATTAATCGACTTTTAAAAATAGTCGTTAGTCGCAGTCCTGATATTAATGAATCCGATCTTTAGTAAATTGCTGTATTCTATGAACGTGATAGCACTGGGTGCTACGGATACTTGTTTCCGTTAGCGTGGCGTCGCCTAAATGTAGTTGTAGTTGCGGACGCCGTCAGCTGTGACAGCTCTGTCTACAAGACTGGCAGCTCCATGTGTTGTGTCAGTAGACGACCCCTGACCCCAGGTCTGCTGCAGCAGCATGTGTTTCTGTGTATGCGAGTGACAGAAATGCTTTTAGTGGAGAGGGGGTGGCGGTCACGGCTGATGAACCAGGTTTTCTAAAAGTGTGTGCAACTCAAAAGCCTTTTGTGTTTGGTACTGTCTATTAGACAAAGAGACATTTGTAGGTGAGCCCTAAGGTTCAAAGGGCGAACGCGTCCAAAATGTCGCTTTCCTGTGTTCAACGTTTAGAAATGTCTTAAATATTAGGTATTAAAATTCTATCTTTGGCAGAACGAGTGAGTGAGGAACCTTTTTGTGAAGTTTTTGCCTTTTTATTTTTTCCATGCGTTAGCATGTTACCCATGAATATGACCATTAGGGCTACTTCCTGTTTACGCAAAGCGCACTCTGCTTTGAAAGTTTAACGACACGTGGTTGGAGGACGACGACAAATACCGCGACTGGTTGAAACCAGCCAGCAGTAAACATGAGGAGCGGTTGGGTTTTTAAAAAAAATGGGAACTTGGGACAATGGGTTGGTCAAAGCGGTTAGTACTGGATGTGTAGTTGTTTTATTTCTTCTGTTGTTTGATGGTTGAAGTTCTTACTCTCTGTCCCAAACGTGCAAAGAATCAGAATGTCTGATTGGGTTCAGACCCAGAAATCTCTTCAGCACCGATATGCTGATGCATCATCTCAGAGCGGTGGCGTGAAAGTCGACCGCCGTTCTGGAGCCTCGGCGGAGACTCTGTCCCGCTGGGCTTTGGTTCTTGGTCATTTAGGGAGATTTCCTGAATGGTGGATCGGGTCTCATTGTTGGGCTTTTTGTGTTCTGGCTGTTAGTTCTCAAGTTCAGGTCAGCGATTCAGCCGCGACACTTGACTCCTCTGAGCGGGGGGGAACCCGACGTGGATCTTTGTGAAGGCCCATACAATAACGGGTCACTTGAGACCCAATCGGTCCAAATCTGCAGCTCAGGTTTAAGGTCTTTTGTGCCGGAGAGTCTCTGAGGTCCGTCGTAAAGTTCCAATATCTGAACTTTAAACTTTTTATTCTAGTAATGAAGTACTGTGAACAAAACTGTGTCCATGTCAGCGTTTTCATGCTACGCTAACAAAAACGCCCGAAAACACAAGCAGCATGAATGTATCAGTTGTCCCCCTCCTCCCCCCCAAACCCCCATCAGCCCCGGTTCTGGCGGGGGTCCCAACCCTCATCCTTGTAGAACCTTTAACTTGAAGGTTCTACAAGGACGTTAGCCTGGGTTTCTGGTACTTAGTCCACTTCTCCTCCCAGAATAGAATATTTGAGTGATGTTCCTGAGATGGGTCCACCAGAACCAACAGCCTTTTTTTCCCCTCCCCGGTTCTCCTCAGTATCAGACGCCGACAGCAGCGAAGGAGGCTTCCAGCTGAAGAAGGAACATGCCCTGCGAGTTCTGGGCTACATCAGCTCCTGGACCCAGAGGTCAGTGCCCCCCCCCCGACATCTTACACACATCTTACACACTCCAGATATGTTTAAAATAATGAAGCATGGTGGGTGAACGGGTCTGAACGGGTCGACCCAGGTTCTCCCCGCCGCTGCCTCTCATTGTCCCGGCGGGCCTCAGAAGTTCTGCCTGTCGTTTCTCCCGTCCGCAGACAATGTCTCTGCTGCTTCAAGGAGTACAAACACCTGGAGGTCTTCAACCAGCTGGTCTACGCCCTCATCAACCTGGTCATCGCCCAGATCAGCAGCCTGAGGGACCGCCTCTGCAGCATCCAGGACCACGGCCACAAAGGAGGCGTGTCCGGTACCGAGAGGGAGCGCTCCGAGTGGAGCGGGCCCGACGATGCGCCGGGGGACCTCCCCCGGCCGTCCTCGCCGGGCGAGGACGAACCCGTCAACGTGGAGAGGGACTCTGCCGAGGAGGACAGCGACGCCCCGGATGTGAACCACAACAAGACCAGGAGCCGGGACCAGGGGGCCGAGCAGCCCTCCGAGGTCCAGATGGAGGATCTGGGACCGGTGGAGCGGGCCAGGGGGTCCGGGGACGGCAACAACGATGTCGGGGCACACGGCCGCGAGAACCAGGATCCGTTCAGCTCCTGGAGCACAGAGGAGAGAGAGAAGCTGCTGCTGTGTGCCGCCAAGATCTTCCAGATCCAGTTCCCCCTCTACACGGCCTACAAACACAACACACACCCCACCATAGAGGTGAGACCACCACACACACACCTAACACACACCCCACCATAGAGGTGAGACCACCACACACACACCTAACACACACCCCACCATAGAGGTGAGACCACCACACACACACACCTAACACACACCCCACCATAGAGGTGAGACCACCACACACACACCTAACACACACCCCACCATAGAGGTGAGACCACCACACACACACCTAACACACACCCCACCATAGAGGTGAGACCACCACCACACACACCTAACACACACCTAACACACACCCCACCATAGAGGTGAGACCACCACACACACACCTAACACACACCCCACCATAGAGGTGAGACCACCACACACACACCTAACACACACCCCACCACACACACACACAACACACACCCCACCATAGAGGTGAGACCACCGCACACACACCTAACACACACACACACCTAACACACACCCCACCATAGAGGTGAGACCACCGCATACACACCTAACACACACCTAACACACACCTAACACACACCCCACCATAGAGGTGAGACCACCACACACACACAACACACACCCCACCATAGAGGTGAGACCACCACACACACCTAACACACACCACACCACACACACCTAACACACACCCCACTACACACACACAACACACACCCCACCATAGAGGTGAGACCACCACACACACACAACCCACACCCCACCATACACACCTAACACACACCCTACCATAAAGGTGAGACCACCACCACACACACCTAACACACAGCCCCCCATAGAGGTGAGACCACCACCTAACACACACCCCAACATACACACCTAACACACACCCCACCATAGAGGTGAGACCACCACCTAACACACACCCCAACATACACACCTAACACACACCCCACCATAGAGGTGAGACCACCACACACACACCTAACACACACCCCACCATAGAGGTGAGACCACCACACACACACCTAACACACACCCCACCATAGAGGTGAGACCACCACCACACACACCTAACACACACCTAACACACACCCCACCATAGAGGTGAGACCACCACACACACACCTAACACACACCCCACCATAGAGGTGAGACCACCACACACACACCTAACACACACCCCACCACACACACACACAACACACACCCCACCATAGAGGTGAGACCACCGCACACACACCTAACACACACACACACCTAACACACACCCCACCATAGAGGTGAGACCACCGCATACACACCTAACACACACCTAACACACACCTAACACACACCCCACCATAGAGGTGAGACCACCACACACACACAACACACACCCCACCATAGAGGTGAGACCACCACACACACCTAACACACACCACACCACACACACCTAACACACACCCCACTACACACACACAACACACACCCCACCATAGAGGTGAGACCACCACACACACACAACCCACACCCCACCATACACACCTAACACACACCCTACCATAAAGGTGAGACCACCACCACACACACCTAACACACAGCCCCCCATAGAGGTGAGACCACCACCTAACACACACCCCAACATACACACCTAACACACACCCCACCATAGAGGTGAGACCACCACCTAACACACACCCCAACATACACACCTAACACACACCCCACCATAGAGGTGAGACCACCACAAACACCCCACCATAGAGGTGAGACCACCACACACACCTAACACACACCCCACCATACCGGTGAGACCCACACCATACACACCTAACACACACCCCACCATACACACCCAACACACACCCCACCATACACACCTAACACACACCCCACCATAGAGGTGAGACCACCACACACACCTAACACACACCCCACCATAGAGGGGAGACCACCACACACACCTAACACACACCCCACCATAGAGGGGAGACCACCATTCACAACTAACACACACCCCACCACACCGGTGGAACGTTTTCTCTCTGTGTTGCGAAACCTTTCTACTTTGTTTCAGGCGTTTGTGCTTCAGACTGGGGGATTGTGGGGGATTGTGGGGGATGTGACGACCTTTGAATCTGATGTCGGTTCACCTGCGGTTCTTTCAAACTCTACTTTATTCTTTATTGTTGTTTTCTCGGGTATTTAGAGGAGATCTTAGGACCTTTGAATAAAAGACAGCGGAACATCTGACCGCATGAATAAATGATAAATAGTAAGATTTCAAACTCACCTTAAAGACAAATGTCAGGTAACTGAAGGGGGTCTCCAGAGGACCCCCGGGTGTGCATCTACCTCCATTTTGAAAAACCTTTTTGTTTAAAGTGACACACCTGGTCTTATCATTATCTCATTTCTAATCAGGTTTGCGTCCTCCACAGGAAAACCTGTGCGTGAAAACTTACCGGCCTCAGCAGACGTCACACGTCTCAGGTCCATCCCTCATGTCCCCATCATCGAGTGTTTCCTCACCCTTCTTCCTTCTCTTCCTCAGGACATATCGGCCCACGAAAGCAACATCCTCGGCTCCTTTTGCGACATGAACGTGAGTAAATCCCCCCCCTTTCCTCATTTCGGCTCGGTCCTGCCTTCGGCTAGATCTCTATGGTGGGCTGAACGGAGACGCTGAAGTGGAAGGCGCAGGAGACGAGTTGGCTGCGGAGTATTTGAGCGATGCTCGGAGAGTCTGTTGGAGTTGTTAGTAGATGTAGAGGCTGGCGATAAAACTCGGACATAAATGGAGGAATCGGCAGGAGGTTTTGATTGGACCGTCTTTAAGTATCCACAAGAATCATTTTACTACTTTGTAAGTTTGTGTCTTTTTGACGTTTGAGTCTGTCCTAAGATGAATGTCCCTCTGAACATAAGAGCGAACGACCTTCGGGTCCGTGCAAAGATTACCGCGAATTTACTGGGCACCAAGCGACTGTAAGAGTCGGGTCGTGAAAGGAAGAACAGGAAAGAGGAGTCCATGCGTTCATAAAAGGACAGACGGTTCCCAGAGTAGACATCATTGTCCTGAGGAAGACTCCGATACTGACACCTACGAACCCACGAGGGCTCAGAATCTCTCTGTCAGGTTTCAGGGCGGTGAATGAAGGTCGGGGGTTTCCACCCGGGGAATGAGAGTAGGGGGTATAAATGTGAAGACTAAAGACTTGTGTCCCCCCCCCCCCGTCCTCCAGGACGTGGAGGTCCCGCTGCACCTGCTGCGCTACGTCTGCCTCTTCTGCGGGAAACACGGCCTCTCCCTGATGAAGGAGTGCTTCGAGTCGGGGACCCCGGAGAGCCTGCCCTTCGCCATCGCCCACGCCTTCATCACCATCGTCTCCAACGTGAGTCCGCCGAGACCACCCGCCCGAACGGTTCTGGGCGAACCTCGAAAGTGTCTCCGTGAATTAAAAACTACAGAGAATGAATGAATGAATGAGTGAATGACTGACGCTGAGCGCTCTCACCCACAGATTCGAATATGGCTCCACATTCCTGCCGTCATGCAGCACATCATCCCGTTCCGCACCTACGTCATACGGTGAGTTCACCGACCCATGTGACCCTGAACCCTTCAGCCCACCACCAGCCATAACACTGTAACCGCCGACAGGTGACGGCAGCCAATCCTGTTCCTTCGTTCTGTTACCATGTTTTTTTTGTTTTTTTGTTTCATACCTGCCAAAAAGCTGCAGGTTCACGTTTTTCACAGAATTAAAAATGTATACAGAGAGAAGGGAAAAAAGAATATATTAAATATGGGGGAAAAAACAATTAAATTTTTTTATTTTTTTTAAAATTGTTTTTATTTTATTTTAAGGAATAAAAACAGGAACAGGAAAACGCATAAAAACAATACATACAAATAGTAAATACACAAATTTAAAAAAGTTAAATACAATACATACTAATAATAAATACATTATAAATTAAAAAAAAAATCAAATACAAATGCTTCCGAGAAACTACAAAAAAAAATTCAAAAACAATTTAACATTTCACAGTATTTATGGGGGGGCAGGACGGGTCAATCAGAAGGCAGTATTTGCAGGTATTTGAATTCGTTGACTCCGTTTAAGAATAAAAATATTCTATTTGACCTTTTTATTAAAACTTTATTTTTTTGCAGTTTTGAGAAATGTCCCGACATCTCAAAGCCTCAGAGACTTTAAGGGGGGGGGGGGGGGGGGAGACAGCTTGTGTCAGAGTCGGCAGGAAGCCCATACGGAGCAATAAGAAGACGAATCTTTACATTCTCTCATAGAACCTTGTGTGAAAACTGTGGACCATCTGAGGGCTCCACAGACGACTGAGACTTTTTAAAAAAAACTTTCCTTTTTAACAGGACCTATAACTTTAATTAAATTGCTGCTTTTTGGTCATATTTCTATGTAATTATTATCGTATTTTTTACTGATGCTTTGATCTTCTTTTACCTCGTAGCACTTTTGAGATTTGAGCCAAATGTGACGCTTTTCTGCTGCCGTAGATTAAGTTGTCGGTCCTCAGAGGGAATCGGAACTAAGAGGCTCATTAGAACTCTTTGAGAGGTGAAGGTCCGGTTGCTCCTGATTCAGCCTCGGAGGATGACCATGACCCGGACGGGTTCTTCCTCCGGGCCTCTGCTGCTTTGTGTCTGACTGACAAGCTGCCATTTTGTTGAACACCTTGCGTCCCTGTCAGACGGCGAGCGACGGCTCCGCCGCCGACAGAACCAGCTGGGTTGGAAACGGTACTGCCTGCGAGGGGTCTGTGACTGATCCAAAGCAAACCCCTTAAATCTGGATCCAGGACTTTGACGGCGTGTCGGGTTCATGCTCTGGGTGTGATTTGTGCCGCTGCTTGATCTGACGGCGTCAGACGCGGTCGAGTGAGTCTCTCTGAGTCCGTCGGCGCACCTCGCTCTCATCCCCCAAATACCTTCCGGTTGCCGTGGCAACGGTTGCTAAGACTCCGCTGAGCCTCTCCTCACATGACCCCAGCGGAGGCTGAGCGCTGGCAGGTCTGGTCACGTGACCCGGCGGAGCGGAGACTCACGGCGCTCAGATAAAATGATGGCTGTGGCGAGATTAACCATTAAAGGGTTATTCCCCAGTTTAATTTAACCCCCCCTTGAAATGTCCTCATCCAGTCGTCTGTTAGATCAGATTAAGTTTCACCAGAACCAAGAGAGAGAGTGGGGGGGTGGGTTCTGTGTCGTCCAGCAGCTTCATACGTACTGCCAAAGCAGCGGCGCTGGAACGGAGACAAATATTCTTCCATTTTAATCAAGCTGTCAAAATTGAAATCAGAAAAAGTCAGACAAGATGGTTTCCTTCAAACGAGCATGAGAGTGTGTTCACTGAATCGGATCGGAGGCAACGGGTCACGCCCAGCGAAACCTATTTATGATCCTGATCCACTCCAAATGGAAGATGTAGTCTGATTGAGACGATTTCACAAGATTCATCGTCGGGAGGAAGAATAAAAAACGAGGTCTCATTCAACCGAATGTGGAGTTCTCGGTTCCTCTGTGAAAGCCCAGAACCAGAACCTTCCATCAGAAGAGAGAGGAACAGTTTAGACGGATTAGATTAGATTTTTCATTTTAACTGTTCCTTTAACGACTGGTTTCATTTCATGAGGAGGAGGAGGAGGAGGAGGAGGAGGAGGAGGAGGAGGAGGATGGTGATCACGTAGCTCCTGAATGATTCTAGCTGCTCAGTATTTCCCTCCTAAGGAAAAATAAAATAAAATCTTAATCCAGAGCCGGATTAGATCCTTATGCTTGCTGGGGGCCCCTAAAAGCCCCCCGGCCCCCCCAGCAGCTACTGTTTCTCCCTGCTGACTAGAAAAGATCTGAAGGTCCTCGGATGAGTCAGCACCAGACCACGCCCCCGCGGGTCTGCAACAGACTTTCTGAAGACGGACCTCATCTCTCAGGCGCTGACAAAAGTTCTTTGGAAATCCAGAGATAAAAAAAAAAGAATTTGTCTGCGGTCCAACAGTTGGTCGGAATCTTCCTCCTACCTTTTCACCTGGATCTGGTCCAGAAAAAAACCCTCAACCGATCAGCTGATCAGCGGTTCCTTGGTTTTAAATCATCTACTGATTCTCCGGAACCGCCAAAACTCCATGGAGCTTGTTTGCGGGTGCCCGGTAGAACTCACGGCGTTGTGGATTTGCTCCGCAGGTATCTGTGTAAGCTGTCGGACCAGGAGCTGCGGCAGAGCGCGGCGCGCAACATGGCCGACCTGATGTGGAGCACGGTGAAGGAGCCGCTGGACAGCGCCCTGTGCTTCGACAAGGAGAGCCTGGACCTGGCCTTCAAGTACTTCATGTCCCCCACGCTCACCATGAGGCTGGCCGGACTCAGCCAGATCACGGTGAGTCCCACTCTCAGCGCGGCGCCACCGCCAGGGTGACGGCGGCGGATTACCCGCACCGTCCTTGGATTGGTTCTCTTGCTTTAGGTCCAGCCGCAGTCGTGGTTCTGTCTCGCCTCATATATGGAGCATCTGCTCTCGTCACACGGGTCCAGAACGTCGACTGGTACCGTTTTTATTTAAGGAAGATTTCAGAAGGAAGGAGATGGCCCGAGGAGTGAGGAAGCAAGGAAGGAAGGGAAGGAAGGAAGGAGGATTTAAGAATGCAAGATGAAAGAAAGAAAGATGACGATGGAGAAGCAGGGTGGAGATGAAAGAGGGGAAGGAGATGAAGGAAAGAAGAGGGAAGGAGATGAAGGAAAGAAGAGGGAAGGAGATGAAGGAAAGAAGAGGGAAGGAGATGAAGGAAAGAAGAGGGAAGGAAAGAAGAGGGAAGGAGATGAAGGAAAGAAGAGGGAAGGAGATGAAGGAAAGAAGAGGGAAGGAGATGAAGGAAAGAAGAGGGAAGGAGATGAAGGAAAGAAGAGGGAAGGAGATGAAGGGGAGGAATGAAGGAAGGAGATGAATGAGGGAAGGAGATGAAGGAAAGAAGAGGGAAGGAGATGAAGGGGAGGAAGGAAGGAAGGAAGGAAGGAAAGAACGAAGGAAGGAGATGGATGAGGGGAAGAGGGGAAGGAGATGAAGGAAAGAAGAGGGGAAGGAGATGAAGGAAGGAGAGGAAAGAAGGAAGGAAGGAGATTACTGAGGGGAAGAGGGAAGGAGATGAAGGAAAGAAGGAAGGAGATGAATGAGGGGAAGAGGGGAAGGAGATGAAGGAAGGAGAGGAAAGAAGGGAGGAAAGAAGGGAGGAAAGAAAGGAGGAAAGAAGGAAGGAAGGCGATGAAAGAGGGGAAGGAGATGAAGGAAAGAAGAGGGGAAGGAGATGAAGGAAGGAGAGGAAAGAAGGAAGGAAGGAGATTACTGAGGGGAAGAGGGAAGGAGATGAAGGAAAGAAGGAAGGAGATGAATGAGGGGAAGAGGGGAAGGAGATGAAGGAAGGAGAGGAAAGAAGGGAGGAAAGAAGGGAGGAAAGAAAGGAGGAAAGAAGGAAGGAAGGCGATGAAAGAGGGGAAGGAGATGAAGGAAGGAGATGAAGGAAGGAGATGAAGGGAAGGAGATGAAGGAAGGAGATGAACCATAAAATCCAACATTTCAGGTGCAGAGCTGCACTGATGTCACCTTCAGTCTGCTGATGTTACGTGAAGCTACGGCTCTGAAGACCAGAAACCCAACGAGCCTCAGGACAATCAGAACCGACCCAAAGCTTTAAGCCCCGCCCCCACCGGTGAGGTGTTGTCTTGACTCGGCGTGTCTTTGTGTCCCTCAGAACCAGCTCCACACCTTCAACGACGTCTGCAACAACGAGTCGCTGGTGTCCGACACAGAAACGTAAGTCCGTCTGCAGAGATCCGATAGCTGCCCGGTTCCGCCCGACACTCCTCGGTCCGGACTCCCCCTGAACGCCTCTCGCTCTTCTTCCCTCAGGTCCATAGCGAAGGAGCTCGCTGATTGGCTGATCCACAACAACGTGGTGGAGCACATATTCGGCCCAAATTTGCACATTGAGGTGAGAGTTTCATACAAATCTGCCGGATCCTTCACCCGGGCTGCACCAGAATTTATTCTGTCCAAGCACGGCCCGACTTCAATGTGTGTGTGTGTGTGTGTTCTCCAGATCATCAAACAGTGTCAAGTGATCCTCAACTTTTTGGCCGCAGAGGGTCGACTCAGCACGCCGCATGTGGACTGCATTTGGGCCGCAGCTCAGGTAAGCTGGGATCGGGTCGGTCCCGCGTTCGGAAGTCAGTCTTCCGCGTTGGAGGCGTAAACATCGTCCACTCCGCCCAAAGCGCTTCACCTCCGGAACCAGCAGTCGCCCATTCACACACATTCCTCCAGAGTTATTCTTTTAGAGTTTTTCTTTATCGACCTGATTGAGCGGAAGACAGACAGGAGGCGGGGAAAAGGAGGCGGGGAAAAGGAGGCGGGGGAAAAGGAGGCGGGGAAAAGGGGGCGGGGAAAAGGAGGCGGGGAAAAGGAGGCGTGAGGGAGTTGACATGCGGCCCGACCCGCCTGTCAGGAATCTTAAGGACACTGGCGGTTCTGGGATGGTGCTGTGGATGAAAGGTGGAGCTGTGGAGTTCTGTGTGGACAGGAATGAGGGCGTGAGCGTTCCGGGTCAGAAGCTGGACCCTTCAGGGAGTTAACGCTGGGGAATGTTTCACTCGTCGCCAAGAAGATTTGGTCTGAGTCAAAGTAACGTCAAGCTCCGTGACGCCGGGAGAGGAACCAGATTCTAGGTTCTCCTTCCAGCTCCAGGTCCCGCCGCGTCTTTTCCCCCATTATTCCGCCGACACGCGAACGCACCGTGGTTCTGCTCCACGACGCGGTTCCGTCGATTCTTCTTCTTATCAACCACATTGACTTAAATGTGTTTTTTTTTTTTTTTTTAACGTTTATTTCTCGTTCTCAAAGTTTTCCACAATTAATGAATGTATTAAAGTTTTTTAATTAAATGTCAGAACTTCAAATAAAACAAACCAAAGTTCTGACCCGTCTCTCGTCGTTTGTTGTCCCCCCCCCCTCCAGCTGAAACACTGCAGCCGCTACATCCACGACCTTTTCCCCTCGCTCATCAAGAACCTGGACCCGGTGCCGCTCCGCCACGTCCTCAACCTGGTGTCGGGCCTCCACCCCAGCGCCCACACGGAGCAGGTAGGCGTTAGAACCGTCACCAGAGCAGTGTCTGTTGTTATATGATCCATGCTCATACCCCCTCCCCCCCCAGACGCTCTACCTGGCCTCCATGCTGATCAAGGCCCAGTGGAACAACGCCCTGGCAGCCAAAGCCCAGCTCTCCAAGCAGAGCTCCTTCGCCTCCCTCCTCAACACCAACATCCCCATGGGCAACAAGAAAGGTGGGTCCGGACCCAAACACAGCAGACGGGCAGCGCCAGCGGAAGAGCGGGAACCGCCCCGCCGTCAGACAGACAGACAGACAAACAAACTTACCTGAGAACGATTTTTTTTTACTCTCCACTCGTCATCAAGTATCAGTACCACAGTAGTAATACTTCATTACTACCTTCATTCAGTACTTTACTGGAGGAGAAATACTGAAGTATCAGTACCACAGTAGTAATACTTCATTCATACGTACACTGAGGTTTTCTCTGGGGTGGAGGCGTGTCCTAAGAGGTAAAGGAACAGGCTGAGATGTTCGTTTCCTCTTTGGTCCTGTTTGAGAATGATTCCTGTGGCGAATCCTCCTCCGGTGGTACCGAGCGTCTGGACCCTTCTTCTGGTTCTCACTCTGTCCTCTGGTCTGGTCTCAGGTTCTCCAGCCGCCAGTCCAGACAGCAGCGACAACAGCGACACGCAGCACAGCGGAGGCAGCGACATGGAGATGGACGACCAGATGATGAGTGGCAGCAAGAGGAGCCAGCAGAGGCTTTCTGACACAGAGGCACGCACACACACACACGTACACACACACACACACACACACACACACACGTACACACACACGTATCATCATCTCACACATTGTTAGATGATTGTGTGTGCTTGTATGAGATGATACTAAAAGGAGGTCTCACTCTCACATTAATGTGAAACACATCACATAGATCCTCCTATAATAAAAGGAGGTCTCACTCTCACATTGATGTTAACACTTCTGAATACAGTAGTAAATGTGATAAAGCAGCTGGCCGTCACACTCGTAGATCTTCTCTGGGTTCTGAGACACACTTGACCACTCGCACTCTCCACTCTGTGCTCGTGCAACTCTCTCCGCTCAACTTGGCACGGCCTTACATTGTTCCTCGTGTCGCTGCGGTTCCCTCAGGAGTCGATGCAGGGCAGCTCCGATGAGACGGCCAACAGCGTGGAGGAAGGCAGCAGCGGGCCGGGCAGCAGCAGCGGCCGCAGCGAGGCCTCCAGCAACGAGGCGGCCTCCAGCCGGGCCAGCCAATCAGCTGGCAGCCCCGGTAGTGAGATGCATTCCGACGACATGGCGGACAGCGAGGCCTTGAAGGAGGAGGAGGACGATGATGAAGAGGAAGACGAGGAAGAGGACGACGACGACGACGATGAAGACGACGACGACGATGGGAACCGGTCGAGTGTTGAAGGCAGGCAGCAGAAGGAGTCCGGCGGGCAGACGGAGTCGAGGAAAAGGAAGGCGGGGGAGGCTCTTGGCGATGGGCCAGGCCAGGGGGTTGGGCCTGGCTGTTCAGGGGGCGGAGCCAAGTCCAAGATTCTCCCTTTCAACCAAGACACCTCCGCTGTCCTGGTAACGTCGGCGTCAGCGTCACTAGAGGGTCGGATGAGGTTGCTGGACGCCTGTTCCGCCTCCTCGTCTGCCCGGCCCGATGTTTCGGAACCCCAGCAGCAGCCGTCAGACGTCGGCCCCTCCCAGATGGTCCAGGGGCCTCAGGAGCCGCCGTGTCTGCCACAGCCCAGTGACTTCCTGGGGGAGGCCATGGGCAATGAGCTGTTTAACTGCCGGCGCTTCATCGGCCCCCAGCACCACCATCATCACCACCATCACCACCACCACCACCACGAAGGGTAAGGCCGCCGTCCTGCGAGTCTGTCAGCTCTTATAGTTTGACACGGCGCCGGATGATCGTCCGATAACGGATCCCTCCTTCCTCCTGCAGTCCCATGGTGGAGGACATGCTGAGCGCCGATGACGTGAGCTGCAGCAGCTCTCAGGTCAGCGCCAAGTCTGAAAAGAACATGGCCGACTTCGATGGCGAGGAATCGGGCTGCGAGGAGGAGCTGGTGCAGATCAACTCTCACGCCGAGCTCAGCTCCCACCTCCAGCAGCACCTCCCCAACCTGGCCTCCATTTACCACGAGCACCTGGTGCAAGGTGAGCCGCGCTCCGTGCGTGAAGACCGACTCTTTCCTCTTTTTGTCTTGTCCTGACCTCTGCTGTCCGACGCCTGCAGGGCCGAGCGTCCATAAACACCAGTACTCCGGGGGCCACGCCGTGACGGACATCAACCTGGACAACGTCTGTAAGAAGGGCAACACCCTGCTGTGGGACCTGGTGCAGGACGAGGACGCGGTAGGACTTAAACGCCTCATCAGAGAGAAAGGATTATTCCTCAGGGGGAGTCGGATTCTAAGTGTGTGTGTGTGTGTGTGTGTGTGTGTGTGTGTGTGTAGATTCATCTGTCGGAGGGTCTGATCAACGAGGCAGAGAAGCTGCTCTGTTCACTCGTCTGCTGGTTCACCGACAGACAGATCCGAATGCGCTTCATCGAGGGTTGCCTCGACAACCTGGCCCACCACAGGTAAGGCCCGCCCCCACCCGGTTCCATCACCGGGTCTTCGCTGCTTTTCTCTCTCTTCTTCCACAAAACAAGCTGTGAGGAAAATATTCCAGAATGTTGGCAGACGTTTCATACTTTTCTCTGCTCCTCTGGTTTCACACTCTGCTCCTCTGGTTTCACACTCTGCTCCTCTGGTTTCACCCTCTGCTCCTCTGGTTTCACCCTCTGCTCCTCTGGTTTCACCCTCTGCTCCTCTGGTTTCACACTCTGCTCCTCTGGTTTCACACTCTGCTCCTCTGGTTTCACCCTCTGCTCCTCTGGTTTCACACTCTGCTCCTCTGGTTTCACCCTCTGCTCCTCTGGTTTCACGCTCTGCTCCTCTGGTTTCACCCTCTGCTCCTCTGGTTTCACACTCTGCTCCTCGGGTAAATCAGATGCCGACAGAAGGAAACATCTCCCGGTTACATTTGTGTTTAACGTTTGTCGTTCTTGTTCTGACTCCTCCCCTCAGGTCTGTCGTCGTCTCTTTGCGTCTGCTGCCCAAACTTTTTGGCACTTTTCAGCAGTTTGGCTCCAGTTACGACACCCACTGGATCACCATGTAAGCAGCTTGTAGCTAACGATACTACTCACACTGTTATTACTGTTTCTATTCAGTCATGTAATAACACTGTTATTACTGTTTCTATTCAGTCATGTAATAACACTGTTATTACTGTTTCTATTCAGTCATGTAATAACACTGTTATTACTGGTTTTATTCAGTCATGTAATAACACTGTTATTACTGTTTCTATTCAGTCATGTAATAACACTGTTATTACTGTTTCTATTCAGTCATGTAATAACACTGTTATTACTGTTTCTATTCAGTCATGTAATAACACTGTTATTACTGTTTCTATTCAGTCATGTAATAACACTTTTATTACTGTTTCTATTCAGTCATGTAATAACACTGTTATTACTGTTTCTTGTCAGTCATGTAATAACAGTGTTATTACTGTTTCTATTCAGTCATGTAATAACACTGTTATTACGGTTTCTATTCAGTCATGTAATAACACTGTTATTACGGTTTCTATTCAGTCATGTAATAACACTGTTATTACTGTTTCTATTCAGTCATGTAATAACACTGTTATTACTGTTTCTATTCAGTCATGTAATAACACTGTTATTACTGTTTCTATTCAGTCATGTAATAACACTGTTATTACTGTTTCTATTCAGTCATGTAATAACACTGTTATTACTGGTTTTATTCAGTCATGTAATAACACTGTTATTACTGTTTCTATTCAGTCATGTAATAACACTGTTATTACTGGTTTTATTCAGTCATGTAATAACACTGTTATTACTGGTTTTATTCAGTCATGTAATAACACTGTTATTACTGTTTCTATTCAGTCATGTAATAACACTGTTATTACTGTTTCTTTTCAGTTATGTAATAACACTGTTATACTGTTTCTATGCAGTCATGTAACAACACTGTTATTACTGTTTCTATGCAGTCATGTAATAACACTGTTATTACGGTTTCTATTCAGTCATGTAATAACACTGTTATTACTGTTTCTATTCAGTCATGTAATAACACTGTTATTACTGTTTCTATTCAGTCATGTAATAACACTGTTATTACTGTTTCTATTCAGTCATGTAATAACACTGTTATTACTGGTTTTATTCAGTCATGTAATAACACTGTTATTACTGGTTTTATTCAGTCATGTAATAACACTGTTATTACTGTTTCTATTCAGTCATGTAATAACACTGTTATTACTGGTTTTATTCAGTCATGTAATAACACTGTTATTACTGGTTTTATTCAGTCATGTAATAACACTGTTATTACTGTTTCTATTCAGTCATGTAATAACACTGTTATTACTGTTTCTTTTCAGTTATGTAATAACACTGTTATACTGTTTCTATGCAGTCATGTAACAACACTGTTATTACTGTTTCTATGCAGTCATGTAATAACACTGTTATTACAAATGTTCTCTTGAACTCTAATCATTTGAAGATGAGGATGATTCTATTCTTTATCTCTTTTACTCTATTAACATTTTATCATCTATTTAAAGACATTTTCATTTTATCCAATATTTTAATGTCATTAATTTATTATTATTATCAATAAAATTCTTATTTTTATCATCTTAAATTCACATCTTTTAAAAGTTGCTAAATAAAGTTTGATTGATAAAAAACAACATTGTAAAAGTAATGATCTTAACCCTCTTAGTTACACTGATCAACCCAGAACATTACGACCACTGACGGGATAGCGTGGGGGTTTTTCAGTGACGATGTCACTCATTCCATTTCCTGCCTGTCGGTTCTGCCAGGTGGGCGGAGAAGGAGCTGCACATGATGAAGCTGTTCTTCGACAACCTGCAGCACTACATCCAGGAGGTCCGAGAGCAGCGGCACAAGTTTGCGCTGTAAGTCCGCCGCCGATCCGGCTCGTTTTGGAAAGTGAAATAAAATCCGTTTCTTCAGCGAATATTCAAGAAACATCTGAATCGTTAGGAGTGAGAAGTATTTTAGGATGGTCCCATCAGGAGATCCGACCCGACTCCCTCTGACATGTGATTGCAGGTACAGCCACAGCGCCGAGGTCCAGGTCCGGCTGCAGTTCCTCACCTGTGTCTTCTCCACGCTGGGATCTCCGGACCACTTCAGTAAGTTTGTGCTTGAACAAGGATTTTTTTTTTTTTTTTATAGAACGTTGCTTCACGTAGCGCCGAGCTCCTGCGGAGGAAGGACGAGGAGGAGGAGCAGTTTTCATTCCCTGCAGGAGGCGTGGCTTGATGGCGCTCCTGTGTGACGATGCATTTTTGTGTCCCCCCCCCCTCAGGACTGAGTCTGGAGCAGGTGGACATCCTGTGGCATTGCCTGGTGGAGGACGCCGAGTGCTACGACGACGCCCTGCACTGGTTCCTCAATCAGGTCCGCAGCAAGGACCAGCACGCCATGGGCATGGAGACGTACAAGCACCTGTTCCTGGAGAAGGTAGGGGCGGCGAGGGGGGACCCGGCTTTGTCAGGATCCAGGGTAGCTGATTAGCTTAGCATCAGAGCCCCCGACCCGGTTTGTCATGATGGACTAGTTAAAGAGAACGTGCGATGATTGAGCGGTGGGGGGGGCGGGGCTTAGTCAGGATTAACTGTTTCTTACCATCAATAAGGTCTATGAGTTGGTGTGTGTGTTAATGTTAACTGTGTGTGTGTGTGCGTGTCCAGATGCCCCAGCTGAAGCCCGAAACCATCAGTATGACGGGTCTGAACCTCTTTCAGCACCTTTGTAACTTGGCTCGCCTCGCCACCAGTACACTGGACAACGCCTCCAGCTGTGAGGTAAACCAGCGGCTCCACGTCTCAAGATCCTCTCCACCCGAGAACCCCGACCCCGTGTTAGATGTGTTGAAGTTAACTGTGTGTGTGTGTGTGTGTGCGGTACCAGCTGTGTGGCATGGACCAGCTGTGGGGGATCGCCCTGAGGGCCCAGTCTGCTGACATCAGCCGCGCCGCCATCCAGTACATCAACTCCTACTACATCAACGGTGAGCTCCGCTCCACGTTTTCTCACAGCTGTCATTAAAGTCCCGACGGTTGATCCACACTCGCCACATCATCATCATCATCATCATCATCATCACCGCCGCTCAGGTTCTGGACAGCATTGGTCCGACATGAGGTTCTGGCATTAAGCTCCAAGCACAGATTTTGTGAACTGGTTTTAGATTCATGAGCTAATTTTATCATCAAAGACTGTTAAAAGAAAAGCGCCCGCCACAGATCCTTCGTGTTAACGCAACAACTCAGAAAGTTTTTACGTTTTATACCCGCTAAAACTGGTGCAGTTCCACGTCTCCGCCACCAGGGGGAGATTTATCTCCAAACGTTTTTATGGCATAACTTTTGATCCGTCGGTTCGATTTAGTCCAGATCTGGTGCGTTTGAATGGACTGGAGGGGATCCACCTTCTGTGTGTCCTACTTTTACTCACTAGGGGGAGTTTACATGGAAAAACACCGTGTTTAAAACCGTTGCTTCCCGACGACATGGTCCCGTTGTGTCAGAATTGTCTCGTCGTAGATCCTTCTTGTATATAAATATTATTTCACTATAAGAGTTCAGTTTTCAGACGTTTTGCCCCGTGACCTTTCCCTCTCTAAACGTTTGTTTTCCTCTGTTGTCCGCCGCTGTGGTGACCTCCAGCTGGAAAGACGGGCCTGGAGAAGGAGCAGGAGTTCATCAGGAAGTGCATGGAGAGTCTGCTGATGGCTTCGGCCAATCTGGAGAAGGACGCTCTCTCCAGCCTGACCAGCATCGAGCGGGGGCTCCTCATGCTCAAGACCCACCTGGAGGCCTTCAGGCGCAGGTACGGATGGTTCCTTTAAGAAACGCCGACTCCCTGAACGCTCCTCGCCCGCTCACTACTTCCTGTCGCCTCGCCGCCAGGTTCGCGTACCACCTGCGGCAGTGGCAGATCGAGGGGACGGGAATCAGCAGCCACCTGAAAGCTCTGAGCGACAAGCAGTCGCTGCCGCTCAGGATCGTCTGTCAGCCCGCCGGCCTGCCGGACAAGGTGATGAGTTTGTGGCCTTAATCC
Organism: Lophius americanus; assembly: GCA_037951165.1. NCBI lineage: Eukaryota > Metazoa > Chordata > Actinopteri > Lophiiformes > Lophiidae > Lophius > Lophius americanus. The sequence continues at coordinate 1,084,224 of JBBDHG010000184.1, forward strand.
CGGAACCCGGCAGCTACAACGCAGAACCGGTACCGTGGGAAACCTGAAGTCGCTCTGTTTGAATACGGAAGAGCATTTTTTCCAACGGGGAGATTAAAATAAAGTCCATAGACATAATGACAATATCTGTAAAAACTGACTTTTTCATCTGAAAAAAACTGACGCTGGTAAAATGAAAAACTTTCCCGAAACAATGGAGGGAGTGTCCCGATGTTATGATTGGACGTCTCAACGAAGAAACTTTCTATAACAATTTTGGCAAGATTTTCGTAATAATGAGAAACTGCAAAATAATGCAAAACTAAAACAATGAGAAGAATCGCAGAATTTTCACTAATAATGAGAAACTAAAAAAAAAAAAAGAAGGTGAAACCTTCTAAAATAATCCATTAATAATAAGAAATGTATTAGAAACGTTTTCTTAATAACGGGAAATTTAAAAAATAGTGACCATCTGATAAATATTGAGAATCCATCCGAAGTAGGAAAAAAACTTTCTCAAGAATAATGGAAGATGGACTTTTTCAGAAATGGAATGGAGTTAAAAATGAATTTGAAACTTTGAAAGTGACGAGAAACTTTAAGAGTAGAAACTGTCCAGCATGTGTCAAATGACAGAGCAGCTGTGAATGTTGGGAGAGGAGGAGGCTGAAAGTCATTGGGGCTGTGGCGCGTGTGTTCTGTTCTGCAGATGACCATCGAGATGTACCCCAGCGACCAGGTAGCGGACCTGCGGGCTGAGGTGACCCACTGGTACGAGAACCTGCAGAAGGAGCAGATGAACCAGCAGGCTCAGCTGCAGGAGTTCGGACAGAGCGGCCGGCAGCAGGGAGAGTTTACAGGTCGGTTCCTCTAGAATCCTTCTCCCGTCATCGCTCGCCTGACGACGCCGCCGCGTTTATCACGCCCCTTATAACGCCTGGGGTTGGGGGGGTTTCGGGGATAGATGTTTGATGCTGTTTCGTCTCTCAGCAGGAGGTTTGATGGGACCAGTCAGGATGATCTCCTCCGGCCATGAACTGACCACAGACTACGACGAGAAGACTCTGCATGAGCTGGGCTTCAAAGACATGCAGGTGAGCAGCAGGTGTCTGTTTTCGATCCCACAGCTTCAGGTGCAGACACGTAGGGCAGACGGCTTCAGGCACAGACACGTAGGGCAGACGGCTTCAGGTGCAGACACGTAGGGCAGACGGCTTCAGGTGCAGACACGTAGGGCAGACGGCTTCAGGCACAGACACGTAGGGCAGACGGCTTCAGGCGCAGACACTTTGAGCAGACGGCTTTAGGCGCAGACACGTAGGGCAGACAGCTTCAGGGGTAGACACGTAGAGCAGACGGCTTCAGGCGCAGACACGTAGAGCAGACGGCTTCAGGCGCAGACACGTAGAGCAGAAGGCTTCAGGCGCAGACACGTAGAGCAGACGGCTTCAGGCGCAGACACGTAGAGCAGACGGCTTCAGGCGCAGACAAGTAGAGCAGACGGGTTTAATAGTTGAGCGTCTAGAATAAAAATCTGTCCTGAATCATAATGGAAGCAGAAGTTTGAAATGACGCTGGTGTTCCGCGTCTTCTCCCAGATGGTGTTTGTGTCCCTCGGCGCCCCCCGGAGGGAGAGGAAGGGGGAGGGCATCCAGCTGCCAGCCTCATGTCTGCCACCGCCTCAGAAGGAGCACATCCCCATGCTGCTGCTCCTGCAGGAGCCTCACCTCACCACGCTGTTCGACCTGCTGGAGATGCTCGCCTGCTTCAAACCGCCCAGCCCCAACTCCGAGAAGCTCCTGGACGATCCGGAGGTGGGTTCCCGGCCCAGAGGAGGCCCGTCCGGAGCGGCTGGTAGCGAGCGAGCGTGATAACGAGGCGGTTGTTTGTTTTGTCCCGCAGAGCGCCCGCTGTGAGGAGCTTCACCTCCACGCAGAGAATCTGTCCCGCCGGGTTTGGGAGCTCCTGATGCTGCTCCCTACGTGTCCCAAGATGCTGCTGGCCTTCCAGAACATCTCAGACGACACGGTCAGTCACCGGAGAACCTTCACGACAGCAAGGGTGTGTCCCCCGAAACCCCACAGTCCCCCGCGTGGTACCAGCAGTCCCCCTGCTGGTACCCACAAACTGTGTTTGTGGGTTCTAGATCCATCTGATCCATCTAGATTCTAGATTCTAGATGGATCAGATCTCCTCGACTCGATTCATCTGCACCGAATTTGGACTAAATCCGACCAACGGGTGAGAAGTGATGTCCTGAAAAGGATCATTTCTGGAGATAAAACTCCCCTAGTGGCCGAAACATGCAACTGTCCTTTCCAGGCATGGTCCCAGTTCTTCCTCGCACTGAGATCGTTAGAGGTTTAACATTTAAAACTGATGGGGTTAATGTTAATGTGAGGGATCCTTAGAATAACGTATTACAGGACAAAAGGTTCTGGTTCTGGTCCCTCAGACTGAAAGAGACTCAGTGTGTGTGTGTGTGTGTGTGTGTGTGTGTGTGTGTGTGTGTAGAATGGGGAGGGTCTCTGCTGGAAGGAGCTGCTGAGGATCAAGAGCGCCCACAAGCTGCTCTACGCTCTGGAGATCATCGAGGCTCTGGGCAAACCCAACCGACGCATCCACCGGGAGTCCACTGTGAGCAGAACCGACCCGCTTTAAGATGGTTCTAGATTGTTCTCCCATTCTAGTTGACTCTGAAGACGGATCTCTTCTACTGTGTGTGTGTGTGTGTGTGTCTCCAGGGCAGCTACAGCGATCTGTATCCAGACTCCGACGACTCCAGCGAGGACCAGATAGAGAACAGCAAGAACTCCTGGAGCTGCAAGGTACCGCACCTCTGGACCGACGCCAGAACCCTCAGCGCTTTATGGGTCACATCAAACCCCTGAGAACTGTACAGGTCTGTGGTTGGACTCTCTTTTCTCTCTCCCCTCCAGTTTGTCTCGTCCGGAGGTCTGCAGCTCCTCCTGGAGATCTTCAGCTCGGGGATCCTGGAGCCCAAAGACCAGGAGTCCTGGACGGTGGTGAGTGAGACCCGGTCTCTCCATCTCTTTCCTGGTTCTCTGCTGCTCCTGGCGCCGAGTGACGGCCGCTCTCTGTCCCTCTAGTGGCTCCTGGACTGCCTGGCCTGCCTCCTGAAGCTGATCTGCCAGTTTGCCGTGGACCCGGCGGACCTGGACCTGGCCTACCACGACGTCTTCTCCTGGTCCGGCCTCGCCGACAGCCAACGCAAGCGGGCGTGGCCGGGCAAATCCCGCAAGTCCACCGTGGAGCACGGGAAAGGCCTGCACATCCCTCGGCTGACTGAGGTGAGCGGGGGTCCGACTCGTGGTCCAACGTCCTCCAGGGTCTGGGGTTTGACCGCCCGTCTGTCTGACCGTCTGACCGTCTGTCTGTCTGCCTGTCTCCAGGTGTTCCTCAGCCTCGTTCAGGGGACCAACCTCATCCAGCGTCTGATCAACGTGGCCTACACCTACGACAACCTGGCACACAGAGTCCTCAAGGCCCAGTCGGACCACCGGTCCCGTCACGAAGGTGAGGGTCCGTCTGTCCTCCTACCAGATGATCAGAGATTAAAGTCCTGTGGAAAAACAGGGCAGGTTCAACAGATCCAGGTCACCAGGACCAAGAACGACGTACGGTTTCTGAAGGTGTCCCTCTAAAATGATGGACCGGAAATGAAGACCGTCGGAGATTCTGGCCCCGGCCCGGAAAGAGAGGAAGAGTTTCAATCCGGAGCTTCGTCACTAAATGTCACTAGATTTTATGGACGGCAGCTTGGAGGGATTTCCTGCACTGATGAAGATGAAGATGCATCATGTCCTCGCATACGTGTTTTGCGATGACGATGAAGATGAAGATGTCCCTCCCTTCTGTTGCAGTGACCCACTACTCCATGTGGCTGCTGGTGAGCTGGGCCCACTGCTCCTCCACCGTCAAGTCCAGTCTGGCCGACAGCGACCACCTCCACGACTGGCTCCGGAAACTCACCCTGCTGGTGCCCGAGGTGAGCCGGTCCAGAACCCCAGAGTTCAAAGTTCAAAAAGAAACCCGCTGTAAAAAGACGATCGTTGGATGAACTTAAAACATTTTTACCTTCAAAAACCCAAAATATGAAAGGGTGAATAAATATTTGTTCACTATTAGTGCATGAATCTGACATCATTAGATATAAAGACAAATATTATACACTGTAAAAAGAGAGTTGTTGTTGTGTGTCAGCAGAAAACAACACATTCTTTACAGTGTAAAAAGATTTTCCTTGACTTTGTTCAAACTGGATTTTTTGACGCCCTTTTTTTTCGGATTAAAATCCTTCTGTGACAAATCAGAAAGATTTAATCAACCCCTCTTCATTCTTCGTCTTCATCGGTCACTTCCCAGGAAATCCTAATAACAATTTAAAAATAATCTGACGCCGTAACTCACTTTAAGGATAAGAATGAAGAGAGAAATACTACAAACAATAAAAGATGAAGATTAAAAAACAAACTAAGTGTGATGAGAGAAAATGAAACAGTATAAATTTAAACTTAAGCTCTTTTGTTTACAGAAGTGAAAGCTTGTTTGTTTGTTTGTTTGTTTCAGCCGGCTGTGAGACACGAGGCCTGTAACGGCCTCTACAAGCTGTCCCTGTCGGGTTTGGAGGGGGGAGAGTCCATCAACAGGTCCTTCCTGCTGCTCGCCGCCTCCACGCTGCTCAAGTTCCTGCCTGACGCTCAGGCGCTCAAACCTCTGAGGGTGAGTCACACCCCGCTCGTTTCCTCCTCCTCGTCAGTTCAAAGCCACGCCCCCTTCGCCGTCGCCGTCCCAATGTTGATGGTTTCACCCGTCTTCTCAGGTGGAGGACTACGAGGAGGAGCCTCTGCTGCGGACGGGCTGCAAGGAATACTTCTGGCTGCTCTGTAAGCTCATCGACAACATCCACGTCAAGGACGCCAGTCAGGTGGGCGCCACGCGAGATCTGTCTGTCTGTCTGTCTGTCTGTCTGTCTGTCTGTTGCATTAAAGCGTTGCTAGCGTCGATCTGTTTGAACTCACAGAAGGTCTCTCCCTCTCTGTCGCTGGCCGGCTCCCTGCAGACCACCCTACTGGACCTGGACGCCCTCGCCCGACACCTCGCCGACTGCATCCGGAGGTCAGACGCACGTTCTTTCTGTGACCACCGGTCCGATTCAGGGGGGTTTGTTGTAGAATGCAGGGGATTTTCAGGGATATACTCTTGCTGCTGGGTTATTACACTGTTATTACACTGTTATTACACTGTTATTACACTGTTATTACATCTCCTGTGTGGGCCGGACCCCTCACCGCCTCAGTGTCCTTCTCGCCTCCAGCCGAGAGATCCTGGACCAGCAGGACGGGGCCATCGAGGACGACGGCCTGACGGGCCTTCTGCGTCTCGCCACCAGCGTCCTCAAACACAAACCTCCCTTCAAGTTCTCCCGCGAGGGCCAGGAGTTCCTGCGCGACGTCCACAACCTCCTCTTCCTCCTGCCCAGCCTGTCGGACCGCGCTCAGCCCAAATGCAAGTCCCACTCCGCCCGGGCCGCCGCCTACGACCTGCTGGTGGAAACGGTGAAGGGGTCGGTGGAGAACTACCGGCTGCTCCATAACTGGGTCATGTCGCAGCACATGCAGGGTGAGGGCGGTGGCGCTTTCTGGATTTTATGGGGGTGGTGCTAGGCAGAAAGAAAATCCATTTCTAATTTTTCATCTTTTTTTTGGGTTGGATTTATTTTTATTATTTTTTCTTAAATAACAGAAAGTTTTATTGAATCCAGTATCGGTTCTGTCTGCAAGCTACACTCTGTGCCAGAAGTCCTCCGGGACCGTGTCTGACCCAATTTGAGCTTTGCGACAGTGAATTCAGTCCATCTCTGCCGGACGTTGTTCCTGCTGTGGGACGAATGCTGGAGAGGCTGAGACAGATAAACACGGATGAATACATGTACACGGATATATACATGTACCGATATATACATGTACAGATAAATACACGTACAGATAAATACATGTACCGACAAATACACGGATATATACATGTACCGATAAATACATGTACGGATAAATACATGTACAGATATTTATACAGATGCTCTGAACTTTAAAAAACCCGGTTCTGTTCTTCGCCCCAGCCTCCCACGCCCCCTACAAGTGGGACTACTGGCCTCACGACGACGTTCGGGCCGAGTGTCGCTTCGTGGGTCTGACCAACCTGGGGGCCACCTGTTACCTGGCCTCCACCATCCAGCAGCTCTACATGATCCCCGAGGCCCGCCAGGCCGTCTTCACCGCCAAGGTCAGTGCCCGCTAGAGCGACTGACGGCACAGACACAGTCAGGACGCCATCATTCTGACCACCATCTTAAACCCCTGTGTGTCTGTGTGTGTGTGTGTGTGTGTGTGTGTGTCCAGTATGCCGAGGACATCAAACACAAGACCACCCTGCTGGAGCTGCAGAAGATGTTCACGTACCTCATGGTGAGCTGATTTGGGTTTTAACAGGAAGGGCTTCTCCTTCCGCCATCTGACCTTGATTGTTTCCAACCATCTGACCTTCCTCCTCGTCTCCGTCGGTCCAGGAGAGCGAGAGGAAAGCCTACAACCCGCGGCCGTTCTGTAAAACCTACACCATGGACAAACAGCCTCTGAACACCGGGGAGCAGAAGGACATGACGGAGTTCTTCACAGACCTCATCACCAAGATAGAGGAGATGTCCATGGACCTGGTAAACGCACCTCACCCAGAACCCGGGGTCCCCCTCGTCCAACCGGCCCGCAGAAGGGTCCGTTTGTCAGGGAGAAACCAGAACCTCTCAACTCGAGGATTAACACAAACAGGAGAAAACCTCTTCTTCTTTTGAGTCCTGGCCTAACATCTCCATCATAAAACGTTTAACACAAAGATCACGACCAGCAAACTTCTCCACGACGGCTGTTTGTCTACGGAGAACGTCTTTGATTTAAAGGTTTACTGAAACGAGTTCTGTCGAGAGAGTTAAACGAGTCAGTTTACATTAATTAAGTTGAGTTAAATTATATAATACTTTCCAAGGAGCATCAGAATTGAACGAGTCACAACAAAATGACCGAACTGACGACTTCTTTTCAACGTTTTGTGAATCTGTGAGTCAGGAGTCAGAGTTTGAACAAAACGTGTCTGTTTGTTTTACCGACAGAAAAACACGGTGAAGACTCTGTTTGGAGGCGTCATCACCAACAACGTGGTTTCTCTGGTGAGTTGGTGTTGGATGAATCACATGTAGTTGTGAGGTGGTGTTGGATGAATCACATGTAGTTGTGAGGTGGTGTTGAATGAATCACATGTAGTTGTGAGGTGGTGTTGGATGAATCACATGTAGTTGTGAGGTGGTGTAGGATGAATCACATGTAGTATTGAGGTGGTGTAGGATGAATCACATTTAGTTGTGAGGTGGTGTTGAATGAATCACATGTAGTTGTGAGGTGGTGTTGGATGAATCACATGTAGTATTGAGGTGGTGTTGGATGAATCACATGTAGTTGTGAGGTGGTGTTGAATGAATCACATGTAGTTGTGAGGTGGTGTAGGATGAATCACATGTAGTTGTGAGGTGGTGTTGGATGGATCACATGTAGTTGTGAGGTGGTGTAGGATGAATCACATGTAGTGGTGAGGTGGTGTTGAATGAATCACATGTAGTTGTGAGGTGGTGTTGGATGAATCACATGTAGTTGTGAGGTGGTGTAGGATGAATCACATGTAGTGGTGAGGTGGTGTAGGATGAATCACATGTAGTATTGAGGTGGTGTAGGATGAATCACATGTAGTTGTGAGGTGGTGTTGGATGAATCACATGTAGTGGTGAGGTGGTGTTGGATGAATCACATGTAGTTGTGAGGTGGTGTTGAATGAATCACATGTAGTTGTGAGGTGGTGTTGGATGAATCACATGTAGTGGTGAGGTGGTGTTGGATGTATCACATGTAGTTGTGAGGTGGTGTTGGATGAATCACATGTAGTTGTGAGGTGGTGTTGGATGAATCACATGTAGTGGTGAGGTGGTGTTGGATGTATCACATGTAGTTGTGAGGTGGTGTTGGATGAATCTCATGTAGTTGTGAGGTGGTGTTGGATGAACCACGTGTAGTTGTGAGGTGGTGTTGAATGAATCACATGTAGTATTGAGGTGGTGTAGGATGAATCACATTTAGTTGTGAGGTGGTGTTGAATGAATCACATGTAGTTGTGAGGTGGTGTTGGATGAATCACATGTAGTATTGAGGTGGTGTTGGATGAATCACATGTAGTTGTGAGGTGGTGTTGAATGAATCACATGTAGTTGTGAGGTGGTGTAGGATGAATCACATGTAGTTGTGAGGTGGTGTTGGATGGATCACATGTAGTTGTGAGGTGGTGTAGGATGAATCACATGTAGTGGTGAGGTGGTGTTGAATGAATCACATGTAGTTGTGAGGTGGTGTTGGATGAATCACATGTAGTTGTGAGGTGGTGTAGGATGAATCACATGTAGTGGTGAGGTGGTGTAGGATGAATCACATGTAGTATTGAGGTGGTGTAGGATGAATCACATGTAGTTGTGAGGTGGTGTTGGATGAATCACATGTAGTGGTGAGGTGGTGTTGGATGAATCACATGTAGTTGTGAGGTGGTGTTGAATGAATCACATGTAGTTGTGAGGTGGTGTTGGATGAATCACATGTAGTGGTGAGGTGGTGTTGGATGTATCACATGTAGTTGTGAGGTGGTGTTGGATGAATCACATGTAGTTGTGAGGTGGTGTTGGATGAATCACATGTAGTGGTGAGGTGGTGTTGGATGAATCACATGTAGTGGTGAGGTGGTGTTGGATGTATCACATGTAGTTGTGAGGTGGTGTTGGATGAACCACGTGTAGTTGTGAGGTGGTGTTGAATGAATCACATGTAGTATTGAGGTGGTGGAGAATGAATCACATGTAGTTGTGAGGTGGTGTTGGATGAATCACATGTAGTTGTGAGGTGGTGTAGGATGAATCACATGTAGTTGTCAGGTGGTGTTGGATGAATCACATGTAGTTGTGAGGTGGTGTTGGATGAATCGCATGTAGTTGTGAGGTGGTGTTGAATGAATCACATGTAGTTGTGAGGTGGTGTTGAATGAATCACATGTAGTTGTGAGGTGGTGTTGGATGAATCACATGTAGTGGTGAGGTGGTGTTGGATGAATCACATGTAGTTGTGAGGTGGTGTTGGAGGAAACACATGTAGTTGTGAGGTGGTGTTGAATGAAACACATGTAGTATTGAGGTGGTGTTGGATGAATCACATGTAGTTGTGAGGTGGTGTTGAATGAATCACATGTAGTTGTGAGGTGGTGTTGAATGAATCACATGTAGTTGTGAGGTGGTGTTGAATGAATCACATGTAGTTGTGAGGTGGTGTTGGATGAATCACATGTAGTTGTGAGGTGGTGTTGAATGAATCACATGTAGTTGTGAGGTGGTGTTGGATGAATCACATGTAGTTGTGAGGTGGTGTTGAATGAATCACATGTAGTTGTGAGGTGGTGTTGGATGAATCACATGTAGTTGTGAGGTGGTGTTGGATGAATCACATGTAGTATTGAGGTGGTGTTGGATGAATCACATTTAGTGGTGAGGTGGTGTTGAATGAATCACATGTAGTTGTGAGGTGGTGTTGGATGAATCACATGTAGTTGTGAGGTGGTGTTTGATGAATCACATGTAGTTGTGAGGTGGTGTTTGATGAATCACATGTAGTTGTGAGGTGGTGTTGGATGAATCACATGTAGTTGTGAAGTGGTGTTGGATGAATCACATGTAGTTGTGAGGTGGTGTTTGATGAATCACATGTAGTTGTGAGGTGGTGTTGAATGAATCACATGTAGTTGTGAGGTGGTGTTGGATGAATCACATGTAGTTGTGAGGTGGTGTTGAATGAATCACATGTAGTTGTGAGGTGGTGTTGGATGAATCACATGTAGTTGTGAGGTGGTGTTGGATGAATCACATGTAGTATTGAGGTGGTGTTGGATGAATCACATTTAGTGGTGAGGTGGTGTTGAATGAATCACATGTAGTTGTGAGGTGGTGTTGGATGAATCACATGTAGTTGTGAGGTGGTGTTTGATGAATCACATGTAGTTGTGAGGTGGTGTTTGATGAATCACATGTAGTTGTGAGGTGGTGTTGGATGAATCACATGTAGTTGTGAAGTGGTGTTGGATGAATCACATGTAGTTGTGAGGTGGTGTTTGATGAATCACATGTAGTTGTGAGGTGGTGTAGGATGAATCCCATGTAGTTGTGAAGTGGTGTTGGATGAATCACATGTAGTTGTGAGGTGGTGTTGGATGAATCACATGTAGTTGTGAGGTGGTGTTGGATGAATCACATGCAATGGTGAGGTGGTGTATGATGAATCACATGTAGTTGTGAGGTGGTGTTGAATGAATCACATGTAGTTTTGAGGTGGTGTTGGATGAATCACATGTAGTTGTGAGGTGGTGTAGGATGAATCACATGTAGTTGTGAGGTGGTGTTTGATGAATCACATGTAGTTGTGAGGTGGTGTAGGATGAAACACATGTGGTTGTGAGGTGGTGTTGAATGAATCACATGTAGTTGTGAGGTGGTGTTGAATGAATCACATGTAGTTGTGAGGTGGTGTTGAATGAATCACATGTAGTTGTGAGGTGGTGTTGAATGAATCACATGTAGTTGTGAGGTGGTGTTGAATGAATCACATGTAGTTGTGAGGTGGTGTAGAATGAATCACATGTAGTATTGAGGTGGTGTAGGATGAATCACATGTAGTTGTGAGGTGGTGTAGGATGAATCACATGTAGTTGTGAGGTGGTGTTGGATGAAACACATGTGGTTGTGAGGTGGTGTAGGATGAATCACATGTAGTATTGAGGTGGTGTAGGATGAATCACATGTAGTATTGAGGTGGTGTAGGATGAATCACATGTAGTTGTGAGGTGGTGTTGGATGAATCACATGTAGTGGTGAGGTGGTGTTGAATGAATCACATGTAGTATTGAGGTGGTGTTGAATGAATCACATGTAGTATTGAGGTGGTGTAGGATGAATCACATGTAGTTGTGAGGTGGTGTTGGATGAATCACATGTAGTATTGAGGTGGTGTTGAATGAATCACATGTAGTATTGAGGTGGTGTAGGATGAAACACATGTGGTTGTGAGGTGGTGTAGGATGAATCACATGTAGTTGTGAGGTGGTGTAGGATGAATCACATGTAGTTGTGAGGTGGTGTAGGATGAATCACATGTAGTATTGAGGTGGTGTAGGATGAATCACGTGTAGTTGTGAGGTGGTGTTGGATGAATCACATGTAGTATTGAGGTGGTGTTGAATGAATCACATGTAGTATTGAGGTGGTGTAGGATGAAACACATGTAGTTGTGAGGTGGTGTAGGATGAATCACATGTAGTTGTGAGGTGGTGTTGAATGAATCACATGTAGTTTGGAGGTGGTGTTGGATGAATCACATGTAGTTGTGAGGTGGTGTAGGATGAATCACATGTAGTATTGAGGTGGTGTAGGATGAATCACATAAAGGGGGCGTGTCTCTGCAGGACTGTGACCACGTCAGTCAGACGGCAGAGGAGTTTTACACCGTCAGATGTCAGGTGGCCGACATGAAGAACATCTATGTGAGTAAAGAACAAAAAAACAAACAAACAAACAAACCTCCTCAGGGATCTGCTTCACCAGTCAAACCTCATGTATGAACTGTCACTCAAACATCTCACACTGTCTCACACAAATACAAACACACACACACACTCATGAACACACACATACAAACACACACACACACACCCACAGGGGACAGAAATCGTCTCTCACAGAAAGTTATTGAGAGTTAATTTTTGTTCAAATGATTCTGGTTTCATTAAAACCAGAATCATTTTAAATGTAAATGTAATAAATGTAATGTATTTAAACTTTTTTCAGAGAAGTAGAAACTTTAAATTTGAAAAGATTCATAAAACTCTTTTCTCTTCCCTCGGTTTGTTCCAAATCCTCTAACAGTAAATAAAATATTAATAAATTGTCCGAGTCCTGCTTAGTCATTCAGACTCGACCTTTGAACTTTGATCCCCTCTGGGATTGAGTTTGAAGCTGAAGACGCGTTTAGGGCGCCTGAAAACCGACTTCCTCAAATACGGCTGCAGGATGTGACCTGTTGTCGTTCCTCAGGAATCCCTGGACGAGGTGACCATCAAGGACACCCTGGAGGGGGACAACATGTACACCTGCTCCCAGTGTGGCAAGAAGGTCCGAGCAGAGAAGAGGTGGGAGGAGCTTAACGACGCCGTGGTTCCCATCGTAGGTCAAATAATCCCCGATGCGTTCTCAACCACTTTCAACCTTTGCGTCCCAACAGAGCGTGTTTTAAAAAGCTGCCGCGGATCCTGAGCTTCAACACCATGAGGTACACCTTCAACATGGTGACGATGATGAAGGAGAAGGTCAACACCCACTTCTCCTTCCCGCTGCGCCTCGACATGACGCCCTACACCGAGGACTTCCTCATGGGCAAAGGAGAACGCAAGGACGGTCCGTCCACATCGCAGAACCACCGACGGGGGCGGGAAATAACGGGCGCCGTGTGGGAAAGTTCTGAGTTTTGTCGTTTTTTGCCGCAGGTTTTCGGGAAGAGGGCGAGTCCAAAGTCACGGAGAGCTACGAGTACGACCTCATCGGAGTGACGGTACACACGGGCACAGCCGACGGCGGCCATTACTACAGCTTCATCAGGGACATCGTCAACCCGCACGCCTACAAGAACAACAAGTGGTGAGAGAACCATCGGAAGGAAACTAAGGAGACGTTAGCACAGCTATCAGACGTTAGCACAGCTATCAGACGTTAGCACAGCTATCAGACGTTAGCACAGCTATCAGACGTTAGCACAGCTATCAGACGTTAGCACAGCTAGCTCGCTGTTACTGGAGTTACTCCTCCTTTGACTCCTCCCATCACTGGTGCACAACACCCGTAAGGCCTTCTTCTTAAAGGGCCAGGCCCGGCTGGTCACGGCCAGTTAGAACTCAAACTGTTCTCCCGAGTTGGGTTAACGGAGAGCCTGGTTCATCACGTATCGGTCTCACCTAAAGGTCTCGAGTGTGGATTTAAAACGTTTCTCCTCCTGCAGGTACCTTTTCAACGACGCGGAGGTGAAGTCCTTTGACTCCGCCCAGCTGGCCTCGGAGTGCTTCGGCGGGGAAATGACGGTACGGGCCGACGGGTCGGAGCAAAAGTTAACCCACGCCTCATTTTTGGATTTCAATGACGCCCTTTTTTCTCTCTTACAGACGAAAACCTACGACTCCGTCACGGACAAGTTCATGGATTTCTCCTTCGAGAAGGTGAGGAGGTTTTTCCGGACGGCCGTCAACGTGTTTTTTTTTTTTCTCCTTCGCCACCCGGTGACGTTTGCGTTTGTCCTTGCAGACTCACAGCGCCTACATGCTCTTCTACAAGAGGGTGGAGCTGGAGGAGGAGAACGGGAAGGACTTCAGCTTCGACGTCTCGCCCGATCTCTTGGAGGTACGTCCGATCTCTCGGCAGATTCCCGAAACCGTTAAAGTTCCGCCATCGACGTCTGTACTGAAGCGAACGCCTTTGACTTTTCTGTCCTTCAGTGGATTTGGCACGACAACATGCAGTTCCTCCAGGACAAGAACATCTTTGAGCACACCTACTTCGGGTGGGTCCGTCTAATCCGCTGCAGTCTCTGCGATGAATGTTCTCTTCTTCTTCTCCTGATGGCATTTGTTGTTTTGGTATGTTGTTTGTAGTTTCATGTGGCAGCTGTGCAGCAGCATCCCCAGCACTCTGCCCGACCCCAAAGCCGTCTCCCTCATGACGGCGAAGGTGAGGACCCCTCACTCTGTTTATGTTTTTAAGACTGTTTGGAGTTAACGAGGAATAAACCTGAATAATAAGCGTCTTCCTTCAAACCAATCCTTCCATCGTTCTCAGGCCCTCATTTAAACACTCCAGGACCATCATTGAGATTTAAAGTCGTTTTCTTTTCAATGTGAGATTTGAATAAAGAAGTCAAAGGTAGTGTGTGAATGTAGCCCCCCCGCTATATGGGACACCGGTGGTATTTAAAGTCTCTGGGGTCAGAATCGCATGTTTGTCCAATTTTGTTCAATTGTGTCGTCAACTGGACCAAATGGAGATTTCTGCTGGGCCTGACAAGTTAACATGAACTTGTTGTACTATTCACACATAGTAAGAGATTACTCCCATAGTAGGAGATTACTCACATAGTAAGAGATTACTCACACATAGTAAGAAATTACTCACACATAGTAAGAGATTACTCACACATAGTAAGAGATTACTCACATAGTAAGAGATTACTCACATAGTAAGAGATTACTCACATAGTAAGAGATTACTCACATAGTAAGAGATTACTCACACAGTAAGAGATTACTCACACATAGTAACAGATTACTCACACATAGTAACAGATTACTCACACATAGTAAGAGATTACTCACACAGTAACAGATTACTCACACATAGTAACAGATTACTCACATAGTAAGAGATTACTCACACATAGTAAGAAATTACTCACACATAGTAAGAGATTACTCACACATAGTAAGAGATTATTACTCACATAGTAAGAGATTACTCACACATAGTAATAGATTACTCACACATAGTAAGAGATTACTCACACATAGTAAGAGATTACTCTGTGTTAGTAAAAGATTACTCACACATGGTAACATATTACTCACACAAAGTAAGAGATTACTCACACAGTAACAGATTACTCACACATAGTAAGTGATTACTCACATAGTAAGATATTACTCGCATAATAAGATATTACTCGCATAATAAGAGATTACTCACACATAGTAACGGATACTCACACATAGTGAGAGATTACTGACACATAGTAACATATAACTAACACATAGTAAGATCACTCACACATCGTAAGTGATTACTCACACATAGTAAGAGATTACTCACACATAGTAAGAGATTACTCACACATAGTAAGAGATTACTCGCACATAGTAAGAGATTACTCACACATAGTAAGAGATTACTCGCACATAGAAAGAGATTACTCGCACATAGTAAGAGATTACTCACGTATTATTATTATTATTATTATATTGTGAAAAATACTCACATAGTAAGAGATTACTCACATATTGTGACAAATACTCACATAGTAAGAGATTACTCACATAGTAAAAGATTTCTTGCGCATGGTAAGAGATGACACACAGTAACAGATGCTCATACATGGTAAGAGATTACTTGTACATAGTAATAGATTACTTGCACATAGTAATGGGTTACTCACAGCCTCAAAGCACTGCACCCCCAGAACTGTACGACTCGCCACGCGCCCTGTTTTGGTCTGAATGATGTCTCGTGGGGGTCTTGAATGTATCTTATCAAACTGGAGGAACCCCATGTGCTCCGTGTTTGTTTACGGTGATGTCACACATTTAGTGGCGAGGAGAGTTTCTACAGAAACAGGAGTAAATATTTTAGTACCTCTCCTCTTTAATCACATGAAAGTGGATTTTATGACAACAAAAAAATGTTTCTTGTCTCCGCAGCTCAGCACCTCCTTTGTCCTCGAGACCTTCATTCACTCCAAGGAGAAGGTAAGACATGCTCCTGTTATTATAGGATGTATAAAGAGTCTGTCCGGAGGGGAAGAAAGTGACCCACTGTCTTTCCTCCAGCCCACCATGCTGCAGTGGATTGAACTCCTCACCAAACAGTTCAACAACAGCCAGGCCGCCTGCGAGGTTTGATCACTGCTTCATCCACGCCGTTTCTCCCTCTGCTGGGGGGCGGGGCATACAAACCTTCACACGCCTCCTCCTGTCTTTCAGTGGTTTCTGGATCGGATGGCTGACGACAACTGGTGGCCGATGCAGATCCTCATAAAGTGCCCCAATCAGATCGTCAGACAAGTGAGTTGACGACATTGACCCGCCCTCATCGTCGTCCGGCGTTTTGACCTTCTCCACTTGTCCATCCCGGGGTCTGACATTTCTAACCTTTACTTTTGCGTGACCTTAATGCGTCTCCCAGATGTTCCAGAGGTTGTGTATCCATGTCATCCAGAGGCTGAGGCCGGTTCACGCCCACCTCTACCTGCAGCCCGGCATGGAGGACGGGTAGGTCACACCTGAGGGGACGGATTCACCGATCCGGCTCTGGTTTCAGGACATCCGGCGGCCGACCCCCTCCAACTCAAGAAAACCCATGCAAATAGACAAAACAGAAGCAAATCACGATAGCACCCTCATCATTTTGAAAACACCTGCTTAGCTTTTGAAAAAGGGGGCTGTAAATATTACAATACATTAAGAAAACTCACTGCAAATATTACAATACATTAAGAAAACTCACTGCAAATACTACAATGCATTAAGAAAACTCACTGCAAATACTACAATGCATTAAGAAAACTCACTGCAAATACTACAATGCATTAACAAAACTCACTGCAAATACTACAATACATTAAGAAAACTCACTGTAAATACTACAATACATTAACAAAACTCACTGCAAATACTACAATACATTAACAAAACTCACTGCAAATACTACAATACATTAACAAAACTCACTGCAAATACTACAATACATTAACAAAACTCACTGCAAATACTACAATACATTAACAAAACTCACTGCAAATACTACAATACATTAAGAAAACTGCGGGACTGGGCTCAAGCCTTCATCAAACCTCCACACTGTCTAGAGATCAGAGAACGCGATGAAGGCGAGTCTTCATCAAACCTTCTTCCTGGTTGCAGCTCTGACGACATGGACGGTCCGGTGGAGGACATCGGCAGCAGGTCCTGCGTCACCCGCTTCGTCAAGACGCTGCTGTCCATCATGGAGCACGGCGTCAAGCCCCACAGCAAACACCTGACCGAGTACTTCGCCTTCCTCTACGAGTTCGCCAAGATGGGAGAGGAGGAGGTCAGTCCGAACCCCCAGCCTCTCTCTAGTGTTTGGGACCGCCGGGAAAGTGACGCTCCCGGATGTTGGACCCACAGTAAGAAGTGTGTGTGTTTTGTGTCTGCAGAGTCAGTTCCTGCTGTCACTACAGGCCATTTCCATCATGGTGCATTTCTACATGGGAACCAAAGGCCCCGAGAACGTAAGTCCACTCGCACTCATTCATCAGAACCAGCAGAGTCTGGATTTCATGGACTCATTCAGCGCCGCGTCCGCAGATCAGTAACTCCAAAAACATGTCAGGGGGTCGTAATCAACGTTTTATGACTATGTAGACGTTAGTGCGAGGAAGAACTGAATTGATTATACCTCCCATGTGCCGCCTCAAGGAGGTCCGACTTGTATTTGTCATAAGTTCCTGTCGTTGGTGTGACTGGATAAACGCCGATATCTGACAGCAGAGGATTTGAAGCGCCGGCTATCGCCGTGCATTCTGGGACTTGTAGTATCAGAGGTGTTTGTGCTATTGAAGCTTATGATGGATGCGGAGACGCCACAAGTGGTTGTATGTGTGAGGTTATGCAGCATAGCATGTACAATGAGAAGAGCAGGGGGCCCAAGGGGGGCCCTGAGGGACCCCTGGAGTTACCCCGGCTTTAGGACAGGCAGGAAGTCCATCAGTCCAGCTTCATGTCCTCTTTGTCTCCATAATGGATTTGATAAATGAGCCTCTCTGATGCGGAGAATCGTCCCTCAGCCTCAGGTGGAGGTGCTGTCGGAGGAGGAGGGAGAGGAGGAGGACGAGGAGGAAGACATCTTGTCCCTGGCGGAGGAGAAGTATCGTCCCGCGGCTCTGGAGAAGATGATCGCCCTCATCGCTCTGCTGGTGGAGCAGTCTCGCTCGGAGAGGTAGGAGCGCGGCGTCTTTGAGGAGCGGAGTCTGTCCTCCTGCAGAGACACGGAGTCACGTCTTCTCTCCCGTGTCCCGCAGACACCTGACTCTGTCCCAGAGCGACATGGCGGCGCTGACCGGCGGGAAAGGCTTCCCCTTCCTCTTCCAGCACATCAGAGACGGCATCAACATCAGGCAGACCTGCAACCTCATCTTCAGCCTCTGTCGCTATAACAACCGCCTGGCTGAGCATGTGAGCGTCACTCAGAGCGCCCCCTTCAGGAGGAGAGGGAACTTCACCTCCACACACGTTTACATCCCTCTAACAAGACATTTAGAAAACCCCCCGTCAGTTACTACGTCTTATTATGTAGTTCAAATCAAACACATGCATGAGAGTCTTAGTAAGATAAAACGCATGCAGAGAGATAAAACGCATGCAAAGAGATAAAACACATGCAAAGAGATAAAACACATGTAGAGAGAAAACACATGCAGAGAGATAAAACACATGCAAAGAGATAAAACGCATGCAGAGAGATAAAACACATGCAGAGAGAAAACACATGCAGAGAGATAAAACACATGCAGAGAGATAAAACACATGCAGAGAGAAAACACATGCAGAGAGATAAAACACATGCAAAGAGATAAAACGCATGCAGAGAGATAAAACACATGCAGAGAGATAAAACACATGCAAAGAGATAAAACACATGCAAAGAGATAAAACACATGCAAAGAGATAAAACACATGCAAAGAGATAAAACACATGCAAAGAGATAAAACGCATGCAGAGAGATAAAACACATGCAAAGAGATAAAACACATGCAAAGAGATAAAACGCATGCAGAGAGATAAAACGCATGCAGAGAGATAAAACGCATGCAAAGAGATAAACCACATGCAGAGAGATAAAACACATGCAAAGAGATAAAACACATGCAGAGAGATAAAATGCATGCAAAGAGATAAAACACATGCAAACAGACGCGTTCCAAGGGATAAAACATTCCATTATTTTTGGCAAGACGTTTGGAGAATGCGCTGCAAATCCCACGACAGAAGTATTTCCAGGGGACATTAAATAGTGACACGCCGACCAGACCTGCCTGTTCTGGCGGCTGTTTTGTGTCTGGGGTTTCTGGCGTTGGTTTTCCATCAGTGGTTTTTGAAAGGAGCTAAAATAAATCCTGCGAACTCACCGTCAGAATAAAGGAAAAACTTTTTTAGGTTTGAGGTTTGAGGTCAGGTCTGTGCATCACTACTAAGTGTCCTCTGGAAACTCTTCTGCTGCCCGTTTCCTTAACCTGTGGGGGTTTCTCCTAAAAATACAATCCAGTCGGGTTCTGGTTCCGTTGGCTGATTCTAGGATCAAGGAATCTTCAGCCAGCAGCTTGGATAACCTTTTCTCCTTCTCCTCCGCTCAGATCGTGTCCATGCTCTTCACCTCCATCGCCAAACTCACTCCCGAGGTAAGACCCTCCGCCTAAAACCACCAGAACCAAAAGTTCCTCCGAACAGAACCAGACTGGACCCCGTGCTTCTGTTCTGGTACCACTAGACTCACTGTCACTAGATGAGGTGAGCGCCGGTGAGAAGCGGATCTACATGTGTCTGTTTCTATGTCTCCCTCCGTCAGGCCGCCAACCCCTTCTTCAAGCTGCTGACGATGCTGATGGAGTTTGCCGGCGGACCCCCGGGGATGCCCTCCTTCGCCTCCTACATCCTCCAGAGGATCTGGGAGGTAAAGGAAAAACAAGAAAAGAACGTTCTAAAGAGAGGAGTCCGTTACCTTTAGTTCCGTCTCCATGTTTGTTTGTTTTTCTTCATCTCTGTCCCTCAGGTGATCGAGTACAACCCGTCTCAGTGTCTGGACTGGCTGGCGGTCCAGACGCCCAGGAACAAACTGGCCCACAGCTGGGTCCTGCAGAACATGGAGAACTGGGTGGAGCGCTTCCTGCTGGCTCACAACTACCCCCGAGTCCGCACATGTACGGCGATGAGCATCCTCAGGTTCTTCATCAGGTCAGAGGCGGCCCTCGGCCTAACCTCTCTCTCTCTCCCTCTCTCTCTCTCTCTCCTCCCTCCAGCGGCGGCGTACCTCCTCGTCTCCCTCATCCCCAGCAACTCCTTCCGCCAGATGTTCCGCTCCACGCGCTCCCTCCACCTGCCCACCCGGGAGCTGCCGCTGTCGCCCGACACCACCGTGGTCCTCCACCAGGTGTACAACCTGCTGCTGGGGCTGCTGGGACGCGCCAAGCTCTACGTGGACGCCAGCGTTCACGGCACCACCAAGCTGGTCCAGTACTTCAGCTTCATGACCTACTGCCTCATCTCCAAGACGGAGAAGCTCATGTTCTCTGGGTACTTCATGGACCTGTGGAACCTCTTCCAGGTACCGACGTCCACTTCCTGTTTGTGTCTCCTCTCAGAACCCGGAGACGCTCCCCAGGATTTATTTCTATAAACACTGATGATTCATATCTATTTAAAACTACTTTTAACCTCGTATAAAGTAGAACCCGTTTGCCTCCATCCACACAAAGACATTTAGGAAACTTCATTCTAATCTTCATCAAAGTGTCTCCTTCCCCCCGTCACTCGTCTTCTGACGAGGCTCTAATCACGCCGTTCTCCTTCACGTCCTCAGCCCAAACTGTCGGAGCCGGCCATCGCCACCAACCACAACAAGCAGGCGCTGCTGTCCTTCTGGTACAACATGTGCGTGGACTGTCCCGAGAACGTCCGGCTGGTGGTCCAGAACCCCGTGGTGACCAAGAACATCGCCTTCAACTACATCCTGGCCGACCACGACGACCAGGAGGTGGTGCTGTTCAACCGCAGCATGCTGCCCGCCTACTACGGCATCCTGCGCATGTGCTGCGAGCAGTCGCCCGCCTTCACCCGCCAGCTGGCCTCGCACCAGAACATCCAGTGGGCCTTCAAGAACCTGACGCCGCACGCCAGCCAGTACCCCGGGGTGGGTGGAGGGTCCGGGCCGTGCTGAGGCTCGACTCGCCAGAACAAACTAACGTCCACAGACAGATTATATATATACATATATATATATATATATATATATATGTATATATATATATATATATATATATGTATATATATATATATATATGTATATATGTGTGTATATATATATGCAGTCATAAAACACCCATGAGCCATAACATTACAACCACTGACCGGTGAAGGCGGACCTTCGCCGTGTAAGGCAGGTGGTTTTAATGTTATGGCTAATCTGCGAGTGTATTACCGAAGAACAAAAGTGTTGAAAGGTCAAAGGTTATATATATATAGAGTTTTTTAACGAGTGATTGGAGTTCTGACCAGGTTCTGTCATGTGATCTGTTAAATGTATAAAAGAGGATTTAAGGAATTTAATCAACCGTTATTTTGTTGCCGATTTTCCAAATGAGTCCGTGATCCAGCTTCTGTGTAAAAACCTAACGGGCTTCCTGTTTGTCCCGGTGGGCGTCGCCCCCTGCAGGCGGTGGAGGAGCTGTTCAACCTGATGCAGCTGTTTGTGGCCCAGCGGGCCGACATGAGGGAAGAAGAGCTGGAGGACATCAAGCAGTTCAAGAAAACCACCATCAGCTGCTACCTGCGCTGTCTGGACGGCCGCTCCTGCTGGACCACCCTCATCAGGTCAGCGCAGCGGGACCGGGCCGGACCCTCACTCAGGTGTTGTGTCTGACGGGTTCTGACAGCTGCTTCTGTTGTTTCCCCTCCCCCCTCCAGTGCTTTCAGGGTTCTGCTGGAGAACGACGAGGACCGTCTGCTGGTGGTCTTCAACAGAGGACTCATCCTCATGACTGAGGTACGAGGTTTACAACTCATCCACCGTTTCCAGAACAATGTCAAACCCGGGACTTTAGAACTTTCCCACAGGAAGTCCACATTCAAAACCATTTAATGGACTTTTTTCCATAATGTCCTCCAAAAAACAGGAAGTG
Source organism: Lophius americanus (assembly GCA_037951165.1). Lineage (NCBI taxonomy): Eukaryota > Metazoa > Chordata > Actinopteri > Lophiiformes > Lophiidae > Lophius > Lophius americanus. The sequence goes on from JBBDHG010000184.1 coordinate 1,106,091, forward strand.
CTCCTTCGTGTTAACGCGATAACTCAAAAACCGTTTAATGCGCCATTTTCAAATTTGGTGTCCAGATAGACCTCCGTGTGAGGAAGAACTGGAGTGATTTTTGAGAAAGGTCAGTTGTATCTTGCGACCACAAGGGGGAGTTAAATCCTCAGCCGTTGCTCTGATTTAGACCAAATCTGGTGAATATGAATCAAAGTCAAGCTGGTTGATCTTTTTCTCTATCATGTTTTACTGCAATAGTTCAGATTTTACTCTAACAGTTGATGTTTTGCGTGTACAACGCAGGTTTGGGGGCTTTTCATGGGGGTTTGCTCTGGTTTTTTAGAGTTTTAATGGATTATTGCAGACGTCACTCGGTTGTGGTCAAAACTTAAAAGTGTAGCATCACATAACTGTGTGTGTGTGTGTGTGTGTGTGGGTTTTATATCCGTGTGTGTGTGTGTGTGTGTGTGCAGTCCTTCAACACGCTGCACATGATGTACCACGAGGCCACGGCGTGTCACGTGACCGGAGACCTGGTGGAGCTGCTCTCCATCTTCCTGTCGGTCCTCAAAGCCACGCGGCCGTACCTGCAGCGTAAAGGTCAGAGCGCCGCGCCTCCAGCAGGATGTGAAGGGTCCGGCAGCGGAGTGTGTTTGTTCTGATCAGGTGTGTGTGTGTGTGTGTGTGTTCCAGATGTGAAGCAGGCTCTGATCCAGTGGCAGGAGAGGATCGACTTTGCCCACAAGCTGCTGACGCTCCTCAACTCCTACAGTCCGCCTGAGCTCCGCAACGCCTGCCTGGGTAAATTCTCGCGTCGCACCTCCTCCTGAGATCCTCCTCCTGAGATCCTCCTCCTGAGATCCTCCTCCTGAGATCCTCCTCCTTCTCTGATGTCCTTGCTAGAATGTTCGGACTGGACTCGGTCCCTTTACAGACGTTTGAGATGTTCCTTTTATCCGTGGCGTGACGGCGGTGCGTTGATGGCAGCGTTTTCTGCTCTTTGTTCCAGACGTTCTTAAGGAACTGGTTCTGCTGAGTCCACACGACTTCCTGCACACTCTGGTCCCGTTCCTGCAGCACAACCACTGCACCTACCACCACAGCAACATCCCCAGTGAGTCTCCTCCTCCTCCTCCTCCTCTTCATCATCATCGCCTCATGAAGGGAACACGGACCCTGTGATGGGTCCGGCAGCGGTTTCGGGAGTGCTTGCTTTGCTTTGCTTTGCTCTGCTCTGCAGCCTTGTGTTGATTTGTTAGCAGGAAACCACAATCCTTCCGTTGTTTCTGCGACTTTCACGGTTAATCAGAAGTTTGGAGACGCCTCACATGTTTTCTCCGTGTCGTCAGTGTCCTTCGGCCCGTACCTGCCCTGCAGAGAGAACATCAAGCTGATGGGAGCCAAGAACAACATCCGGCCCCCGAGACC